>JAJPUD010002391.1:0-43184 GCA_023553655.1 Myrmecobius fasciatus | reverse complement strand
GGAAGGAAGAAATAAAAGGAGGAAAAAATGTTTAGAAAACAAATTTTTAAAAATTTAGGGAGAGAAAATAAATATAAATGACTTTCAAGTACTTTGGGTATGAAAGAGAAGAAAGATCTTAGATAACAGTTTAATCCTGATTTTTTCAGGAAAAAGCAAACCTATACAAGTTTACAGGGAAGCAGAAGCAGCCCACAAAGAGGGAGATGATGTAGGCTTATTCTATTTTTTAGTAGATCTTTTCTGATATTTTGTTTTTAGATCACCTAGCTATTTCCTTGTATTCTTCCCCCTTCTCTCAAGAACCATCTCATATGACAAAAGTTTTTTGTTTTTTTTTTACTTTTTAAAAAGAGATTTTTTTTTTTAAGCAAAATTGTTCTTTGGGGTCATGATTTTCTTCTTAATTTTACATTAACTTTTTACTGTTTTGAGCTGTTTTACTTATCTTGTTGTAGTCACTGTTTATATTGTCTTCATGGCTCTGTTCACTTTGCATTAGACTTCAAGTAAGTCTTTGTTTTCTTCATTTATCATAATTATTTTTACTACATAGTAATATTGTATAACACTCATACTAAGTTTTTTTTAGTCATTCCCCTCATCAATAGACATCCTCTCTACTACCAGATATTTGCTATTTTAAAAAAGCTATTATAAAAGTATTGGTGTATATAGGGCCATTTTTTGTCAATAATCTCTTTAGGGTAGATGACCAGCAGAGAAATCTTTTGGTCAAAGGGTGCAGATATTTTAATTATATTTATCTACATAATTCCAAATTGCTTTCCAGATCAGTTATACTGATTCACAGATCCCTCAATGATGCATCTGTGTGCCAGTAAATCTGTTTTCTAATAATCAGCTTCAATTTCCCAGCCACTAAAAATTCAAGAGGGTTATTTCCTCATAGTCCAACTTCTTTATTAATTTAAGGATTAAATAAGTTATTATTTAAAATAAGATAAAAATCTGCATGGCAACTGACCAGATTAGATAGTCACTGTAAGTCTAAAGGGAAGGAAACACCACGGTGGTATTTCTCTGATAAAAACTTCTTTTAGAAATATCATCAAATATGGTTCTTTAGTCTTTTCATATAGTTTGCTTATTCTTTAAGACACCTCCCTTTCACCACTTGGAAATTCCCAAAGGTTTCTGATAAAACAAAGTCAAATAAAAATGGTATTCTCCTAAGCATGAAGAAGAAATTTTAAATGCCTTAAGAAGCAAAGAACTATGTCTCCATGCCAGAATGTAAATTTTAAATTTTACTCTTGGCTTTTGGGATTTTCAAGAAGACTAAGAAAATTAATTTGAACAATGCATAAGAAGCCAAAATATTAAGTAACATATTTCTAAAATAAATTAACAGGAAAATACTAATGTTAAACTGGACAAAAATATACCAGCCTGTTTCCCTTCTTCAATCTACTGCTCTAATTTTTTTAATTATCCTATTTGTATTTGAACCACTTGAGATCTAGTTTCCACATCTGAAAGAGCTGTAAGGAATAGTTTAAAATAGAAATTGGATTATAGAGGTATGGAAAAATAGGGAATGCAACCTTCAAGGAAACGACTTCCTTCCAGTCTTTGTTAGATTGGTAACACGGGAAATTTTTCATTACAGGAACTAAAGCTCAGTGAAATGAACACAGAGGAAATCAAGAATGGGGGAAAGAGTGAGGAAAACTTCCTAAGGGTAAATATGTACAATACAAATTGCTATTGTAATAAAATGAGGAAAAATATGCTGTTAAGTTGCACCTGGGGCTCATGTTCTCAATTTTTTCCTAGAAGGAAGATACAAAGTCATCATATCAACTATCTCCATCACAACTATCAGCACATAATATATAAGAAATCTGGTTGTCAAAAGAAATATGAAAAAATTTTTAATTATTATAATATTTTTTTCCATCAAGTGTGTGTAGCTACCACACTTACACATCACAGGTCCAAATGTATTTATAGAAAAGGTAGAAATGGCATTTAAAGAGTACAAAAATAGGAAAATTAATCACAGTAGACTATGTATAGAGTAGACACAAATACAGATTAGTATCAGAAGCAACATAATTGTGAAGATAGTGAGGGACAAAGGTACAAAGTACTTAAAAGTAAGAAGATGTAGAAAAAATTATTTTAAATATTAACTTTATTAATGTCAATAAGTAGTCATTAATACAAAGAAAACATATGAGGGAATAATAACAATTGAGCTACGTAGCTGCTCTCTAAAGTTTACAAAATTTATATGAGTTTTATATGCATATATATTTAAGTATATTTATATATATGTACACACACACACACACACACACACACACACACACATATACACATCAAGAGCATTTTTACCAAGGTTATTAGCAGAGAACAGACTTTCAAAAGTTATATTCAGGGGCAGCTAGGGGGCACACTGCATAGAGCACCAGTCCTGTAATCAAGAGAACCTAAGTTCAAATCTGACCCCAGACACAACACTTTCTAGCTGTGGGACTCTGGACAAGTCGCTTAACCCCAATTGCTTCAGCAAAAAAAGAGAAAGAAAAAAAGAATTTAAAAAAAAAAGTTATATTCAAAAACATACATTACTATTTTAAAACTAAATGAAAGATATAGAAAATATAAGAACCTATTATGTTCTTTTTTTTTTTTTAACTTCAAAAAAGCATGATTGGAGAGAGCAAAAAGTCATCTACAGGATATTTTATAAGGCATCTCCCATTCATATATTGAACTCATTCAAGACTCTTCGGAAGATATAACAATAAAAATAACACTATTCAAGGAACCTTTAATCATATTTAACATGATGACAGAGGCAATCAAGTGGAGAGTCCTGTGGACAATGATGTCTCCAGATGCTAATTTTGTACATAGTTTACTAATTGCTTTAAGCTACAGAACACTGCAGTCTCCGGGAAGAGACCTATAATCACTTAAAGTATCTGGCTTGCTTAATCACAAAAGAAAGATCAAGCAGTTGGAGAATTCTTACTGATCAGAACACAACGTACATTTAGATTAACATCCTATAGAGCAATTTCAATAGTACATTTATCAGAGACAAACAATACAGAGATGAGCTGGATCAAGCAAAAGAGAGAGCTAGATTTCCTTAGGAAATTTTGTGGCTCTTTTATCCACTCTAGGCTTCCATGAAAACAAAGACTCATATTTTCAATACTTACTACATTCTAAAAAGATTGCTAGATAACAGGGAGATATAGAATACAGTTGCCTCCAGAGAACTAAAAATGAATCTCATTCAGAGGGTAATGGAGAAGCTCAAGGTAGGTTTGTGCAGGTTAATCAAAGGAGAGCTTGAAAGGACAAGACTTAGGAAATGTAAAAGAAGAAGAAAAGATGATAACAGAGGGAGATTTCCAGGGTGTTCTACTGGTACCCTCACAAAGACAGGACAATTGCAGGAAGGCATCCAAAACTGCACCAGATGGGCAGGTATACATGGGTTTTATTAAATCACACGTGTATTTCAATTCCTATCTCATAAATTTGTTATAAAGTTCATATGAGATAATATAAAATATTTTTTAAACTTTAAAATAACACACAACTGTCAATTATGATTATATGCAAAGCAATATGCCAGATGCAAAGAGAGATGTTGATATACAAAACATGACCTAAATTATCCTGGTAAGTTAATCCAAAAATGCCATCAAATCTTCTAAATTTTCATACACACACACACACACACACACACACACACAGACCTTACCTGATCTGTCATTAAGTCCTTGTTGAAGAAGCTTTACTCTCTGAGCTATAGACAAAGCTCTCATATGAACCTTTTCAGCTAAAACCTTAAAAAATATATGACAGACAATAGTTAAGTTCCATTAACTTGGAAACATAAAAAACCCTATATTTTTGCTTAATACAAAAATGGAATTTATACAACTTCTTTGTCTTAAAAGAAAAAATTAGTACACCATCTATAAAAGATGGTTACCATTTAAAAATGGCAAAATAATAGGTTTCTACAAAATGTACTTCTTTTTCATGAACATCTAGGTGGGAAGATACTCATATTATTAAATAGTCTTTCAAATTAAATTTCTACTTTAAAGCAGGACTCTTATTTTTTAAATATCCATGCATAAGATATTTAAATCTCATGTACCTGATATGCCAACTTCCTGACAGCTTCTTTCACATCTCTGGTACGCCCAACAATTTTTGACAAAGTCTTTGCTGATGGAGCAATACAAGATAACACTGCACGCCTCACTTCTGAATTCGAATCATTCTCAAGTAAGGTATTATATGCTTGAAAATAACCAGAAAAAAAAAAAGTTATTTTAGTTGCTTTAAGGCTTTTCATCATTTGAAATACCAGAATGATCACTTTATTCATTTACATGAAAACATAGAACGTAACAAAAATGCAAGTACATATTACAAAAATACTTCAGAATCCTGTAAGATGAAGATAGTTTCAATAAAGAAAGCATATTTGTACAACTGATGACTATCAGGGATCATCAAATAGTAAAAAGCACCATGGGATATTCCTCTGATCCTCACTGTCATGGATCCTCCTCCTATGGAGAAGGAAGAAGGAGCAGGAAACCTTTGTCACTTACAAACCACTTTAAGTCACTGCACTTAACTGAACCGGTTTTCTCATTTGGATTTGGGAATCATCATATTTGCATTAGTTCTTTTTTGTAACATCGAAGGATTGACAAAGCAATCAATTTATAAACAATAATGTTTATAAAGCACTTAAGCTGCAAAGAACTATACAGAAACAAAGGATAGGCAATAAAACTAAGTTGATGCATTCAATGTATAATTAATAGAAATTAACACCTAGAAATATTAGTTGAACATTCCTGAAAAGCTAATTTTAGACTTGGATTCACTTTGTCAGAAAATCTTTACAATACACAGATACCATCTACTAGCCAGAGTGCTAAGTGATGGGAATACCACGAGGACAAAAACACAGTCTATACTGTCAAGGAGTTCTCATTATAATGGAGTAGATAACAGGCAAATAACCATATAGGAGACCTGTGCACTGTAAATGAAAGGAAGACCCTAGAGAGGGGCAGAAAAGGCTTCCTGAAGAAAGGAAGATAATGAAGAATGACAAGAAAGGAAAGAGGTATGTTGAAAAAAATGTTTCCATATTACTTAAAATAAAAGCCACACTAGATACCTAATAAACTATTGCCATGTTCAATATTTTACATTCAAATTTAACTTCTATACACTACTAGAGGCTAATATATATCTATCTTACAGGCACTCACTGAGAATCTGTTACATCATCCAAATTGAAATAAATAGTTATAAATCAGTCCAAATCACATTTAAAACTATACTTTAAATGAATAAAGATCAAAATCCCTTGTTATAAAGTAATAAAACTTTTTTCTGAGAAATAGCAAATATAAAAATATTTAATAAATAACATTAGAAGCACCATAAGTCAAACAGTGAAGTAGATGTTGCATTTTCTCAAGTACGTTCCTGAGTCAGCATAAAGGACAAAGGATAAATACTAGTCACAATTCAGATTACAGACAGGGACACAGATTACAGGTCCACAGTCACCCTGAGCTGCAGGAGTCACTGAGTCTAGACCAATGCTCAACATACAGATAAGGAAACTGAGACCCAGCAAGAGTAAGTGACTTGAGAAAAGTTGGAGAGAAAATAATAAATGGTATAAGTATAATTCAAACTCAGATCCCTTGGCTTCAAAAAGCTGAAAAGAAGTTATTCTAAGAATACGAGGAGCCATTTAGAGGGAGTTTGGCCAAATCCAAGTATATTTCAGAGTTCCCTTTAAAGGGCTGTTCTGAAGGGTTCTCAAAAATGGCTCAACATCGCTACCGGAGAGGAAAAACCATGTTTGTGACTTTATTTCAAGCATTTTACCAATATTAGAATAAATCACCATTTGAAAAGCTTCTATAACAGCAATTAACTTTAAAAATCCAATTATTGATAAGCAAATAAGCCCAGTGAATTTGGAAATGAATCTTGATGTTACACATACCATTAACTACAGGACAGTCATCATCCTTGGGATCCTGAAGTCTGGCAAGAGCCAGAACTGCCTGAATCCTCACATTTGGAATCTTATCTTTCGCTCTAATAAGCATGGCTTCATTAATTTTATCAAACAAATCATCATCGATCTGGGCATTTTCCGGCATGCTTCCCAAAAGTTTATTTAAAAGATGGCACACTCTAAATCTAACGGCGTTGCTATTTGCTTCATGAGACTAAAATAAAAACAAATCAAGAATTAATCATAGGCTATATAACAGAAGTTTCATTTCAATCTATTTTTCTCCAGAATAGGTACACAAATATATTTCAGTTTCAGAAGTTTATATTTTTTTAATTTCTGAAATGTGTAGGATACTTTATGTTGTAAAATATAAAAGCTTTAATTATCTCATCTATATGCCCTCATATATACATTAAACTTTGTCTAAAGAAAACTAGCCTTAAAAAGTGATTCTTCAACATACTTTTTGTAGCAAAAATATACTTGTTTAAACCATATTTACATTAAACAGAACATTAGTTTTCTCATTAAAAATATACCGGACAATTTATCAAATGTTTATCTTAAATGGTCATATTGTTAATATTCTGCATAGCTGATTATAAGTTTTAGAAAACAAATATAATATTCTCCCAAATGCTTACATATATTTTCTAAATGATGTTTCATTTTCTAGATGGTACATGTCTAAAGGTCTCACTATTTCAGCAAATATTCTTAGTAAGCAAATTCCTAAGACATCTGAAGAATGAATCAGATCATACCTCTAGGAGAAAAGTAAACAAATAATTTAAAAGGGAACTTTCTTCCTCCTCTTCATCATCTTCTTTCTCTGGTTGGTGAAATGAAGTAACAAACTTAGCGGCAAAATCTATTACTCTCTCCACGGCAGGTTCCCGCTTATAGATCACCATAGCATATTTAAGGTAGTGAATGAATTCTTTAAAAAAAATTGTTTTATCTTCTACCTGAAAGAGAAAATAAGCCCCTCTTAAATATATTGACAAAGTTATTCTCAGAACTACAAGGTTATGATAATCACCATTCAAACAAATTTAAAACTTTATTTTTTTCCTAAATAAAATACTAGCAATTACCAATCACCATCTTACTCCAAGATAGCCTTTTTATTAGACTAACAATAAGAACTCATATTCTATAGGGTTCTAAGGTTTATAATTCTTTCCATAAGTAATTCTGTATTCATCCTAACAACCACCCAATAAGATTGCCCACATGCACCTGGAGAAGTGGTGAGATTAAAAAAAAAAATTAAATTAAATTAAACCCAGGTTTTAGAATCAATATCTCAAGAGTTGGCACTTGGCCCATGAAATTTCAACATTTATACTTTTATAAGAATATACTTATAAGATGTATATAATTATAATTATACTTATATAAGAATACTGATTAACCCTCCCATGGACAAGTCCACTGCATCAAAAAAGCATGGACAACTGGATTTTTACTGTATATTGTACTCCACTGTAGACAAGTATTCTGGTACTTAATAAATGATTCCTGTTTGGTTGGTTTTGATCCTTCTAAATATCCCTGAATCTATCCAGGGAATACTGTACTTTTGGGAAAAGTACCCAATAAAGAAACTGTACTCTTTTATGAGGAAAACAAAGACAACTCTACCTGATCAAAATTACTTTTGATAATGCCATTTGCCAGTCATATCCACTTAGCCACACGAGGTAGTGTAGTACAAGGAACATTATCTTGGATGTTTGGGTCCCAGCCACAATACTTGTTGTGTTGGCAAAGTCATAATCTCTCTATAACACAATTTCCTCATCTATAAAGATCAGATTTATTCCACCTCACTGAGTTAGGACAAAAGCATCTGGTAAAGCAATTTGTATATGATGTCTTGACCTGAAATGCCGTAAATTGGCAAATTAATAATGTTACTGACTTGGGGTGGGCTAAGGACTGAGAAGTAAAGGGACCTGTGAGGGCCACAAAGCTTCTATGTATCAGAGGGCAGACTGAAACCCAAGGTCTAATAATGCCTAGAGGCTCTCAATTGTACTACAGAACTGTAAGGTAAGTAGCTATCCTTTCCTATCAAAATCATCTTCCATTGAGACTTACATGCACTGATGCTGAGCGAAATGAGAACCAAGAGAACACTATACACGGCAACGAAAAGATTATGTGATGATCAACTGTGATGGACTTGGCTCTTTTCATCAATGAGATGATTCAGACCAGTTCCAACGGTCTTGTGATAGAACCATCTGCACCAGAGACCTGGGACTGCGGGGACTGAGTGTGTATTTTCACCTTTTTGGTTGTTGCTTGCTTCTGTTTTTTCTTGATCACATTTTTTCCTTTGTGATTTGATTGTTCTTGCACAGAATGATAAATGTGGAATTATCTTTAGAAATACTGCATAAACTTAACCTATATTGAATTACTGGCTGTCTGGGCAGAGGGAGGAGTGAGAAAAATTTGGGACACAAGGTTTTGCCAAGGGTGAATGTTGAAAACTATCTTTGCATGTATTTTGAAAAATAAAAAAGCTATGACTATAAAAAATAAATAAAAGTCCTCTTCCATTGAGATATTCGCTACTGGATGATCATTCATCCCTTTCCCTATCCACACCCCCTTTTCATAATACCAAAGAACCATAGCTGTAAATCCGGAAGAAACCTCAGAGGCCCAAGCCCCTCATTTTGAAGTTCCACCTGTGAATCTCACTGAGCTTCAGTATCCTCTTAGGAAATCCCCAAAGATAAAGGAAAACCTACAAACAACTTTTAGGCAATGTGATGCAGCCCAAAATACTAGACCGAGAATCAAGAGAGCAAGGTTCTTGTCATACAGAAAAATGACTGAATAAGTCCACAGCTTTGGATCTAGAGCTGCAAGGGAATTAGGGGACCCAGAACCCAATCTCCCCATTGTACTGAGGAAACTGAGGCCAGCCTTTATCCCTATGAATCCTTCCTGATCTCTTCAGCTGGTGAAATGAAGCCCTAACAAATGACATATAATCAACCCGAAACACTCTCCTTTAAATAGACAGTCCTCAGAGGCAAGAATTTTATTCACTTGTTAGACTTAGTCTTTCAAGTTGAAATCACATCAGAGCCCCTCTGAGTTAATCAAAGTTAGAAGGCAAACTATTAACAAAAACAAGTGAAAACCAGGGACAACACTGATGGCAAAAAAGAAAGCTCCAAGGACAGGGAGCTTCACTCAAGGCAAGGTCTCTGAGAAAGGAAACAAAAAGGTGCCCACTTATTTTACACCGGGCCTTGCACACCCACCCATCACCCACCCCCCTTACAATCTTACACACCCAGCCTCACACACCTACTCATTACAGACAGGCCTCACATACACATCCCTTACACACCGGCCCCCCCCATTACACCCCCGCTCACTACACATATGCTTTGCACATGATCCTTCCATACATGCACATCCTCACACACACCCCTCCAATGTACCCTCCCTCAATCTTTTCCCACCCCTTCCCAAGAATGCCCCTCACTGGACCCCAGCGCTCGCTCTCCGGCGCCCCCTGCTGTCCGGGCCGTAGTCCCTGCGGTCGCTCCCCGGCGCCCCCTAGTGTCCGGGCCGCAGCCTCGCTCCCGGAGCCCCCTCGGGTCCAGGCCTCGGGCCCCGCGCTCACCGTGCCGTAAGTCCGGTTCAAGGCGGCCGCCAGCTTGGCATGGTTCTGGTGCGGCAACTGGGCCAGCTGAAAGGCCTCCTTAATCTGCAGTAACTTCTTCTCAGCGCCCATGGCGGCAGCCTCGCTTCCCGACCCCCGCCGCTCTCCGCCCGTCTCGGGACCACACACTCACAGCCTCTCACTGGGTTCGGGAAGCGCCGAGCCGCTGCTCCCGCCACGCCCAAAGCTCCGAATTTCAAATTCTTCCCGCACTCGAACCAAACCTCGCGAGAAGTGTCGGGCGGGAGAGGTGCCGGAGCGGATCACGGAGCATGCGCAGTTGTTCTCGCGCACGCTCAGTCGTTTCTCTGCCTGAGGTTTCCATGGGAACCAGCTTCTACCCGGAGATATGGAGCGGGTAGGAGGTTGGGCCTGGAGTGGGCGTCGACCCCGGAGGCGACTTGCAAGAGCGGAAAACCCCGACTCTCGTCGTTCCGGGTAACGGAGAGTAGTGATGGTGGGTCCGGAGGAGCCAGCACCGGGCCGCGCCTGCATCCAGCAAGCGCCTAATAAGTGCTTGTTAACTGACTGGCCCAGCCAGCTGAAGCTTCCTGAAGCTTTGGGAGGGGCGGGCCTCGGAACAATAACAACACCTCCAACCATAACAAGGATACAATTACCCGGCTTGCCCGCTAGGCCCCGCCTCTGCTCCCAAGCCCCTAATACTCCTCTTCCACAGAGGAGAACCCTCGTCCCATTGGCCAGGATTTGTCTGAGGTAGCGTTCGAACTGGGGGCCGCCCCGAGCCTGGCTGGCCAGCTCATCCCCACCTCACCCCACGCCGGTGTGCGAGCACCCTCTGCTCTTGGCCGAGCTACGGGCCTCACGGACCCTGTCAATAAGAAAACCCCCAGAAAGCGAAGGAAACCCCTTACAAGGGTCTGAGGTGCGTGCTGTCTGCGCTGGGGAGAGGCTGGAAGCCTTCCCGGGAGGACCTGGCGGAAGCACGGCCCTGGGTGCGAGGAAACCGCCGCTAACGCTGACCCCCCAGGGGGTGACGAGTGCTTGCCAAAATGGAAATCGTCCAGATAAACAGAAGGGGAAGTCCAGTTCTTAAATAGCCCTGTCTTTGAAAAAGAAATTGGACAAGCCAAAAAGGAGCTCCTGAAAAATAATCCCCAGGGACAGGTGGACTTAGGCTCTGCCAAACACTTCTGTCACAAGTCAATGCTACATAAATTATATTTATTTTTATTTATATATATATAAATATATATTTATTCCTCCCATGACTCACGGCTTTTATATTTAAAACAAGGGAGAAAAAATATAGACTAATGTTTGTAATGAATATCAAAGCAAAAAACTGAAAATACTGGGCAAGAAAATTGCAGCAATATATCACAAAGATAATAGTGGGTGACCAGGTGGGATTTATAGGCTCCTGGACTATCAGAATAACCTGCAGAGAAGTTTTCCCAGAGGGAGCCCCCCACACCAATAAAATCACAAATCTCCTTGCTAGTTCAAAGGAAGAGTACCTTGGTTTTTAAACTGAGTTGCAGGTTTAAATTTTGTTTTTAAAGCAGTGAATATACCCTGGTGAATCGGAATTAAACCTTTACTTTTGTAAAAACTATTAAAAAACATTAAAATATTCTCAAAATTGAAATCAGATTTGGTTAAATTAGTTCAATAATTCAACATTAAGAACTGCCTCTACATGTGAGGCATTAAGGTATAGTAGCCTGTTCAAGAAACTTGTTAGGAAGGCAGAGGGCTTGACTCTTTTTCTAAGTTGCTAGTACTCCTGCTTAAATTACTTGATCTGTTCATCAGTTTCCTTGTCTATAAAAAGGAAGGGAAGAATTTTGAATATTACAAAAGCAATATTTTTAATTTGTTCCACATGGTTTTCATAGCTCTTTCACAATATACATATCCATCCAAATATTTCGATTGAACACATATATATGGAACTTTGTGAGTGTGAAGGAAGATAAAGTGAATAGTGCAGCAGAAAGAACAGTAGATCAGGGGTTTGGGAGCCTAGCTTCAAGTCCGAGCTGTGCTGCTGGGTCCTTAGCCAAGTCACAGAACTGTCCTGGTGGTCATTTTGCAAATTCTGTGCTATTAAGAGGCCCTAGAGCTTCACACGAGCTCTCAAGAGAAATAACTTTGTATCCCTGGGGAAGTCAGTCCTCTCTGGGTCTTTCCCTCATCTGTACTATGGAAGAGTGGACTTAATGGCTTCTGGGGTCACTTCCAGCTTTACACAATCCTTAGTAGGTGATCTCTTTTGCCTTTCAGTTCTGATAATCCATGAGTCTAAAACTGATGAGTTCTTTCCACCTCCAGCTTTCTGAGATCACATACAGTGTTCTAATTGAGCTGGAAGAACCCTACAAGTATGTTGAACTCACAGAACTGAAGAATTGGAAAACTAGGAGGGTCTTAGCTAGTCCCTAAGGCCAGCCCATCCACTAAGGAATCTCCAATATAGATCTCTGCCAGAAGGCCTCCAAGGGAGACCACCAGCCTCCCTGAAGCCCATTCCACTTTGGACAGCGCTAATTAGCAGCTTCTCCCAATGGCTTGACCAACCTGTTGCTGCTGGGCTTTCCCTCTGGGGGCACAGTTGGACCTCCTCCCCATGGCAGGGTTGCCTGTCCCATGCTGTTCCTCCCCTCCTATGTCACAGACTAGGCCATCCTGCTTCTTGCCAACCTTCTTCTTGAGCTGTGCTGTCTGGACCTGAAGATAAGACTTCAGATGAGCTGCAATGAGGGCTAAATGCAGTGAAACAAGCACCTCATTTCTTTGAACATAAAATAACATTTTTGGCTGCTGTCTCACGCTACCGAAATACTGAGCTTGTCCATTAAAACCCCAGATGATTTTGAGAAGAGCTGTTTAACCACATCCCCCCCCCCATATAATGTTTCATCAGAAGCAGGAGGCCTGGGTTTAAATCCTGACTGCCAAAGGCCATCTAGTCCAATCTATATCTGAACAATCATACTCTCTACAAGCTACAACCTTTATTAAAAGACCAACTTGGGTAAGAGGGAACTTGCCATCTTGCATGTCAACCTACTCTACTTTGGTGTAGCTTTAAGTGTCAGAACATTTTTCTTTAAAGAAAAGCTAAATCTGCTCCTTCAGCTTTTATCCATTGTTCTTAAGATTTCTCATGTCTAACAGAGCAAGTTGAATCCCCTTTTCACATGACAGTTCTTCAAATGCTTGAAAACAGCTTTCTTAAATCTCTTCTCCAGTTGAAATGTTTCTAGTTCTATCAAATGATATCATGGAATAAGATCTTAAGGCCCTTTTTCCTGATTTTTCTCTGTTCCTTACTCTTCAGTTTGGCTCCCAAATCTAAGACTTAACAATTTGTCCCTATTGTTTTTCATCTTATTAGATTCAACTCAGAGCTCTTAACCTGTCAAGATCTTTTCAGATCTTAATCATTTTCCCATATGTTATTGAGAGGTTTGGTGATAGAATGAATGGAAAGGGCACTGGGCATGGAATTGCTAAAGGAATTGTTTACTTATACCACAATTCCTTAATGTGCAAGACACTTATTTCCTAACTTGATAATGTGAAGCATGTGGCCACCAGAGGTCAGTCTCACTACAACTTTTGGTGACTGATCTTTAATAGTTTATTTTTTTTTCTCCTTGAAAAAAGTCTCTGTGGTTTTGCTGTTTTTATGAGAAAACAGAAAACCTTAGTCTTAAGTTTAATTAGCATTATTATTCTTGCACTCTGGATCCTAATATTTTGGGGAGGAAAAAGTAATATCTCGTATCCAAAGCTTTGTCCCATGCCTGAAACGAGCCCTTTCCTACATTTTAGAATCCCTAATATCCTTCACAATTCCCCTCAGATTTCACCTTCTACATGAAATCTTTCTGATCCCTCTAATGATGAGTGCCTTATCCCCCCAAATTACCTTGTATTTACCTTGTGTATTTATTGAATATGTACATTTTGCCCCTGATAATTCATAAATTCCCTGAAGGCAAGGACACATTTATTGATAGTTTTGTATCATCCCAAGGGACTGGTAGGATGCCTGGTACATTGTGAACATTTAGTAGTAGTTCCTGATTGATTTTTTGATCTCATAATGAATCCTAGCAATTGGACACTCAGTTTTCATATCTTAGTAGAAAAAATATTTTCTACATCTCAAGGACTTAAACATATTTGGAGAAACAAAATTTATTACATAAGAAAAAAGTTAAGAGCATGTAAAGAATAAACGTGTACTTATGTTGTTGAAATTTTTATTTTTCTACAATTGTAAAGGTTCAACGATATTCAACTGGGAATGTTAAAGAATGTATCTAATTAAATAGTGTCAAAGTGGAGGAACCACATACATCAGAAAGTGTGTCAAGAACGCTAGGGAGAAACATAAGATACAAACCACTCAGTGAAAACATAGTTTTCACTATATTACTTCTAGTTTTCTGGCAGAGCAATGCAAAAAAAAAAAAAAAGAAAGAAAGAAAAAGGAAGCAGGAGAAGAAGAGGAAAAGAGAGGAAGGGGAGGAGGAAAGAAAAAAAGGAGAGGATACTTTTAAAAATACTATTTCGTTAATCACTGAAGACAAGATTAACAGCTAATCCTCCAGGGGATAGAACTATTAAAGGCTGAGTTAAGATAGAGCAGCTATAGTTTTATAAAAGAAATTTAATGAGTGATGTACATTATTTCCACATAGAACTATGCATTAACTTCATGAACTAAACTTTAAGGTAGTTTCTATGAAAGGGATCTTTCCTCATTCAACTGATTTTAAAGCTTTATAGTTTTTCAGGTCCATATTTTCTCCTTCCCGTACCAGCTCAATTCCATTGAGAAAGCAGGAAAAACAAAACCTGTTACAAGCATGTGTGGTCAAGCAAAATGAATTCCCTCGTGGGCTGTGTCAAAAAATATGTCTCAATTTGCACAGAGTCCATCTTCTGAATCCATCCTCTCCCTCCATGCAGATAGGCAGACTTCTTCAGGAGAGCTCTAGAACTGTGGTTGGCTTGGGTGTTCATCAGAGCTCCCAAGTCTTTCAGAGTTGCTTGTCTTTCCAAAATTGTGGCCTTTTGTATAAATGTCTCCTGGTTTTTCTCACTTCATTTTATATCAGGTCCTTCGGGTCTTCCCCTGTTTCTCTGAAATCAGTCTTCTTCATTTCTTATAAGACAGGACTATCCTGTTCATGTTCCATCACTTGTTCAAGCACTGAGTATTAGTGGATACTCCCTCAGTTGCCAGTTCTTGGCAACCGCACAAAGAGCCCTATAAGTGCTTTTGTACACGCAGGGCCTTTTCTTCTTTCTGATGTCTTTGGCAGCAGTATCTCTGGTCCAAAGAGCAGGTGGTTTAGTGTCTTTTTGCACTTAATTCCCAGGTGTTCTCCAGAATGGCTGGTTCACAATCCCATCATCGCTCTGTTTTCCTCTGGCCTCTCCAGTGTTTGCCATTTTCTCTTCTTCCGTCTGTGTTGCCAGACTTCTGGGTTCTACACATCCCTGCCCATTTGGGTCATCCTTGGATAACGTGCTTGTCCCTGTTTCCTAGGTTGTTGCCAACAGGAGCCGCAGCATTTTAAGAGCGAGGTTCAGACTGGGCCACAACTGAATCCTGCCCCGTGGGCCTCTGAGCTTGATTCGTGCCTAGGATTCAGCCTCCGGTCGGGGAGGCCCAGTTGCCCCCCTCAGGTTGTCCTGCATCTGTCACCTGAAACTCAGTGCTCCCCAGGCTCTGCTCTAGTTTGGGGGAGCCCCAGTGCCCAGCCTGGGACCTTTTCCAGTCTGTGGGCACTGGAAGGCTCCCTGCAGCAGGCTCTGATCTAGACCCGGACCCCAGAGTCCACAGACTCCTCTGTCTACCTATGCCAACTTGGGATAAGAAAAGACTCCCAGGGACTTTTAACTTGGATTTCCTGATTCGGGCTCGATGCAGAATTGTGTGACTCCCTAAACTTTATTGCATATACTTGTCACACAGGCTGCTCTGGTCCTCACTGCCTGCAAGGCCAGGGAGAGTGGGTTTCACTCCTCAGGGATCTTTGCTACCTTGAGGGGAATAGGAGGCCTACAAATGGCTTGGCCCCCACCAATGATGTTCCTCTTTTGTAGGAGGGGTCCCTTGCACTACAGTTCTATTTAACCACTAACAGTAAGATTCGCTTTGACATAGTTTAAAATCACAATCATACAAACTTGCTCTTTCAACATGAGGAAAACATTCTACTTCTCCCCTTTTACCTTTGACCTCCTCAGGCTGGGTCTGGCCCAGTTCCAAGCACAAAATGCCTCTCCAATCCAAGACCCAGGCACCCTGGGGGCTTCTCAGTGTTACCATGCTTGGTTGGCTGACAAGCTCCATCATCCCAGGAGGCTGGAGTTCCCCCCTACCCAGACAATCATGTTGGGCATCTGTACCAGGGACCAACAGCCCAGAACAGAAACAACCCCTTCCCCCCCCTATTTCCTAGAGCTAGGCTAAAAGAAAAGGGAGCAGAGGAAGGAAAGATTGTCCCCCCTTCCAGTTCAGTTCATGGCGATGTTCAATTGTGGGTGACTTTGGCCCTTCAGTGGGGAGATAGGGGCGACAATATCCATCTTGATGGTTCCAGAGATGCAGGCAGCCAATTACCCAGGTGATGGGGGGCATCCTTGGCAAGCTTCAAGGACCCTTGAAGGGGCCCAGCCAAGCCCAATTGGGCTTTTTCTACCCTATTTTTAGGAATTGTCTGATTTGTCTCTAGCTTGTTTGCCACTGCTTTGCTACTGGTTGGGAATTTGCATTTCAGTAGCTAGTACATAAAAAGAAAGTGCTTGTTTCCTAGTTTACACTGTAGCAAATAATTCAAAGGGGAAAAATAAATTCTTTTAAAGGTATATTTCCTGATTACAATGTTTGAATTTATCGACAGATCACTGGTAGAAAGAGGCATTAATGGCTTTAAAAAGAAGGCATACTTTTTTAGAAGGAAAAAAGATACTCTATAAAAATCCATATTTAAATGGGATCATGTGAGAATCAAAAGACCTGGGTTTTAGTTCATTTCATCATTTAATTTCTGATCTGGGGTAAATCACTTTGCCTCTCCAAAATTATTTTCCTCATCTGTGAATGGGAACATCACTTGTACTACTTCTCTCATAGGTGGTGGTTGTTATTTGTCCCTTGTTCCCATCAGGGAGGAGATGCCATGATTGGCAAATGAATTGGATTTGAGGGAGGGAGGGCTGTGCAAGGTCACCAGCCTCACTCTCTCCTCCAGAGCTAGCCTTGTCCAGTGGCCAGATAGAGCTCAGGGGAGGCCCTGGATGTCCTTCATAGGAGTGTCGAGAGGAAGGAACTTTGTAGTGTTAATCCCTATATTAATATGGTGGTTATTAATCTACTGAGTAGGTTACAACATATTACTCATTAAATAATTCAACAATTTGTTTATTGAATTGTTAAATGGGTTAACCAATTCAATTCAACTAACAAAAGCAAGAACAAACTTAAAAAGAATATCTAAATTCATAATGACTGACCCTATCTACACTCTTTTGACTTTGATACTTCAAAAAATTCAGTTTCAGTTTAAATATAAGTATTTCTATAAGCAGTAAAATAAACAGAGCAACTATTTTATATTTTGTCTGGGGATCATCATGAGTTCTTGCAACCCCAAAAATTTATCACCTGGTGGATAGTCATCTGAGGAGTGATGAATCTTTCAGAACATATATTAGTTGGGAGAAACTAAGAGCTTTCCCAGGTTCAATGATTAATTCTATATTAGAATAGAATTAATGTAAAATTAAACAAATTTTAAAGTGTCAATATGAATTCCATGTTAGAAAATGTTTGAATAGCCACGCTGATTTGGTAATTCTCAGTATAATTGGACTTTTGAAAATAGTTTTATAAATGTTTGTAAAGTATACTGTGCAGAAGATATATGATATAAAATTATAAAGGCACGTTAAATTTTAGGGTCAGGGAATGAACCTCTGAGTTCATTGGTCTAGATAAATCATAGAGAAGGAAACTCCCTCTGACCAATAGAGATTGAAACTCTGCAATTCAGCATTTTAGTGAGTTGCCTAGGCCACCGAGAAGTTGTGATTTGCCCACAATTACCCGGTTAGTGTGTTTCAGATGCAGGACTTGAACTCACATCTTCAAAACTATCAGGCTAGCTAGCTACTGTCCCCGTCTACATCTCATAGTGATTATCCCTCAGATGTATACTTTCTCCAATATTTCACTATGTTTTGCTGGAAATGCCAAATTCTGGAAGATTGTGTCAGTGGAACATAACATCTAACAAGTTTTACACACTGGAAACTCTGCTCATAATCACAAGGTCAGACTTTGCCTGCCACCTGAGTACCAACCCAGCTTATGTACAGAGAAGTTCATCTTTGGTAGGTTGGCAGTCAAATAAAAATATTCACTGATCGTGACTACTCGTGAAACAAAAATGCAAAATGACCGTCCCCATAGCAACCAGGAACATAAGTTATGGTCATCTCCCCTTATGGTGCTCACAAAGCATAATAAGCAAAAAAAGACTCCCAGGAAAACAATCAGTGCTTCCAGATCACTATCAGTTGTAGAGGATGGGGAACTTAACGTGAGCCTCCAAACCACTTCCCTAAACACTTAGAGAACAGTTGCTGGGTTTGAGGGAGGGAGGGCTGTGCAAGGTCACCAGCCTCACTCTCTCCTCCAGAGCCAGCCATGTCTAGTGGCCAGAGAGACTCAGCAGAGGCACGTGAGAAACACAAAAAAGGAAGTCATCCTGGCTTCCATTCATGGAGGCCCATGGAGAGAGGAGTTTGGGTAAAATAAAGACAAGGTCAGTGGGTGAAGAAGCATGAACGGCCAGGTACCAAAGGAGCCAAAAACCTAGTCTTTGCCCTCAAGAAACTCACCTTCTAATGTCTAATGGCGGAGATAACCTGCCAATAACTAGTATATACAGGTTATAGGCAGAACAGGTGGAAAGGATGCAATCTCAGAAAGGAAGGCACTAGTAGGGGGAGGACAGCAGGCGAGGAGAAAAGGCCTCCTTCCAAGGGGAGATTTCAGTTGGGTATTGAAGAAAGCAGAGGACACTAGGAGGAGAAAGTAGGGAGGGAGTCTGTCCAGCCATAGGAGTGGCCATTGCTGTGGGAGAAGCAGTAAAGAAGCCAGTGTAGCTGGATCCTAGAGTACAGGATAAAGTGTAGGAAAGCAGGAATGGTAGGACATTAAGGACACTAAGTGGCAAGCATATTTTGTATTGGATCCTGGAGGTAGTGGGGAACCAACCACTGGTATTTGCTGAGTAGGGAGCTGACCGGCTCAGACTTGTGCTTTAGGAAATCACTAGCAGCAAAGTGGAGGATGGATTGGAGGAGGGAGAGACAGGAGGCAGGGAGACCCATCAGAGGCCATGCATGACCAGCCATGATTCCAGAGGTTGGATAATGGACAACCCCTTCTTGTTAGAGCTAACAGATCCATGATGCAGAATGAGAGAATATGCCTCACCTCAAATACTTGTTACTAGGGTTTTTTTTTCCTTTAAATTGGGGAGCTGGGAGGGAGAAAAAAATAAATGGTTAATGAAAAATAAATGAAAGAATTTTTTTAAGTAGGTGAGAATCTAAAGAGTAATCTGAGTGTGAATGGTATAGTAGGAAAAAGGAAGAGGTAGGAGAGTATATGTGTGTGTGCAGATATATATCCATATATATGTATATGCGTACATATATACGTATATATATGTTATGAGAAAACACAAGGGGAAATGCATGTTTTTTGGTCAGATGTCTTTAATGGGGAAAAAACTATTGCTGTAGTTCAGGAGAGAGGTGATGAGAGTTCATACTAGGCTGGTAGCTATGGAAATGGAGAGAAGAGGTTTATAGGAGCAATGTGGAGGGAGAAACAACAGGACTTGACAACAGACTGAATCAGTGAGGTTTTGAGCCTGGGTGGCTGAAAAGATTTGGGAAACTTGGAGAGTAATAAGGAAGTTGGGAAGAAGAGAGAGTTTGAGGAAGAAGATAATAGGGGAGGTTTTAACATTTTGAGTTTGAGAAACCTATGAAACAGCCTATTTGATAATGTAAAAATATAGTTAATGGCATAAGATTGTGACTGGACATTTAAATCTGGGCATGATCTGCATAGGGAGATAATTAAACCTACAAGAGCTGATGAGATCATTAACTGAGATAGCATAAAGGGAAAAGAGAAAAGGGTCCAGACAGAATTATGGGGGATATCTGTTGTAAATAGACGTGATCTAGATGGAGATCCAGCAAAAGAAACAGAAGGAACAGTCAGACAAAGAAAACTAGATAAGACCCTCTCTGTCTGTCTGTCTGTCTGTCTGTCTCTCTCTCTCTCTCTCTCACACACACACACACACACACACACACGGGAAAAAAAAAAGGTGAGAAGCAGCATCAATTGTTGCAGAGAGGTCAAGAAGGATGAGGATTGAAAATTGACACTGAAGAGATCATTGCTGACTGGGGGGAGCAGTTTCCCTTAAAACAATTAACGAGGAAGCCAGATTGCCAAAGGCTTAAAAGTGAAAGAGAAGAGAAATGGAAGCAGCTGGTGTGCATAGTTTTCACAAGGGAGCAAGGGTCTGGAAAGTAAAGTTTTGTATAGTGCTGAGTGATTTTACCAAGAATTCGAGATAAAGAAGGGAAGCGATTATAACTAGTGGAGGGATGATGTCCTGGGAAACAACTAAGGCAGAAGAGGAATTGTAGAACACGTTAAGGCCGAAGAACAAGGGTAGGGATCCTAAGACATTGGGGAATATGAAAGGATAAGATATTAAGATGGAAATGGATCACTTGTGGGCAAAGTCAGAGTTGAGGGTTCGACCGTTGCTGGGTCTAGCCAAGGTGGAATGGGAATCCAGTAGATTGAGGCACTGGGAAGTCCCAGCAGTGGGAGCATCAGAATTCCCTAGTGTGAGAGAGGGAGAGGCCAGCCTCACCGAGGAAGGAAGCAGAACAATCCAGGGTTTGAGAGGTAATGGGTACCAGGACCTAGATTGGCAAGTAGAGAGCCTGAAGCTCAAACAAGTGTTTTCTGAGTGATGGCGGTAGAGCAGGTGGGGATGTGGCGATGGAAAACTAGGAGTATTCTGACTCCCACACCAGGCCTGGCCCCTAGTCTCAAGGGCTATGAGATGAAAATCCAATCTGGATGGGAAAGGATGGCCAGGAATACATTGTGTTTAGAAGGAAAGCAGGTCTCAGTTCTGGAAATGGAAGGGGAAAGGAAAAGTTTAAAACGAAGGCAAGTGTTTAGTTATTTATTTCATTGTAAACAGCCATTCCAGATGGCTCAGTGGAAAGGGTCCCAGAGCTGAAGGACAGCTAGGCAGGTTGTGAGGGACGTGAGATAGGCTTGAGGTGAGGGGAATGACAGACTCAATGGATGGTTGGATGTGGGGAAACGTGTATTTCAGTACAAGAGAGGGAGGTGGATTGTTGGGATGAAAAGGTTGGGAGGGACTGAAAGTTTGCTAACCATGGGAGCATGTGGCCAGGTAGAATATGAGAGTTCTCCTGAGGGAAGCAGAAGATTAAGGGATAGTGTAATTGGTAATGGGTCCTATGAAGCCCTGGTAAATTGGCCTTACAGTAGGCAGGAGCAAGTGGAGGTAAGGCTAGGAGAAATCAGATCAGGAAGCAGGAGGTGGCAGTGCTGGGCAGAAGGGCTGTCATACAGATAAACCGAAATGATATTCTGAAGGCTTTTGGTAAATCTTGAAAGTGTTATAGAAATATTAACTATTATTATTGTTTCTAGCTATTAAGAAGGAATGGATTTAGAGTTGGAGGAACTGGTAGGCTGCTAGGAATGGGCTCAGAAGCACTGGAAAAGTTCTTGGGATGAAGGGGTGAGGGATTATTCTCTATTTAGTGCAAGAAAGTACCTGTGATTGTGTGGATGGATCCTGTAAGGGTGCTAAGAAGGCTCTGAAAAGAAGTAGTTTAATACAAGAGAGGTGGGAAAGAAGTTCACTAACAGATGGAAAATCAAGAAAATCTCTGTGCATAATGTGATGCTTGAGTTTTGAAGGAAGTGAGGAATACCATGAGCCATAATGTAAAGAAGTGCATTCCTGTTGTGGAGGATGGCTAAATCATGGAAACAGGAGACCGACTGCCATAAGTAAGGAACAAAAAAAAAAAAAAAAAGGCTAATTTGACCCACTGTAGAATTGTCTTGACCTCCACAGTTCCTGTGGGAAAAAATGGGTATGATCATATTTGTGTAATCTACCTTAAATAGTTATAAGGAAAATGCTTTGCTGGTGTTTCAGTGCCCTACAACAAATGAAACTATTATTGCTTATTAACAGAAAAATAATGATAGCAGGGCAGGAAGTCCATTTGAGAGCCAGCATTAGCACTTTTTCTGTTCAGTTCCACTTTGATCATAACTATCAGGAAAGGCATAAAAAATAGGGAGACATAGACATACCCAAGGTATTTGGCTCTGTGAAGGAGATTCACATTGGGATATGTTGAAGAGAAATCTTCAGTGTTGAGGCACTCCAGATGCTCTTTTTTTTTTTTACATGTTATACAAGTTTCATCAAGCCTGGAACCGCTGCAGAACCTTCTAGAGGAAATCTATGAGCATTCAAAAGTTGATCTGAATATCAGTTTAGGAAATACAAAGTGGATGAAAACTGTTTACTTATTAGATGATGTATCCTTTTTTTTTGTCCATCAGTATATAAATCTGACTTAAATAGTACAAATGGACAATGAGCTGAGTCCAGAGTTGAACTGGAGAACACAGAGTGTGATGAACTGTTCTGGGGAAATTGCAAAGCTCTTTTATGATCCCAAAGTTCCTACAGAACAAAGTCACTTATCCTCTCAGACACTTTTTAAGGCTATCAATTACATCTCATTTATAGAGAGAGTTGTCTTATCTGCTTTGAAATCAGAAGTCTTTTTTTTGGCTTTAGTAAATGTTTAATTTGTTAAATTGTCAAAGGATAATAAAATTAGATCCTTTAAGAACATGAATAATTGAATTAAACAAATATTTATTAATAATCTCCCTCGGGAAATAACTATTCTAAGTATTATGAGTAATAAATAAATGAATAGAGAGAATCCATTCTCTCTAGGACCTCACTATCTAGAAATGAAAGCTAAGAAATAAACAATTGATTATGATATAAATTAGAAAATAATAGAATTAATTGTAAAATTATAAATGAAGTGCAATGCAATCAGAAGATAGAGACGGAAATCAGAAGTCTTGATCAAAAAATCTCCTCAAACCATACACACATAAATGGTACTTTATTTTTTAGACTTTTCTTAGGCACTTGTAGTCGATTTTATATACTTGTCCTATTATTGTTATTACACTTTAAACTTCTTGATGCCAGACACCAAATTTTAACCATGTGTGCATGTGTGTGTGTCTGTGTTTCTAACCATGAACTCTCAGAACAGGTCAGAAAATATGTATGCAAAATGCTAAGAGAATTTTGATCTGTTATTATTTAGAAAAACCTATGATTCATCTATCTGAGTGATGGAGATAGAAACTGCACAATATTCCTATTGAGTGATAGTGGACACACAATAATGTTTAATACAATAAAGTAATTTAATACAACAAAGTAAGTTCAAGAAAGCACTTTCTATATGGCAGTGTGCAACATTAAATATTAACCAGGCACACTTTATTATTGATGACTTTATTATTTATACTTTATTAAAAATTGATCAGGTATCTCTTACTTCCTCTAACATCAGCTATCTGAAACCCCTGAAAGATCTGCATTAAAAATGAGACTGATTCCCCTTTCCTGAAACCTCTCCATCTCCCAAAGCAGTGAAAAGAGAACTTGAAAAGAAATTGGAGACTTGGGGCCAGGAAGGGCTCAGTTTCCTCCTTGGTCAAGTGAAGGAACTAAGCAATCTTTATCTGACTTCAGGATGCCAAGAACTGGCTCCTTCACACCCTGATCCATTTTTGTTGTTCAGCCCCGTCTGACTCTGTGATTTCACTTGGGCTTTTCTTGGCAAGGATACTGGAGTGCTCTGCCATTTCCTTCTCCAGCTCATTCTACAGATGAGGAAACTGAGGCAAGTAGGGATTAGTGACTTGCCCAGGGTCACACGGCTAGCGCCCGGGGCCGGATTTGAACTCGGAAAGATGGCTTCCGGACTCCGGCCGGGCCCGGCATGTACCGCATCCCCCAGCATCCGCAATCAGCCGGGTTCTTTGCCTCAGTTTCCCTCTGGATTCCCTCCTCAGTCCCCCTCCCTGTCTTTGTTCTTTGATCTCCGGCTTCCTCCTTTCCTTCACCCGGACTGCCACAACCCGGACACCCCTTCTCGGCCCCGCCCCAGCGCGAGCCCAGGGGCAGCTCTTGCCTGAAGGGAAACTCTCGCAGCCCCAGGCCAGGTGAGCTTTTCCGCAAGATAGGCGTGGAAAAGCGGCCGGATGCTCGGACCCCGGCTCGGGGCTCCTCGCACCCGGCGCCGCTCCCTGGGCTGCGCCCCGCCTTTCTGGCCGCTCGCCCCGAGGTGAGGCTGGCCGACGTTCCTTCCAGCCACTGGGGGGCTGTCCCTGGGCCGGCGGACCCCCCCCTGCCGGCGCTGATTGGGGCCCCCGGCTCTCCCACCTCTCGCACGCCTCAGGCCACTGGCAGCTGCTGCCGCATTCGCTCTGCGGTCCCCCTTCGGCCGAGCACGCCCTGCGCTCGCCCTGAGCGCCCGGCTCCCTCTCCGCGGCCCCTCCCGTCTCCCTCTTCCCTCGCGCAGGTGACCCTCGCTAGCTCAGCCCCCGGGGCTGCGGGCTGCGGCCCTTGGGCCGTTTCAGCACTTTCCGGGGCTGGGAGCCCCGAGTGCCGCGGGGAGACCCCGCCTGCTCTGCTTCTGCCGTGGGGGGGGAGTGGTCCTTCCTTCCCCAAAGTATCGGAGCCAGGAAGGGCAAAGAGGGGACCCTCTGCCTTCAGATCGTCCCGGCCCTCCTGTGCCCATCTCGGCGCCCCGGGGGAGACCGCCCCAAATCCGGGCCTGGGGAGGTCCCGGCTCCCCGCAGCTCCCCAGCCGGAGCCCCGAATTGCCAGTCCCCTGCGGCTGCTCGCGGAGGAGGTGCGCCCAGTGAGGGGAGAGGGCGCCTGCACATGCTGGCTTTCGGCCGGCTTGGGCTGGGAGCGGAGGGGTCGGGTGATCTGCAGAGGCGCCGGAGAGGAGCGGGGCGGAGAGGGCGCAGCTGGGGGGGCTCCGGGCCCTTGGGATTGCCCGGGGCAGCCGGGGTGGGGGGGACCTCGCCGCCGACGGGGGCAGGACTGCAGCGCGGCATCTCTCCGCTTCCAATTCTCACGCGCGCGTCCTCGAGCGTCTCCCCCCGCCCCCCGCGGCGGGCTAAGAATTAAAGCAGCCCCCCAGCCTGATGGCTTCTGCTCTGAACGGCAAGATCCCCCAGCCCGGGCCGTGCAATGGCTCCAAGACGGCTCCGCGCGGCGGCGGCGGCGGCTCCCGGGAGGAACCCACCCAGGAGATCCACGTGAAAATGTGCAAGAAGATCGCCCAGCTCACTAAGGTAAGCGCGCCGGGCCGGGCCGCCGGGCCACGGGCGGCCCCGAGCTCAAGCCCCGCTCCGGCCTGGCCGAACCGGGGAAACTTGGTGCCGTGAAATCCCGGGGCTGGAGGGGGCCAGCGGGGGGGGGTGGGGGGGCAGACAGCCAGGGTCCCGCTCCGGCCAGCACAGCGGGCGGCACCGGGGGCCTTCCGGAGCCCCTGCGCCCTCGGCCCAGGGCCCCGGGGCGCGCTTCACTGTGGGACTGGACGCCCCCACCTCATCCCCTGCCAGCTCTGCGGGAGGGGTCCTGCCTGCAACACGGGGGCCGGGTCGTGGATGGTGGCGAAGGTTGAGGGTCATCTGTCGAGCGGCAGCCCGTCCTGGGCAAGCCGTCAGCGCAGACCTTGTCCGATAGAGCTCCCCCTCCCCGGCCCGAGCACCAGTGGGGACTGACCCTGGAATTCGTGGGGTTCGCAAAGACCTTGAGGGGTCACGGAGGCTAGAGTCCAGGCCAGGGCCCCCGGCAGAGCACCCCCGGATCGCTAGAGCTGGCTCTGGGCTGGGGTTCGCTGCCAGCCGTGGCTCCCACAAGTCCCATCCTGTAAAATCGTGAGTGGAACTAGAAGCTGTTGACGTGTGTCCTTCCCCCATCCTGCAGTCCCACCGTGTGCCGCGCCTGCCTGCCAGAGAAGCCTTCCACATGGCTAACCCCAATTCCTCTGGATGGGCAAGGCCCTGGGCCCTGCGCGTGTGGGTGGAAGCGGACAGCTGGCCGTCCCCCTTCCTTTGGATCAAAGGCCCGGCGCTGCTTCCGTGGGCAGAGCCTTGGGTGGGGAGGGAGGGAGATCTCATCACATCTGGCCTGGGACACTTGGTGGTTGGGTGGCCTTGGCAAAGGCATCTGAGCCTCAGTTTCCCCAGCTGTGTGAGGAGGAGGATAATAGCACTTACCTCTGGGGAGCCAAGTGACTTCTTTGTGGGTCACTTAGCCCGGTGCCTGGCTCCCGGCAGGCTCTCAGGCCTTCCTTCAGCCCCTAGCAAGAACCAGCTTTTCTCTTTAGTAGGATGTGGAGGCGAAGACCTCAGAGCAATGCCCTGGGACCCATTCCTTTTCCAGATGGGAAACAGACCCCGCTTGTGGCTCCTGGGCCCACAGGCAGGGGGTGCAGAGCCAGAGTTGGGGGCCTGGCCTTCTGACTCCATCCTTCCATCCCTGCCTCTTTCCTCGGGGCCTCCTTGTGCACCCCTCACCCAGGCTGCCTTCCCCCATTACCATGACACCTTCTTCCTCCTCCCAGAAGCAGCCGGGTCACAAAGGTGAGACCGTCCTCCGAAGGGGAGACTGCCCTTCCCCTGTTTGCTCACCTTCATGGCACTGTGCTCCCTCCTGAATCTGCTAATGAGGACTCTGTGCATGCTGATTCAGCTGTAAGTCTTAATTAAGAAGCATTTATTAAACTTCTACTGTGTACTGGAGGCTGTACTGCTCACTGGACCCACAAAGGCAAGCCAAAGAGTTCCTGCCCTCCAAGAGCTGCCATTCTGGCTGGGGAAACTTCTCACTGAGTACTGTAAAACAGATCAAAAACCCTTGGACCCTGGTTGTTTCTGGGAGCAGGAGGAGGAGGATGGCCTGGGTAATTTGGGGGGAGGCAGCCTGGGAAAGGGGTCCCCAAGGAGACCCCAAGGAAAGAGGCAGAGACCGAAGGATGCTGGGATTGGCGTCAGAAGGCCAGGCCCGAGGCCTTGAGGAGGGCAGGGAGGAATCCCAGGCAGGGGGCTGCAGGACTGCCCCAAGACGGGGAGTCAGGACCCGCCCGCTGGACCCAGGAAGGAGGGTGGGAGAAGATAGAGCTGGTCAGACATCAAGCATCTATTAAGCACTTACTGTGTGCCAGCTACTGTGCCAAACAATGGAGCCTGTGTGATCTTGATCACGTGAATTCACATCTCTGAGTCTCAGTTTCTTGCTGTGGAAAAGGAAGGTCTTTAAGATTGCTTCCAGCTTGAAATCCCTTGAGCCTGAGAGGCTGTTCCCTAAGGTGGTTACAGATGCAGAGGATGCTGACTTAGGGCAATTCTGGGCCCCAGTGAAAAACCAACAAGACTCCCAGAATGTTGCGCCATTATGGAGGACAGGGGATGTGGGGGGGTCTGACAAGACTTTGACACCATAGCCCAGAGGAAGGCAGGGCATCTACAAGTCCAAGAACATCATAGGAGACCCC
This sequence comes from Myrmecobius fasciatus, assembly GCA_023553655.1. Lineage (NCBI taxonomy): Eukaryota > Metazoa > Chordata > Mammalia > Dasyuromorphia > Myrmecobiidae > Myrmecobius > Myrmecobius fasciatus. The sequence continues at coordinate 15,651 of JAJPUD010002391.1, read as the reverse complement.
CCACTGTTATGTTGTAACTGTCTTTTCCCAGGGAGATGTGGAGGGAAGAACCCCCTCCAAATGCTGGTGTTCTTGTCCCCCCCATATCTCTGCTGTTTTCTTGATGGCCAGAAGACAAACCCCAAGGATCTTCTGCTTTCCAGCTTCCAAGTTGGGAAAGAATGAATGTATTTCTTGCCTGTGGTCTCCCCCCACACCCGAAAGCTAGCTTCTCCAGTGTCCCTGGCTTAAGTGCTTCTGATCCCTCCAGCCTCTCCCATTTCTTTCTTTTCCCATTCCTCCCCACTCAAACTTCTCAGGTTTCTTGTGATATTACTGTACTCTGGCTCTGATCCCGGACCAATGAGGTCAGAAACAAGTGCCTTCAACTGACTTTTCTATTTTCTGAAGGGGAGGGGCAAAGCTCTGGGGTCACTGTATCTCTGTTTCAAGCCCACTCTTAATTTTCTATTTAAATGGTTTCTTAAAATGACTTCTTCTAGAAAAGCCACTTCCCTACTTTGTGGTGTAAACTGGTTTTGTAAATCCAAAGTGTATCAGAGGCCAGTGTAAAAGCTATTAGTTGTTAAAATGGCCAGTGAACGGAAATTTTAGGATTAGTGTAATATACTACTCACAGCAGACCTGGACAAAGACATTGAAAATGTGTGTGTATATATATACATATGTATGTATATATATATATATATATATATACACACATATATATTAAACACACACACACACACACACACACACACACACACACAGAGTGGGCTCTTTTCAGTCTTCTTTCCAGAGGAAAAGCTGGTAGGGAAATTTCTGATTTTCAGCAGGGAGAAGCAATGGAAGGATTTTTACACAGATCAACAGCATTTAACATGCAATTAAGCAGTTTTATTTGTACAGGTGCATTGTAGTGGGTAGATAACAAAGAAAGAAATAGCTTGGAGATAGGGTTGTAGGAGAGGCTATGATCCATTATTCTTTTCCTCAATCCCCCACAGAGGTTGAATGAGATGGTGAGACTCAGAATTTAGATTAGAGTGCTGTTAGCTGAATAAAAAAAGCTAGTGGCAATCAGAATTTTAGATAGGAATTGTGAGAATTTACAAGGGTTTTTGATACTAAAGTAGCCTGAATCTGTAGAACAAGAGACATGTTACTCTTAAGAGAAACAAGGGGAATTACAAAAAAGAATGCTGAAGGAAATTTGGGGGTGGAGGAGATTAAGGGAAATGAAGGATTGCCAATAGGACACTTAGTTGTACCAAGGTTTATTAAAAAACTGCTATGGAGCCTATAAAAATGTAGTAGTCATTAATATTATTGGGAAAAAAACAGTGAAAACCTTTTATATGTTTATTTAGCATTGTCTTCATTTTCAAATATATCCTTTTCCTCATCTAGAGAGTCACGCCTTGTAATGAAGAAAAAAAAAATGCTGTTCAGCAAAACTGACAAATAAATCAAGTCTGATAGCAAATTCAATAGTCTTCCACTGCTGGGAAAATAAGCAGGGAAACAGCTTTCCTTACCTCTCCTCTGAGACCGAGCAAGCTTGGTGATCATATATAGTATTGGGCTTCATTTCTTCCTCCCCTATTTATTGTGTATATTGTTCCCCCAATTCTGCTCTCTTCACTGTGCATCAATTCAATACAAGCTTTCCCATAGTCTGATACAGTACATTAATCGGTATTTTACATCCATGTTACCACAAATTGCATAGCCATCGTCCAGCTGATGGACACCTACTCTGTTGCCAGTTCTTTGCTATCACAAAAAAGTGCCACTGTGAATATTGAGTGTCCGTGGCACCTTTGTGCCCTAACGTGCCTGCGGATTCTCTTGATCAGAGAGTGAACGTTTTAGGTATATTTTTGTACCCAATTCAAAACTGCTTTATAGAGTGGTTGGGCCAGAGTTAATGCTTCTTACCTGTCTTGAGAAAGATATTTTTATGTCAAAGACAGAAGTAGTGAGAAAATATGCTATTTACTCAGTTAACTCACAATGTCTCTTCTTGAAGCTTAGTTGCCTGGGCCATTGGGCCATCTTGCCCAGCGGCATTGCCAATCATCTGTTCTAAGCGAAGTCCTTGGGAAGAAAGGAAAAGATTCAAGGGCTAAATCTGCAAGCCCAGAAACAAAGTGCCAGCAGTAAGGGTGCAAGCCCAGCTTCTTCTTGTTTCTTATCCCTCCCCCTCTAGAAGGAAGTAGAGATGGTAGAACCAAAGCAGCAGTGGGGAAATGAATCAAGAGCCGCTGGGATCTCAGTCACAGCTGGCAATAATGCCTGAGAAACCCTGAAACTTTGGAGAGCGCTTTCTGAAGCAGTTTTGGGTTTAGAGAGTCTGTCCTCCTTTGAAAGATGAAGCCCTGAGCCTCCCGGCAGTTTTGTGCCTCCGAAGGCCTTAGGAACAGAAGGAGCCCGGTTCTTCTGACAAGCCCAGGTCTCGGAGCTCTCTCCAGTTTCTGAGCAGACCCTTGACCTTTAGGGACATCCTAAGCTTGGGATGGAACTTCTCTTGGCCCCCCTGCTGCTTCCCACAAACTTGGGAAACTCAGGAAACCCGAAATGGAGCATCAGCTGAACCCACAGAGAATTGTCCTGGCCGATCAGATTGTTGGAGGCGCCATGTTGGGGGGGGGGCACAAACAGAAGCTCCTCACACAAGGATAGGGTCTCTGGGCACAGACATTGGGCACACAGGGCAGAGACCAGCAGGGAGAAGCTCTTCCTTCCTTTTTCTCCTGACTCCCTGGTACTCTTGGATCCCCTGCCCTCCTTGCCAAAGACTCTTCTCCAGGTCATTCCCGAGCCCAATGCCTTCCCTTCTGTTTCCATCGGCTGGTCTCCATGGTTCCCTTCCACTCCCCAGGGCAGTCCCATCTTCTGCAGGCCTTTCCCGCCTCCTCACTCCCCAAGACTGCCCCCAATTTGTGCCCAGTTGTTTGCATGCTGTCTTCCTCATTAGAACCTTTCTTTTTTGCCTTTCTTTGTATTCTCAGCCACTGTTACCACTGCTTAGCACAGCATTGGGCCTATAGTGAGCTTTCAGGAAATGCTGGTGGGTGGGCTGGCTGCAGTGAACTCTGAGAACAGAAACTGCTTTTTGTTTGTTTTTTGCCTTTCTTTGAATCTCAGCACTTAGCAGAATGTGGGACACACAGTAGGTGCTTAATAAATAGTTATTTCCTTCTTTCCTGTGTAAAAAGTGTGAAGTGCTATGCATCTGGGAGCTTATTTCTCATTTTTAGTAACGTTTTTGCCTTTCTCTGAATCTCAGCACTTAGCAGAATGTGGGATACACAGTAGGTGCTTAATAAATGGCTATTTCCTTCTTTCCTGGGTAAAAAGTTGTGTAAAGTGTTATACATCTAGGAGCTTATTTTTCATTTTTAGTAATTATGAAAGGAGCAACTATTCAAATGCAATTTGTCAATTAGCGCGTGCATGTTAACCGGGTCTGTCTGGTACAATTTTTATTGTTTGTTAAATTGGATGTTTATTGATTGAGTTAGGGGTTCGAGGGGCCGAGAATGCTTTACTCTTAGATTCCCTTCCAGAATTTCAGCTTCTCCTCTTCTAAGAAGTCTCTAACCAAACCCCGGCCCAGAGAGTAAGGGACAAATCCAGGGAGTGGAGACCGTCACCATCAAAACTTGGTACGACCAATAGAGCAATAGAGCAAGGCCGCCCCTCTCCATGGATAATGCTAACGGGCTCTGAGCAGCAGGCGGGCAGCAGGCATGTCTCGTTGTGGTTGGGATGAGTGGGAGACTCCGGGGAGGGCTGCGTGCCTCTGAGAGTGCCAGGGTTAGAGGAGGCGGCTGGCGGGCAGTGCCACTCGAGCCCTGGGTTCTGTGGCATGTGGGTGAGGCTATTTCCCCTTCACTCAAAATGCCGCCGGGTGCCGGTTGAAGCTTTCATCCACTTGGGAGTCCTCAGCGTTGACGACTGCTGTGCCCTTTTAGCCAGTTTCTGTCATATTTCATGGCCTGGATTCTCACAAGACAGGCGGCAGTGTAGGGAATGATTTCTCCGAATTGGAAGGTGTCTGGGTAGGGAAGCTGAGCCATCAGTCCATCTTAGCTGAGGGTCTGCTCTGTGCTGATCATGGCCTATGATGGACCAGATTTGAACTCAGGTCCTCCTGACTTCAGGGCTGGTATGTGCATTTAAATTTAAAGGGCACTTTTTAGGTTTTCCAGGCACTTACCTGACCACCTTGTAATTTATGTCCAGACTTAGGCTCAGAGAGAGTTGATTTGACCCACCCAGCTTCTGTGGGTAGGAAGTCTCAGTTTTAGATTCAGGCTCCTGCTGCTTCTCCCCATTACACATGCACCCACCTGACTAACACCAGACCTGCATATTCCAAATGGCTTATGCTTTGTGTTGTGTTTCTCCTAATGAACATTTCAGCTAGAACAAAACATGCTTATAGAGCCAACGGTGTCATTTCTTTTCTTTTTTTTTTTTCTGAGACAATTGGGCTTAAGTGACTTGCCCAGGGTCACACACTAGGAAGTGTTAAGTGTTGGAGGTCAAATTTGAGCTCAGATCTTTCTGAATTCAGGGCTGGTGCTCCATCCCCTGCACCACCTAGCTGCCCCTGGTGTCATTTCTTTTCAACTGTGGTGGGTGTTATCATGGTGGCAGGCTGCTCTTACTCTCAGCTTTGCAAAAGTTGTGAAATAAACCCTTTGAAATGCCTTTTTATTCTGTTGGTGGGCCCTGGAGAAAGAGGAATTCTCCAGAAAAGGCTCCCAAGTTGCCCTTCGATGGCAAGTGAATGATAGCCTGTCACCATTCACTGAATGATTAGGAATGAGGAGCACATGAGCAGTTCTTCTTGCCTTTAGCTAATTCAGTTTCTGTCTCTGGACCATCAGACTGAGAATTTCCAGAAGCAGCGATATCGTTTAATTTAATTTAAACCTTTGGGGATGAAGCTGAAAAATTGTCCTGCCTCTGACAAAGGATCTCTGGAAAAGCAACTCGTCCTCTTAACTTCCAAAGTCACCATTTATTAAAGTGGATCTAAGTGGTAGTTGATGCTATTACAAGGATAACACAATTTCTGAACTCCACCCTCCCCCAAAGTATTTTATTTCCCATCCTTTACTCCTAGAGTTCTGGCTGATGCCAAAAATCCCACCCTTAAAGCATATTCAGTGCTTTAGCTTTTTGACCAATCGGATCCTTCCAATACTCTTAGGGATCTGTGATCCACTGATGTGGGTAGTCTCTAAAGATCAAGAACCTAACCCTGTGATTCTCCTTCATGGCCTCTAATAAGATAGGGCATCCCTTCCTCAACCCTGGCTCATCCTTCCCAATTTGCTGTGGTTCTTCCTCAGGTTCTCTCCACATTTCATGACTGAGTGGAATATATTGACTGTTCATTAGCTGACTTTCTCACTAGCCCATCTTTTTCTTTCCAATCACACCATTTTTTGATGATCTCTTATGCAACTTGTATTATAGGGGGCAGCAGGTAGTGCAGTAGATAAGAGCCTTGGGTCTGAAGACAAAAAACCAAAAGTTAAATGTGACCTCAGACACTTATTAGTTTATTTAGTCACTTAAAGCCTACATGCATAGAAGCAGAAAAGGAAATGGCCTCTCCGGTATCCTTGCCAAGAAAATCCCTTGGACACTTGTTCCACATGAAGAGTGGGACAGGGCTGAACAGAAATAATGTATTATAGCCCATCATGTACTTCTTGTTGTCTTTGGGCGATCCTCCATTGCCTTAGTACAGAGATTATCCTGTGACTCCTGGTCATACAATGTCATCAGAAGAGTGTTGTATTAAAAGGGCAGACCTTTGTTGCAGAGAGTTGAGGTCATTTAAAAAACCAATCAAAAATCAAAAAGTTGTTCAGCTTCCTCTCCTCACCAAACTGATTGTCCCTTGGCAGTATCTGTCCATTCACACTGATGGACTCTCCTGCCTGGACAATAGGTGCTGACCACTGGGTTTTGGTTGGGTGAGACTTGCTAGAACAATTAGAGGTTGCATTATGAAGGTTCTGCAGTGTTCCAAGCCAGTATAACGTCTTGGACAGCCTCAGCTTCTAGAAGATCTTGCCATTTATCAGGGATCCCTTTGCAACTTGAACTTTGTGCTGAAGTTTTTTTAAAAAATGCCCATATTCCTAGACTTTACGCCATTATCAGTCACAAGTCAGTGTGAAGGCGGCGGAAGGACACTCATACTGTTACCGCTCTCTTCCTGCACATTTTCTGTTTCTCCAACTTGATTAGGAGAGTCTCTTCATGCTTATTGATCATGTCTATAGGGAGAAAACTTTGGTCAATAGAAAGGGCAAGATCAAGCACCAAGGGAGATGGGATGATGGAGGCTGAAGATTCAGACAGACTTCTCTTGCTTAACGATTTTCCTTTGGTCTGGCTTGGATTCTTGGAAAGAGCTTGCATTTCTGTTCTCATTTGCCACTGCCAGGCTGATGGAGCACTGGCCAGCACGTACATTTCTTCATGCTTGTCCTCGGCCATCCTAAATCACATTTATTCCACCAAAGTGCTTATCAGCAGCTACAGTGCGCCTTCATGTAAGATGAGGATCCGTAAGTAACCTTTAAAACCTGCGGGCACGGGCCAGTTTTCTTTCAGGGGAGAATATGAGAGGACCTGGAAGAGCTTGGGACATTTTCAACATTCATTTAACAAAGCTTTCCTGCTCATTGCTGCCAAGAAACCTCCACCCAAACTCAATAGTCCTACCCTTTGAGCTCTTTGGAACCGAGCCCGTTCGTCACAAGATCTATCAAATTATCTGATGATAAAATCCAAATAAATGAGATCGAGGGGATTGGAACAAAACTGGGTTTTGTTGAGTGTGGAGTGGGACTTCAATGTGAAGGCCGGCCTCAAGAAAGTAAAAAGCAGGCCTTAGCTCCTTAAATTACTGAGCCCCTCTGGTCTAGTCTGCCTTCGCTGCCAAGTGCAGGGGCAGCATTGCTCAGAACCCCGGCGCCTCCTTGACAAGTTGTCCCTAGAGGAAATAATCCAGGAGGGAAGCAATGAAACAACAGATTACCTGCACCTGACATCGGATGTTCGAGTTGGAAGAGATGGTTTATCTCCTCCCCTGGATCTCAGACTTTTGGTGATGGCAGGACATTCACATTCTTACTGCTTAATTTTAACATTGGTGCTTTTGGGGTCTGGCAGATGCATTACAACAAAAAGACCCTTAATAAGCTGTGTGAATTACTGAGGGCTGGGTGACCGACCTCATGGACTTGGTTGTTCAATTGAATTACTGATTCTTGGTCAAAAAGAGGGGGGTTGGTTAGAGGAACTCTAATTTTGTTAGCTCTATTTAGTCACTTAAAGCCTACCTGCATATAAGCAGAAAAGGAAATGAACTCTCCGGTATCCTTGCCAAGAACATCCCTTGGACACTTGGTCCACATGAAGAGTGTTAACTCTACTTTTCTGTGAATTGAATTTGTTGGGTAGGCCTACAATTTATAATAATACAAAAAGAGAATCTCTTTTGAGATCAGGAACGTAAGAAACACTGGCTAACTCAGGTCAGGATTTTCTGAATTATTTTGAGTTTTGTTTGTAACATGAGCCCTAGGGAAGTGAATCTCTATGGAACATAGCAAGGCCCTGGGCGACAGAAAAACTACGTTACCTTTTTAGCCTTAGTAGCCTTTTTCTGTCTTTATTTAAGGCCCATTGCAAGTTCTGCCTTCTTCTCCTCATGAGGTCTTCCTTGACCGTTCCAGGCTGGGCTGGCTCCTCTTGCATGAGAAATTGGTAATAATAATAATAATAATCATAGTTAGCATTTGTGGAGAGATTCAGTTTACAAAATGCTTTACAAATATTATTTCATTTTATCTTCACAACCATCTTAGAGGGCAGGTTCTATTTCTTGCTACTTTTAGAGACGATTAAACTGAGACTGCTGGGGACTAAGGAACACTCTCCATCACACAGCTAATGTGTATGAGACTGTATCTGAACTCAGTTCTTCTGGACTCCAGGTTATCCTCTGCCCCATCCAGCAGTATCTGTTGTTACAACTCTTAATATGTTGTTTTGTCAAGAGAGGTTCCCCCAAATGCCCACCTCCCCACAAAGGCACCCATACACACCGCCACCACCATCAGCACACACCAAGTGTATTCCCTGAAAATAGCTAATCCATCCTCAGAGCAAAGGAGGAAGCTGTCCCTCAGCTGAGTGTCCTAGCCTTCACCTAGTAATTGTTTTGTTTCCTTTGCATTTGCCTTAGCTCTCCACTTAGACTGTAAGCTCCTCTTCCTGGGTGCATAAAGCAGATAAGCTGCTAAATGTGGAGGATTTTCTTTTTGAAAGGTGGATTAGTAAATATTCCAATTTTTTGGTAACTCAATTCAGCAATTAAGCTTCTGTAATGTGCAGAGTATTTCTAAGGAATTTGGAATTTAGTTGGGGAGATGAGAGATCTAGAAAAGTATTATTAAAAAAATATCAGAGATAGGAATAAAGGCCATGAAGAGCCGTTTGCTGCCGGAGGACCGGGGTGTGCAGAACTCTTACTCATTTTTTCTTCTTCCTTTCCATTTTTCAGTCATTTTGCTCCCCAAAGGATGGGGACGATGACAAGAGTGAAAGGTGGGACTTAATCTGTCAATGAAGCCTACCGCTAGCTCGTGGGCCTGGGGATTCTGAGGGGCATTCAGACTTTTAGGAAATCATATACACAAATAAATCACTCTCTATTCATGCATTTATTTTCTCAAGGGAAGAGAAAGGAACTAGCAAAAGAAAGATCACCTGGATCAGGTAGATTATTATTATTTTTAATTAACTAGCGTCCTGGTCTTGTCTGGGCTGTAGATATATAGGATTCAGAAACCTTCCACAGTAAGGGAACCCTGTGACATGTAATACTAGCAAGACCAGAACTGGAAGAGAAAAGAGAGTCTCCTCCTTTGAGGGAGTCAGGGGCAGCTGGTAGAATGGGTGGCCCAAAGTCTAAGCAAAGGCTACCAAAAACGGGTGATGGGTGAGTCAAAGGAAAGCTGGGGAGGGTTGGGCCAGTTTGTCATGTTGAACAGATCTAGTCTGTGATCTCTGAGACCCTCCTGATTTTCTGGATGAGCCAGAGCCGACCCAAAATGAGCAGACACATGTGAAATCTCTTCTGCAGGATCACACAGTGGGGACCTCTGCTCTGAAGGAAGAGGGCCTTCCCTCTGTCAGTTATATAAGCTCTGCAGTCACACACAGTAGGCGCTTGCTGAATACTGGTTTAATTCTACTTTTAATTTTTCATGAACAAATGGAAGTTTCTGTAATTAGAGCAATTGTTTTTTGCATCAGTTCATGCCAGTTTTTCTCAGTTTCTCTGCATGAATCATGTTCATAATTTACTTTCAATATCTTATCCAAGTACCATAATTTCTGGAGCCATTCTCCCACCAATGGACATGAACTTTGCTTCCGTTTTCTGCTGTCAGAAATAAAAGTGCTGTCATAAATCATTGGGCGTGTGGGGGCCCTTTCTGGGAAATGTCTAGCAGTGAAATCTCTGGGTCTGGGCATCTTAATCTGGTTCTTTGCACTTCGGATTACTTTCCAGGATTGTTACACCCATGTCTCCCCCCAGGATGCTTGGATGTGCCTCGGCTTTCCCCAACTCCAGCAATGATCAGTGCCATCATTTATCGTTTTGCTGGATAAACTGAAACTCCAAGAGGATTTTTAGATGCATTTCTTTTGCTCTCCTGGTTGGCAATAATTTGCACTTCATTTTAGAAATCTTTGCTCAAATCCTTTGACTTCGTAGGCCTTGGGAAGGCCTTTTAATCTTGGATATTTCTGTTACTCATCTAGATGTAGATGTCAGTCGTCGGCTCCTCCAAGGTCTCTGAGGCATCTTTTAGCTTTTGATGTATGATCCTAGATCGCTCGCCGCAGCCTTTTCAGTCGTGTTGCCAATTAATCCCCTTCAGGCAGAGTAGAAATCAGAGTCTGCTGGGACTTGCCCTTCGTGGGACAGACAGCCCTTCCTTGAACTTCCTTCTCCCTATAAAAGGGCAGCCGGCTTCTGAGCATTCAGGGATAATCTGCTGACTGCCCATCTGCCCAGGGAGAAGCTTTGAGCCTTACTTAATCTCACTGGGCCCAGGGATGCAGGGCCTCCCTGGGGGAGCACATGGCAACCCTTCCCTGGCCTTGGGAATTCTCAGGGACAGGCAGCTCCTCCCCAGCTTTTCTCTTGTCCTGATCCAGCCCAGAGAAGGGCACTCAGCCATGGCTGGAGCCTTCAGGAGTTACCTCCCAGAGGAAACCCTTCAGGACAAGTGGGCTGGGTGGGATGCTTCCCTTAGTGGGCCATGGTCAGTCCCAGAGGCAGGCCTTGAAGGAGCCATGGTGGAACCTCACCTCTGAGAGCCAAGCCCCCCAATTTGCCCCAGACACCCAAATCCCAGCTGTGGATCTGCCTTCCTGACACCCTCTAGTTGAGGGTCAGAAGGAGACCCCAAAAGTCTGGGGTCTCAAAAGTCTGCAAGCTTAAACCCACCTCCAAGTCCAGGGGCCCAGTTTCTTGTAATTGTAGCACAAATCCAAGCGGGCTAAGATCCAAAAGAATTGAGCCAAGAACCAGGAGCAAGGAGATAGATTTCTAGCAGAACACAGAGAGATCCAGCTCTTGGGGTCTCTGAGATGCTAATTTAGGGCCCAGAGGTAGAGCTGAGGAGCCGTCTGGGTGGGCCCCTCACCACTGTCCCCAGAACCCTGATATCTGGGACCCAGAGCTTGCAGAGCTGGGCACTGCCCAGGCCCGGGGCCTCCGGGTATGGCCACACTTCTGGACTGTCACTGTGACCCAGGCAGGTGGGCAGCAGGCATTTGTTACCTCCTGAGGTTGGTGCCCCGCCCAACGACCCCATGGCTGCTCCTGGATGGCTCCTGGGACCCCCAATCCTCCCTCATCTAGAAGCTCTTGGCGTCTCTGTAATTTGGGTGCCCTTCATCCTTCAGCTTTGGGCCCAGAACCCAGAAGGGATCTCCTTTGCCTTGACCCTTCCCAGCCTCTTCTCCCACTTTGCCCCCCAGTAAGGTGACCACCTGACCAACTCCTGGAGGGTCGGCGCTGGTTTTCAGCCCAATGGCCTCCCTCAGTAGAAATCCAGTCCGAACTGATTGTGTCCCAGGCCCAAAGGAGGCACCCAGGGCCCACAGAATAGGTTTAGGAAATGCTAATTGCAGCAATTCTAATGTAAAACACCATTACAGAAGTAATTGGGTGCTGTGTGCAGGCTGCTTAGGTGGGATAAACTGCAGCCCCTCTGGATAAATGGCGTCCCCAGGGAAGCAGTTTGCCTGATTTCCCAGGGAGCTCACTGTTCACCAGGGATTGCTTTCAAGCTTGTAGTTTTGTGGGATTATTCTGATCCAGCTTTGCTGGGGACTGTCCCCGAGGGCTTTTCTTTATTCCTAAGATTTTACAAACAGAAGCTATTTAGTTATCTTTTTTTGTCTTGGTTTTCCGCCCAGGTAAGAATTATATAATTGGATCATGATTATTTGGCAGATATCACTTAATGTCGTGAGAATTCTTGATAAGTCCCTTTTACTCCCCCCAAATAATTCTTTGGGTGTCCATCAGTGCTACCCATAGACTCAGCGGCCCTCAAGAGATCCTCCAATTTGGGGACCCTGAGAATCACATTAAATATGTGATTAAATATGCAAATATTTAATTAAATATTTATTAAAATAAAATTCAATATGCAAATAAAATAAAATCTGCAAAATGAAAGAGGCGTTCAGAATGACCCGCATAATCACACAAGCATGGGATGTGGAAACTAAGCCAACCTATTGACCTGGATTAAAATGAGAGTTCTGTATTCCCGGAGCCACGATCCCCAAATAGCAGCATCCAGAAAAGGTTCTTTTTGCCCAATATGTTTCACTTTTGGGTATTTTCATCGAATTGTTAAAGTCTTTGTTTGTTTGTTCACTGTTAATTGTGTGAATCCCTTGATTGTGACTGAAATACACTGTCGCATGGTAAATTTAACAATAACATAAATGTGCAGCAATGTGTGCAGCAAGGTGTGGATAAAAACCTGTGTATTGTGACCAAAGATTAGTTTTTAAGAGATATGATGTCATTGCCAACACTCCACTAGTAGTCACTCACAATTGAGAACTTGTACCGGGTGCAATTTTAACAGTAACTTTCTAGTTTTCTGACTGAGGTGAGTTTTTAAACATTGCTGATGAACTTAAGGATTTTCTTTTGACCTTTCACATACATTTCAGATTTACGTTTTTAAAATATATTACATTATAGGTAGAGAATATCTGTGTTCTGAGTAATTAACTTCTACTTTTTATTGTTTTCCTTTTTTGATTATACTTGCACATTAATTTTTTAAATTTATGAATTATGTTGGGAGAGAAAAATAAATACAAAAAGGAAAAACCACAAGAGAAAAAAAAAACAGAAGGAAAAAAAGAAGTGAACAGAACCTATGTTGATTTATATGCAGTCTTCATAGTTCTCTCTCTGGATGCAGATGGTTTTCTATCCAAAGTTTATTGGAATTGCCTTGGATCATTGAACTGCTGAGAAGAACCAAATCTTTTATAGTTGAACATCACACCATCTTGCTATTGCTGTGTACAGTGTATTCCTGGTTCTGCTTGTTTCATTCAGCATCAGTTCATGTAAATGTTTTCAGGCCTTTCTAAAATCAGCTTGTTCACCATTTTTTATAGAAAAATCATATTCCATTACTGTCATGTACTTCAGCCATTCTCTAATTGATAGACATCTTATAATGCTGGAGAAACTGAGGCAAGACAGAAATTGGTTTTCAATATTTTAATTGTGGGGAGTTTAGACTGCATGGGACTCTTGTCTGAAAGCATTCTGCATGGAGCAATTAATTCAGGAGACTTCTTTTATGGGGCGCCAATGGGAAACAAAGGCGGGGGGCGAGAATACTGGGTGAGGGAAAAGCCATAGTTCCAGGAAAGGATCCTAACTTAGTCCTGACAGGATAAGGGTCAAGATAAGAAGGTTGAGGGCAGGAGACAGTGAGATGAGGGGCAATACTCAAGAGGAGGGGAGTTATCCCAGCAAGGATTGAGATAAGGCACCTGGAGTTTTAGGATACAGTGTAAAGTGGCCAGAGCTTGGAGGGTTTAATTCTCTCCAGCCTAATGGCCAGGAGTGGGGGTTGGCTACAATTTTATTCAGGGCACAGCATAACTTGGGGAAACTGAGGCATTACACTCTTGGGAAATTAGCTTCTTTTCATGTCCTCTTGTTACTTGGCCAAGGTAACACAGCTAAGTGGCCTCTACCCTCCTAGTTCCTGGTCCAGGGCTCTTCCTGTTATCAAATAGATCTAGAATCAAAAGGATAAAATAAAACTCTGATGTTGGAATAAAAGCCTAAATAATGGTACTTTCCTTTTAGCCTAGAGATAAAGAATATAAAGCATGTTTAATTAAAGCATCAGAAATGGAATTTGAATCCATGCACTGCCAAGAGGGAGTTAGGTGGTACCGTGGATAGAATATTGACTTTGGAATTGAGAAGACCTAAATTCGAATCCTGTCTCAGACACTTAATAGCAAAGTGGCCCTCAGTGAGCCACTGGGCCTCTTATCCTATAAAGTAAGGCTAATAATAGCACCTACTTGATAGGCTGTCTTCCTTAACCTTCCACCCCTACAACTCCTTAGATTTCTCTTTTTAATAGACTTGACCTTTTGTGCCTCCAGATGAATTTTGTTATTATTTTTCTAGATTTATGAAATAATTATTTGGTAGTTTAATTGGTACAGAACTGAATACATGAATTAATTTCAGTAGAATTATCATTTTTATTTTATTGGCTCAGCCTTTTTGTGAACAAAGAATATTTCTTCAGTTGTTTAGATCTGTCATTACTGACATGAGAAATGTTTTATTATTGCATTCACATAGTTTGTGTCTTGGCAGGTAGATTTATACTTCTGAATTTAATTTCTCTTTTATTGTTTTATTTTACATGTGGCAACTTTGCTAAAGTTGTTGATTGTTTTAGCTAGGTTTTTTTAGTTAATTTTCTAGGGTTCTCCAAGTTTATCATCTTCAGAAAGTCATGGTTTTGTTTCCTGTTGCCTATGCTTAGTTTTTTTTTTTTTTTTTTTTGTCTTATTGCTATACCTAGCATTTGGTATTAAATGATAATAGTGATAAGGAAGATCCTTTCTTTACCCTTGATCTTATTGATAAGACTTCTACTTTTCCCCTATTATAGAAAACACTTAATCTTGTTTTTTGAGAAAGTCTACTAATCCTTTGAAAAGAAAAGTTCCATTTATTCCTGTGTTTGAAGGTATTTTTACATAGGAATTGGTGTGTATTTTGTCAAAAGTTTTTTCTGCATCTATTGCTAGAATCATATATTTATTGGTTTTGTTACTGATAAGGTAAATTATGTTGTAGTTTTTCTAATGTTGAACTAGCCATGCATTCTTGGTATAAATCCAGTATGGTCATCATGTATGATCTTTATTATATTATAATCTCCTTGATGGTGTTTTATTTAAAATTATTATATCAATAATCATTAAGAAATTTGGTCTGTAGTTTTATTTCTCTATTTTTGTTCTCCTAAGCTTAGATTTCAAAATAGACTGAATTTAGTCGAACTCCTTTTTTGCCTATTTTCCCCCAAACAGTCCATATAGTATTGGAATTAATTGGGATTAAAATGTTTGGTAAGATCACTTGTAAATCCATCTAGCCCGGTTTTTTTTTCCCCTTAGGGAGCTCATTTATTTTAATACCTTGAATAGATACAAGAAAGTCTCACAATAACCACAAAAAATCACTGATTATGTCAGGAAGTATTCTCAAACACTGTCAAAATAAAGTCCGCTGTAAACCTTGGTAGATAAAAAAATTTGTTTGCACATCTGCTTTCAGGGTTTTGCTTCTTTACACTGGCTCAAACTATTTGTTCATGTATAAAATATAAAGCGGCTCACAGGGGAAAGTGACTGGTTTGCAGATGGGCAGCATGAGCCTTCCCAGCTGCTCAGAAACATCTCAAGCTGATCCAGGGAGTTGGTTGTGAGACTATAAAGGAAACCAAGGGTTCAGGTGGGCAGGATGAACCCAGAACTGCCCAGGGTAAAACGTTTCCCTTCCTCTATAATCATCCAAGCCAATTTTTCAGAGACTGAATGTCCCTTGTTGGTTTTTTGTTTGTTTGTTTTTTGAGGAGTCTTGTCAGCAGGGAGGACTTTCCATCGCTTTAGGTACTCCAATGGAGCTGGGTCTCACTGGTGTGGGTGTGCGTCCAGGCCTACTTGCCCATGTTATTTATTCCTTTTGTTGGGATTCATTTGTTTTCAGTCATGTCTGACTACATGACCCCATTTGGAGTTTTCTTGGTGGAGATCCTGCAGTGGATTGCCATTTCCTTTTCCAGCTCATTTTACAGATGAGGAAACTGAGGCACACAGGGTCAAGGGACTTGCCCAGGGTCACACAGCCAGGACGTATCTGAGGCTGGATTTGAACTCGAGACCGCCCAGCTGCCTGTTTAACTCTATGTAGGCTCATCGATTTAGAGCTAGAAAGAACCTTAGGTGCCCCTCCCCTGTCCCACCCCC
>JAJPUD010002390.1:297570-326114 GCA_023553655.1 Myrmecobius fasciatus | reverse complement strand
CCTCAGTCTGTAGAATGAGAGAATAGGAGTTAATATTCACAAAAGCCTCTCCTACATCAAATCTTCTAAGTCTATGGGGAATCAACACTGGGAAGAACTGACAATTAAAACTGGTATAACCATGGACAAATCATTTAACTTGCCTTTGGGGTTCAGCTTTAGACTTATGAGCCTGGGAATACACAAATAAAATACGTTGATTCATTCAATTCAATAAACATTATTAAGTGCCTACTATATGCTAAGTGCTGGGTATACAAGAAGAGACAATCTCTGCCATGGATCCCAGGAACCTGTGCAAGCATCACTTCAGTACATAAACTTTCTGCTCCCTACCTACTGAGTATGAGGATGATGGTGATGATGGTGTTTTTTTTTTTTGTTTTTTGTTTTGCTGAGGCAATTGGGATTAAATGACTTGCCCAGGGTCACACATCTAGGAAGTGTTAAGTGTCTGAGACCAGATTTGAACTCAGGTGATTGTGATAATGTTGATGATGATGATAATGATGGTATTTAGCATGTGAATTATTTTATATATGTTACCTCATATAATCTAGAATTGGTGGAGATTAAAATGGCAAAATTCTGGGGCTGAAGGAGGGATTGGGGAGAAATCCATGAAGAATAGGAAGATCTGTGCCTACTACATCCATCCAGTTACATAACTCTTATTCCTTCCTGGGATGAATGACATTTGTCTCCATTGGAACAAATAAGCCTGACATTCATTGGTCTCTTAAGTCTCCATCTTGAGCTGTATTAAGTTTCTAGGGCATAAGGCTAATGGTTCCTTTTTGCCTTGCTCTATCTAGTCAGTCCATGTGTGTGGTGAATTATATTCAATTTTGGGTACTGAAGTTCAAGTATTGAAGAACTGCAACATGCTCAGAGGGAGACAAGTTAGATGGTGGAGGTAGTCAATATCTTATTACCAATAATGGTAATGAGGAAGAATATCTCACGTTCACAGTACTTTATAGTGTATAAATGGATTTCCTCACAACAACCCTGTGAGATAGGAAGTATAAGTGGTTTGGAGAGTCTTAATCTTTTTCCACTCTTGACCTTTTTTTGCCTGAGAAATTTTTGTGTGACACTGGGTATATAGATATATAAAATAAGTTCACAAAAACCAAATATTTATTGAAAATAAATAATAATTTTGTGACCCTCCCCCCAACATTCAGTTATAAGATTCCATATAGGTTTATGACCCACAGTTTAAGAAGCTGGAGTCATAGAGTATAAGCTTCTTGGAGAAGAAACTTTTTTTTGTCTTTCTATCTCCAGCTCCCAGTACAATACCTGCCATATGTTAGGTACTTAATAAATGTTTTATTGATGGACATTGCCCATTTTATAGATGAAGAAACTGAGACTCAGAGAAAAATGAATTCCCTTGGTCCCATGGCCAGTATGGTCCTAGGAGAATTGATTAGGGAACCTATAGATGTTCAGTCTGCAGAAGAAAAGACTTAGGGGAAGATGTCCTTTGTCCACCAACTACAAAATAATTTTAAAAAGTGATTCTTGGTTTCTTAAATGCCCAGTTCCCTCTTTTTCATTTGATGTGAAGATAGATATAGCATGTCTGGAAGTCTTTCTTTGGCATCTGAGGAGATCCCTCCTTATTTACGCTTTTAGACCCCCCTCTCTATTTATACTTTTTAAACCTATGTTCCTGGAAGATAATGTTTTAAAACATGTGGTGTTTATAACTCCTGGCACAAGGATTCCCTGCCCACCCTCTGTAAAATGGAAAAGGATTTTGACTGAAGCAACCTGGTTTTTACCAGGACAGTTTAAGTGGACACAGAATTATGTTGTCTTTTATTTAGCCCCCACACTTGCTCTGAACTGCTTATCAGCCAATGCTTCTCTTTCATTTGAGATGGGGAGAGAGCCAATGGTTGGGTCAGATGTAGGGTCTGTGCTCTGGAATTGACTAAGCTAAGATGGATGGAGGGGCTGTGAGCTGGGCTGAACTAAATGGAGTGGAAAGGGATGTGGCCATCATATATCAGAACCACAGAATCTCAGAGTTGGGCTTTCTATTCCAACTAGTTCACTCCTCCTCCAGGAAAGTCAGCCTTTAATCCAACCCCTGGGCTTTGTACATAGTAAACATTTCACAAATATTTTTATTTATTAAATAAATATGAAGCATCAATGACAGAGAATTCAAGTCCACAAACATTTATGAAGTGCCTGCTGTTTGCAAAGCCCCATGGGGAAGCTCCTGTGGATTCCAGATCTCCCCGACGTAGATATACCTTTCACGGAAGATTTCACTTCTATATAACAGTCCTCCAGTTAATTGTTATAATATACATATATTTTTGTTATAGTTACATATTCTTTGTGCCTGAAACAGTATAGAACAGTGGAGTCAAACTTAAAAACCAAAAGCCGCTAAGCTGTAAATAAGAATCCTTGAAGGTTGCATATTGACTTAGAAAACCACATATTAACATTATTTACATTCTAATGTGTTTTTATTTATTTTGTCAAATATTTCCCAATTTCATTTTAAATTTTCCCAATTTCATTCTGGTTTTGATCTGAGGAGTGTTACTGTACTTCATGGCCAAGTATATGACACTTCTGCCCCAGAAGGAGCTTTTTGCCAGCTAATCGTTGGCATAAAAGTCAAGCTTTACAAATTAGACAAAGGGGCAAACTGATACCCAAAGAGGGAATGTGGCTTGACCAGTGTTCCTCAGCCAATAAGTCGTAGAGTCAAGATTTCAAATCAGTGAAGAGGAAAGCATTTCTGACCACATTCGCTTGACTCTCTCCCTTGGTTCTCTCTAAACCAGCCACATTTGCTCAACTATTCAAACTGTTTCTACAGCTTGTAAATCTTTCTCTCACATTTTGACACCCAAACAATTTCACAGCCCATCAGAAAGTTCCTGCCCTCCGAAAGTAGCTGTAGCCGCACATTCCTGGCTAAAAGTATCTTCTGAACAAGTGGATTGATTTCACAGGTTCTCAGAAGTGCAAACCCTGCCCTCTCCTAACCTCACCTTTCCTTCAAGGATCTTCAGAAAATATCCCCCATCTATTCTTCCTCCTGCAAAATAAAAACTTAACCAGTGAATCCACTTGAAGAGAGAGGAAGAAGAAAATTCTGAATCTATGGGAATATCTCGTCAAACTGCTCAGGAAATCCCGCACAAAAGGGAACAGGAGAGGAAGGAGATGTTCTCAGGGTACGAGAAGTCAGTGTTCCTTGGGCAAGAAGCACATATTGGCCCTAATAAAATGATAATAATAACTGACATTTAAGGTGATCAGATCACTTCACAAGAATTTTCTCATCCAAGCCTTATGTAACCCAGAGGTAGCTCCTCATTCTCAGAGACCTGGGGAGAGAGCCGAAACTCTGGGAAGCCCATAGACCTGAATTTGGGTTTATAATTTTCTGGCAGTCAATCCCAGAGCAAATGGATAGTTGCTTTGGTAGCAGCAATGTGAAACTCTACAGGAAAGGTTTTTTTTTTAAAGTAATAAAAACTTAGGATGTCTCATTGCTCCTAATTGTCACCCAAATTACATCTCTTGGTGATTGGTTTAGCATCAAGCTATTTCCTCTCTCCTGGTCCCTTTTCCCTTTGTGGGTTATGGGGTTAGCTCTTACTGTGCTCGAGGGAAGGACCCTCTATAGATATGATGGAAAGGAGGGATACTGACAAGGAATGGAAGCAGGGACAAGTACTCTAATTCCTGTCTTCAAGTTCTTGGAGATCATTGGGGTGAAAGAGGGATTATATTTGTTCAGTTTGACCCTGCGGGACAAAATGGGACTAATGGTTGGAAGTTATAGGGAGGAAGGTTTCTATTTCACATAAGGAAAATTATGATAAGTTTTCTGGTTCAAAAGTACAGGTGGATAAGGTAATGTCACTCATTATTGAAGGGCTTCAAGCAGAAATTGGATAATCACTTGGGTTAGGGGTATTCCTGTTCAGGCATTTGTTAGACTAGATGAATGCTGAAGATCCTTTCAGTTCTGAGATTCAAGTATTCTTTGAATTTACAGCACCCATGGCAGGCTCATCACCCTGGGGAGATGAAGGCAAAGGTTTTTGTTCTAAAGAAGGAAGGTTTAAGGTAAGAACTTGGGTTCTATCCCTTATCCTTGGAAAACAGTGTCTATGAAGGTGAGAAGAGCCTGATGAAGAGAAAAGAGTATCTTAGTGCCAGAATGTTGGGAAGTAATGCTGGAATTATCCTACTTGTAGCTGGTAAACAAAACCTCAGCCAATAATTCCTGCAGGTTACATTCTTGGTCTGGTGTCCAAAGGGAGAAGGAAATTTAATAAGCATTTATATATCACCTATTCAGTGCCAGGCACTGTACTAAGCATTTTCAGGAATAGTATCTCATTTGATCCTCACAACAACTTTGTGAGGCAAATATTATTACCCCCATTTTAATCTTGAGGAAATTGAGGCAAGCTGAAGTTCCTTGCTCAAGATCACAGAGCTTAAAAGTCCAAGGCCAGATCTGACCTCTGGTCTTCTTGGATCTAAGGCAGGTACTCAATCCATTAGGCTACCTTTAAAGTCATTAACTTTGCTCCTAGTGCTTGGTGGAGAAGAACAGTGGTGATAGCCAGAGGTCCTTACGTATTTACTTTCTTGTTTGCTCAGCTCAGTTGCAGGAAAGAAACTAAGAGAACATAGTCTGTATCTGAGACTTCAAGGCTCACCTCTACAATAGTTGTTACCACAAGGGAGAAAGATTCTGTGATAATTCTGGATCTTGGGTTCATTAGGACTTAATATTTTATTAGTTACCTAAATTTTGTCCTTCATCCCTTAAAAACATTCTAATTCAAAGCTATAGACAGGATACCAAATCTGACAGAAAAAAAGGCGCTATTTTCAGAGTAACTGTTATGTCAGGTTAACCATATCCAATTCTATAACCAAATCCTTAAAACACATAGTTTTGAGTCTTTTTACCTTCTGACTTGTTAATATTCCTTTAAAATGAGATATCTAGAATTCAGTACTTCAAATATGAACTGAATTTCACAAAGCATAGTGAAAATATTGCCTCCCTTTCTTTAGATACAATATCCATCAGTATTCTACTGTGATGTGGAAGTGATCCTACGATCTTGAAGACAATGCCAAAAAACTCCAAGATCTTGACCAAATGGAAAGTCTTTGACTATGGATTGTTAATGACCTATTGTCCAAAGACCATCTTGACTCAGTATGGAGAGGTTATTCACAAAAAGATTGGCCACCATGGGATAATTTTGGTTTTGGCCACAGAAAGTCATTAAATTGTTAGTATGGTAGAGAGGAGTTTGCAATCTGATTTGGTAAAAGAAGTATCCCCCCCCCCAAAAAAAAAAGAAATCATAAATATTTTGAGATCTTGAAGTTTTGGACACTAAAACAATCTTGGTCATGCGACTTTTTTTTAAAAATTACTGTCAAATCACATTTTAACTCATATTAATTCTGTAGTCAACTAAAAACATATCTTTTCCCAATGAACCATTGTCAAGTTTTGTCTTCACATCTTATAACTGTGTGGTTTTGGTTTTTTTGAGGCCACGTACAGAACTTTACATTTACTCTTATAAAGTTTCTTAAAATATAAACTTAATAGTCATCAGCAAAAACAATATAATCAAATATTTAAGAAGAAACAAAGATGTTACATGAAACCATAAATTTATATTATTGACAGTGTGTTTTTAAATAAATTATATATAAACACATAATACATTTAAATGTAATATATTAAGGCATTAAAATATAATATGCTATGGCAAGGCAATAAACTCATCTACATCTAATAAATTCCATCATCTTAGATTCATCTCTTGAAAGATTTTTCAATCCTGATTCTGTTATCCAGGAGAATCAGCTTTTCCAATTCTGCATCATCTACAATTTCATCAAAAATAATTGAAAATCCCCTATTTCATTGAATGTCCATTTTTCCCCTGAAAAATAATGCTGAGTGCAGGACAATTTCAGAGAGGCCTGGAGAGACTTGCATGAACTGATGCTGAGTGAAACGAGCAGAACCAGGAGATCATCATACACAGCAACAACAGTATTACATGATGATCAATTCTGATGGTCATGGCTCTCTGCAACAAAGAATTGTCTCAAACCAGTTCCAATTGTTCACTGAAGAAAACCATATACACCCAGAGAGAGGGATATGACATATGGACCACAACGTAACATTTTCATGATCTCTATTGACATTTACTTGCATTGTGTTGCCTTTCTCTGATTTTCTTTTTTTTTTCTTGTAGATAGGATTTTCCTTGCATAACTTGTCAAGTATTTTAACATTATTAACATGTAGTGGACTTCCTGCCATCTAGGGGAGGGGAGGGGACTGGGGGTAAAATTTGTAATGGAAAGCTTTGTAAAGATCAATGCTGGGGAACTACCCATGCATATGTTATACAAATAAAAAACTTTAATAAAAAAATAATGCTGAGTTTTGTTGAATAGTTGATTGATTCTTGCTTACATTCCAAGCTCCTTTGCCCTCTAGAATATCATATTCCAGGCTTTTTGATCTTTTAAAGTGAAAGCTGCTAGGTTCTGGGTAATCCTGATTGTGGCTCTTTGATATTTGACTTGTTTCTTTCTGGCTACTTGCAGCATTTTCTCCCTGATCTGATAATTCCGGAATTTAGCTACACTATTCCTGAGAGTTTTCATTTTGGGTCTCTTTCAGGAGATGATCAGTGAATTTTTTCAATGGCTTTTTTTACCCTCTGGTTCTAGGATATTAGGGCAATTTTCCTTGATGATTTCTTGAAAAATGTTGTCTAGGCTCTTTTTCTCATCATGGTATTCAGACAGTCCAATAATTCTTTTTTTTTTTTTTTTTGCCAAGGTAATTGGAGTTAAGTGACTTGCCCAGGGTAACACAGCTAGGAAGTGTTAAGTGCCTGAGATCATATTTGAACTAAGGTTTTCCTGACTTCAACGCTGGTGCTCTATCCACTGTGCCACCTAACTTCCCCTAGTCCAATAATTCTTAGATTCCCTCTCCTGGGTTTATTTTCCAGGTTTATTTTCCGGTTGTTTTCCCAATGAGGTATTTTACATTTTCTTCTACTTTTTCCTTCCTTTTTTCTTTCTTTCTTTTTCTTTCTTTCTTTCTTTCTTTCTTTCTTTCTTTCTTTCTTTCTTTCTTTCTTAATTTCTTAATTTCTTTCTTTCTTTCTCTTGCTTTTGTTTGCTTCTTGATGTCTCATTGAGTTATTCATTTCCATTTATTCAATTCTGATTTTTTTTTTTTTGCTTTTTGCTGAGGCAATTGGGGTTAAGTGACTTGCCCAGGGTCACACAGCTAGGAAGTGTCTGAGACCAGATTTGAACTCAGGACTTCCTGACTTCAGAGCTGGTGCTCTAACCACTGCGCCACCTAGCTGCCCCCTTCAATTCTGATTTTTAAAGAATTATTTTCTTCAGTTAGCTTTTTTATCTCCTTTTGCATTTGGCTAGCTGAACTTTTAAATGAGTTATTTTGTTCTCTGGATTTTTCATTTCCATTTTCTTTCCATTTCTTTCCATATTTTTTAGGACGTTGTTCTCTTTTTCCATTTCACCAATTCTGTTTTTCAAGGAATTTTTTTCTTTTTCCATTTAGCCAAATCTATCTTTTAAGTAGTTTTCTTCATTATTTTTTTTTCCCACTTCACTATTGTATTTTTAAGGAGTTGTTTTCTTCACACATTTTTTCTGTTTCCTTTTCTAAATCTCTCATTTCTTTCCCTCATTTTTCTTTTAACTTTCTTTTAAGATCATTTTTTAATTCTTCCAAGACCGCCTTTTGAGTTGGACACCAAATTACATCACCCTGCGTATCATCCTTCATCTGAAGATGCTTTGCCTTTAGTGTCCTCAGAGTTTGAGACCTGTTCTTCCCTGTGTCCATAATAGCTATCTATGGCCAGAGCTCTTTTTGGCTTTTTAGCTAATTTTAAAAGGTTATCATAATTATGCCAGTGGAGTGATAGTATTTATTTCTGTCCTCATTCCAGCTCCTCCTTCGGTAACTGGCTATGTATTACACTTATCTTGAAAAATTCTGGGGATAGGATTCAGGCACAGACCTAAAAGTATCCTAATGTAGTAGACAAAGTACACTCATCTGATGAAACCAAATGTTGCTAGACATTCAGGGATTTGAAAGATTTTGCTCTTTTGCCTAATTGAGATAGTCTAAAAGGTGGTGAAGGATTCTAAGGACTCACATCAATTAGTAAGTCTAAAGATTCAGATATTGTGAACCAAAATCTCCAAAAATCACAGAGAAAATTATAAAAAGAGTTATAAATTCAATTGTACTCCTTCTGAAAAGATCTCAAACTCAAGGAAGACTTTGGGTCAGCTTCTATTCAAAGCTGCAGTTTACAAGGCCTACCATTATTTTTCTTTTACCATATCAAACAGAAGATATTATTTTAAAGTGAAAGACTTTTAATTTAGCAGTATAGAAAGAACTTTAATTGTCATGTAATAAGGAACCACTTAAATATTCAAAGGAAAGGAGGAATTGGACCAGAACTAAAGGTGTGAAGGAAAGTTTGGATGGATTTTCATGATGGTAAGAAGGGTCTGTTTTCCCCTCTCCCACCATCAATCTCCAGGGAACCTTGAGAGATAGTAATTACTTCTTGTTCAGAAAAGAACTTACTTCCTATGCTAGTTGAGGAATATTCACTTTGGCAAATCAGTCTGAGAAGCTACCAGCCTGCAATATTGTATATATATATCCAAGATATACAATATCTGAGATCCTTTCACCTGTCAGGGTGCATTGTTGAGAAGGAGGGAATAAAGACTAGCATATAGTCTCCTAGAGACTCCAAGAGGGACAAACAGTCCCAGAGCACCAGCTCTCCTGGCTAGTCTGTTCAGAACAGGACTGCCTGGCCCAGGGAGCCAAACTGACACCTTGCCTGGAGCTGCCCCACCATCCCCACACTAACCTTTATCATCAAATATCAAGCAGAATTAAAATACATCATTCAAGGCAGCTGTTCGACATGATATTTTCTGTTCTTGCCAGCACATTTGAGGGGTTCATGTCAGCTCAGGGAAATCTGAGTTGCCTTGGCATGAGTTTTTATTAGGAAATGGGGTGATCATCTTCTAAAATACATAGTGTTAACAAATAGTCAGAAGCCCCTAAGGGCAACCAGCATGAATGAGTCACTGGGCCATCACAGTGGCTACAGAGAGCATCCACAGAAGGAACTCCTTACAGGCTGGGGATGAGGGGGCATCTGAGTGTGTGTGTGTGTGTGGGGGGATCAATGCACATGTTTGTGTGTAGCTGAATCAATTAATCAACAAGCATTTGCTGCCAAGATCAGTGCCAGGCTGCAAACACAATCCCTACTCTCAAGGAGCTTTGCATCCTAATGGAGGGGATTAGTAAATATATGAATATTTACAGAATAAATTAAAAGTGAATAAATACAAGGTAATTAAGGAAGGGAATACCTTGTATTTATTCACATTTCACCCTAAGGAAGGGAGGGTAAGAGTGAGCAGCTGGGGAAATCAAGTATCTCTTCAATGAATAAATACATATATATATATGTATATATACATATATATATGTATATATACATATATATACACACACACATATATATATAATATATACAACAAATGTTTATACACATGTGTATATATATGTATACACACATATATAGGTACACATGTATATATAATGTGTTGTCTCTATGTATGTGTACCCACATTATGTAGATTTATAGGTACATACATGTACTCACAAAGCCCTTAGATTGCAGGAAGAGACCTTAATCTCATTAGTCTAATCTCATCAATTCCAGATAAAGAGAGAGAAGGTATTTCAAAGGAAAGTCAATAGGATTTTCTGACTAATCATTTGTATTTATTTTAAAATCATTAGACAATGTTTTGGAGTCAAGAAGTCCAGAGTTTTAATCCTGCCTTAGATACTCCCTAGATATATGAGTCTGGGCGAGTTATTTAATTTCTTTTTTCTTATTTTTTCATTTCATTATATAGATATGAAATAAATTATGTAAACTACTTCTCAAGCCTTAAACTGCTATATAAATACTAGCAATTTTAATATGTGTGTCCATAGCATAAATGCATGGATATAAGCAGTACATATACACACTCTTGAGCCCATTTATGCTCAGAAACATATGTGTTCTCACATAATACACACACATATATCCCTTCACATGGAATGGAATTAATGAAATTAAAGTCTCTTCCTGCAATCTATTCCATACTAAGGATTTTGTGTCTACAAACTACATACATGTAACATATGTACACACATGTATATATGTATGTATATATATAGACAACTCATTGCATATACATGTGCACACACATATACCCATGTGTATATAAACATTTATTGTTATCTTTTTCAGTAATGGCCAACTCTTTGTGACCCCATTAGGGACTTTCTTGGCAAAAACACTAGAGGGGTTTGCCATTTCCTTCTCCAGCTTATTATTGTTATTTTTTATTTTATTTGTTTATTTTCAGCTCACTTTACAGAGAAGGAAACTGAGGTAAATAGGGTTAAGTGACTTGCTTAGAGTCAGATTTGAACTCAGGAGGACCCATCTTCCTGACTCCTGGCCGAGCAGTCTATCCACTAAGCCATCTAGCTGCCCCTTCAACGTGTAGCACACAATGTATAGTAACAAACACAATATATAAATACAAATTTATCTTTAAAGGCAATGTGGAAAAAAGTGCTGGATTCAGCAATAAGGAATCTGGGTTCTAATCCTGCCTCTGCCAATCATTCATCCTTTCTGGTTCTGTTTCCTCATGGATATAGATAACCTTAAAAGTCTTTCTAATTTTTAAATCTATGATTCCCCGAAAAGAACAGATGAAAGCCTATGACTCAGAGGACTGCCTGCCATACACCAAACACTTTGCAAAGGAAAAGGTTCAGAACCTCCCTCCTTGAAGATCTGGTCTGGGGAAGGTCCCTAGCAGCCTTGGTGAGCTTGGCTCTTGCGTGCCCCCTTCTGGGCATCTCACAGAGCCCATGCTCAGAATGTGGGCAGGCAGCCCAGCTATGTGCTGGACCACTTTGGGCTTGTCAGACCATGTACTAGGATCTCAAGGAGATAGGAGTGTTGAAGTGTGAGCTGTAAACGCAGCGAGGGCCACATTGCTCTGGGGGAAGCGCATCTGGAAATACAGAGTGGACCATCTCTAAAATCAGCAGGGAGCTTTGCAGAGTGATAGAGGGCTGGATTTGGAGCAGTGAGAAGACCTGGATTCTATTCCCTATCTGACACTTACTAGATATACCATGGTCAGTGGCTCACTCTCGCTTTCCTCATCTGAAAAATGGGTATGATAATAGTGCTTCTCCCTTAGAGTTGTTCTGAGGATCAAATGTGAAATGTGCATAATTTGACATCTTTGAATTGTTGTGTTTAAGCTATCATTTTTACTAATGACCCTAACCAACTTAGGCTGCAATGGTGCTAGAAAGGGGGTTTTGCAGGGCTGAGCATCTGGAAAGAAAAAAGGCATGCTGTAATAATAAGGGCACTAGAGCTGTAGTCAGGAAGAGTTGGAATTCCACTTTTAACATTTGCTAACTTTATGAGCCCAAGTGAATGACTTAGGCTCATAATGTCTCAATTTCTCCATTTGTAGAATGAAGTTGTTGGACTTGATGGGTTCCAAGTTAATATTCTAGGTCTAAATCTTCAATCTTATGACTCAAAAATCTCTAGGGCTAAGAGAAAAGTCCCCAAACCACATTGTTTCTATTCTAATTAGAGAGCCTCTCACTTGCGGGGTGGAAAATAAATACCTGTAGACATTGCCATAGCTATTTCATTCTCCTATTATCTTGCTGCCCACCACCAAGGTAGGTGATGCTAAGATTGGGAAGGGGGAGATTTTGAGTTTTAGTCTTGGCTCTGACAGCAACTTACTGTGTGACTCATCTTGGGACCTCAGTTTTTTCTTAGAAGAAATAAAGGGGTTAGATTAGATAGTCTTTAAGACAGACTGAGATAGACAGAGAGATAGAGGCAGACAGACAGAGACAAGCAGAGAAAGAGAGAGAGAGAGGCATACAGACAAACAGACAGAGACAAAGAGAGACAGAAACATAGAGAAAGAGGAAGACAGAGACAAGCAGAGAAAGAGAGAGACAGAGACACAGAGAGACAGAGATAGATAGAGGCAGGCAGAGAAAGAGAGAGACAGACAGGCAGACAGACAGACAGAGACAGAGAGAAGAGACAGAGAAACAACGACAGAGAAAGACAGAAAGCATACCAAGCAAAGTCTCTTGCCTTATTCCCTTTGGCTGGCTTTGGTAGTTTGTCTCCTTTGCTGAGGGTATCTGATGAGAGATGATGCTATATGGAAAGAAGGCTGGAACCTTTCTTATTCTTCCTTCATTTTTTTCATTTGTTATTTTCTTTTCTGAGTGAAGGAATTAGAACTTCTGATTTTATGAGTTTCAAAAATGATCTGGGTACTCCAGAGTTCAGATTTGCAACAATCATAGCATTATTGCCCTCTAAACAAAGTGACTTTTAAGAAGAACTAGAATACATTATAGAATGCAAAATGGATAATTTTGATTATATTAAGTTAAAAAGTTTCTGTACAAAAAAACAATGCAGATAGGATTATAAGGGAAACAGTAAACTGGGGGAAAATTTTACATCCAAGGGTTATGATAAAGATCTCATTTCTAAAATATATGGAGAATTGATTCATTTATAAGAATGCAAGTCATTCTCCAATTGATAAATGGTCAAAGGATATGAACAGACAATTTTTAGATGAAGAAATTAAAAACATTTCTAGTCACATGAAAAAAAGCTCTAAATGACTATTGATCAGAGAAATGCAAATTAAGACAACTCTGAGGTACCACTACATACCTCTCAGATTGGCTGAGATGACAGGAAAAGATAATGATGAATGTTGGAGGGGATGTGGGAAAACTGGGACACTGATACATTGTTGGTGGAACTGTGAATGGATCCAACCATTCTGGAGAGCAATCTGGAACTATGTCCAAATGGCTATCAAACTGTGCATACCCTTTGATCCAGCAGTGTTTCTACTGGGTCTGTCTCCCAAAGAGATCATTAAAAAGGACCCACATGTGCAAGAATGTTTGTGGCAGCCCTTTTTGTAGTGGCTAGAAACTGGAAACTGAAGGGATGCCCATCAATTGGAGAGTGGCTGAATAAATTATGGTGTATGAATGTTATGGAATATTATTGTTCTGTAAGAAACGACCAGCAGGATGATTTCAGAGAGGCCTGGAGAGACTTACATGGATTGATGATGAGTGAAATGAGCAGAACCAGGAGATCTATGATATATGATGATCAATTCTGATTCTTTTTCAACAGTGAAGTGATTCAGGCCAGTTCCAATGATCTTATGATGAAGAGAGCCATCTGAACCCAGAGAGAGGGCTGTGGGGACTGTGTGCATCATAACATAGTATTTTCACTTTTCATTATTGTTTACTTGCATATTTCTTTTTCATTTTTTTCCTTTTTGATCTGATTTTTCCTGTGCAGTGTGATACATGTGGAAATATGTATAGAAGAATCACACATGTTTGACATATATTGGATTTCTTGCTGCCTAGGGAAGGGAGGGAGAAAATCATTTGAAACACAAAGTTTTGCAAGGGTGAATGTTGAAAATTATCTAAGCATATGTTTTGAAAATAAAAAACTTTAATTTTTTTTAATTTTTATTTTTATTAATACTTTTTATTTGCAAAACATATGTATGGGTAATTCCTAAACATTAACCCTTATAAAACTTTCTGTTATAAATTTTTCCTCCCTACTCCCCACCCCTCCCCTAGATGGCAGGATATCCACTACATGATAATTATGTTAGAATACTTAAGAAATCAAATATATATATATATATAGTTATTGCATCATTTTTTGTGCAGGAGAAATCATATCTACAAGAAAGAATAATCCGATAAAGGAAATACAATGCAAGTAAACCTCAATAGAAAACATGAAAATGTTATGTTGTGGTCCACATTTCACATCCCTCTATCTGGGTGTATATGTCTCTCTTCACCGAACAATTGGAACTGGTTTGAAGCATTTCATTGTTGAAGAGAGTCCTGTCCATTAGGACTGATCCTCACATAGTATTGTTGTTGCTGTGAATAATGATCTCCTGGTTCTGCTCATTTCACTCAGCATCAGTTCATGGAAGTCTCTCCAGGCTTCTCTGAAATCATCCTGCTGGTCGTTTCTTACAGAGCAATAATATTCCATAATATTCATATACCATAATTTATTCAGCCACTCTCCAATTGATGGGCATCCATTCAGTTTCCAGTTTCTAGCGACTACAAAAAGGGCTGCCACAAACATTCTTGCACATGTGGGGCCCTTTCCTTCTTTTATGATTTCTTTGGGATATAAGCCCAATAGAAACACTGCTGGGTCAAAGGGTATGCACAGTTTGATAACTTTTTGAGCATAGCTCCAAATTGCTCTCCAGAATGGTTGGATCCGTTCACAGCTCCACCAACAATGCATCAGTGTCCCAGTCTTCCCACATTCCTTCCAACATTCATCTGTATCTTTTCCTGTCATTTTAGCCAATCTGACAGGGGTGTAGTGGTACCTCAGAGTTGTCTTAATTTGCATTTCTCTGATCAATAGTGATTTGGAGCACCTTTTCATATGATTATAAGTAGTTTTAATTTCATTATCTAAAAATTGTCTGTTCATATCCTTTGACCATTTATCAATTGGAGAATGGCTTGAATTCTTATAAACATGAGACAATTCTCTATATATCTTAGAAATGAGGCCTTTATCAGAACCCTTAAATGTAAAGATGATTTCCCAATTTGATGCTTCCCTCCTAATCTTGTCTGCATTAGTTTTGTTTGTACAGAAACTTTTTAACTTAATATAATCAAAATTATCTATCTGGTGTTCAATTAAGAGTTCCAGATCTTCTTTGGACATAAATTTATTCCATCTCCACAGGTCTGAGAGGTAAACTATCCTATGTTCCTTTAATTTGGTTATAATATCGCTCTTTATATGTAGATCATAAACCCATTTAGATCTTATCTTGGTGTAAAACTTTAATTTTTTTAAATGACCTTTAAGACCCAATCTTAGGTAATTTAGATAAGGACTCATTCAGTAGGGCTGCCACTTTTGGATGTGGATTTGATGGAACCAATACTATGTAAATAAGCTAGGTGTGAGCCTACCTTCCCTAAATGCTGAGGTAGACTAGAGGGAAGTTGGGGGGAAGGGAATGTTCTTTTTTTTTTTTTTTTTTGCTATTATTTCAAAGTACATCTTCCTCCGTGTGTGTGTTTGTGTGGTGGTGAATGCAAAGTGAAATTCTTAGATTCTCATTCCTATCCATCAGAAAGAGCCTAGAAAATTAGACCTATGTCTAAAGGGCAGCATGGATTAGAGGATATTCAGTTAAAGGATCAATAGAGTTTTAATTTGGAATTAAAACAGATGCTTTGGGACTAAGAAGCTGAAAAGGATCTTTGGGACCTTAAAAATCTCTAATCCAATTCTTTCATTTTATAGACAAGAAAACTGAAGCCCTTAGAAGAGAGGAGATTTGGCCAATAGGTGTAAATTAGACTTTCTTTAACAAGTTAATTGTGAACAAGCCAGCCTGAAAGGGCTTGAGAATATCCTTGGAGTTGGGGATTGAACCTTTGGACTATTCAATTAGTGGCAGATGGGCTGCTTAGTTGTAGATTAGTAGAAGGGTTAAGCTGAGGGTTTGTGAAGACCAAGAAGAGGGGTTAGTAGAGAAAAGATTGGTTTTAGAAAGAATCCAAGGGAATTTTGGAGGGACTGTCTCAAAAGAAGAGGAAATAAAACAATTGAATAATGAGAAAATTCATAAAACTAAAGGCAGAACTGGATGGAGGAAAAGTGAAAAGGGAATCTCAGGATGATGGAGATGACCATCAGGATAATTTCATCTTGAAACTAAAGGGCTTAAATCCACACAAGAAAAGGCTCTTTTTTTCCAGGGATGTCCAGACAGAGCCGTGGGTGGTGGGTGGAAGAGATTGTAAAGAAAGGAAATTGGCTCCAGTGGGACAAATTGGAAAAGGGTCCTGGGACTGGACTGGGCAACAGTGAGAGGGAGCACCTGGGAGGAAGTAAGTAATGCTTTTAAGCTGTGCTACATTCAGTAACATGAGACTCCAAGCGGAACTTATATCAACCATATAACTTATGCCTGAAATTTTCACACTCCAGTTAAGTTTGAGTTGCCGCCCTTCAAACAAGTTCCAAGATAATTTTATGCTCACAAAATATTTTTGCATCCATGAACCCTGTTTGATCCTTATAACAATTTTGGTCAAAATTATAAGAGCTTAGATCTAAAGGAACCTTAGATCTAAAGGAACCAATCCGGATTTAACATATATTTTAACATATTTAACATGTACTGGACTACCTGCCATCTAGGGGAGGGGGTTAAGGGAAAATTTGAAACAGAAGGTTTTGCAAGGGTCAATGTTGAAAAATTACCCATGTATATGTTTTGTAAATAAAAAACTTTATTTAAAAAATAAAGGGACCAAACCCTTTGTTTTACAGATAAGGAAACTGAGTCTCAAAGTATAAAGTGACCTGCCTAAGATCATGTAGCTTGTAAACCTCAGACCTAGAACTTAGCTGTGACCTTGAATTCTTAAGTTGTTCACTAGACCTAAAGTTTCATCTTGACAGGGAACTCCTATTTTAGCAATTCACATCAGTGAATTCTCTAGAATTTACCATCTCAGGGGTGCACC
Organism: Myrmecobius fasciatus; assembly: GCA_023553655.1. Classification (NCBI taxonomy): domain Eukaryota; kingdom Metazoa; phylum Chordata; class Mammalia; order Dasyuromorphia; family Myrmecobiidae; genus Myrmecobius; species Myrmecobius fasciatus. Next base: position 309,241 of record JAJPUD010002390.1, on the reverse strand, counting down.
GAGATGAGGATCATAGCATCTCAAAAAAGGGACTTGAACCCAGATTTTCCTAATTTAGAGATTGGTTCTCTCTTGTTGAGGTTATATTGACTCCACTGCCTTCCATGCAGAGACAGCCAGAGAGCTCTCTCAAAAAATTTCCCCTTACAAAGGGGAGCAGTTCATTAATGTATGGAGTACAGGGCCACTGAGATGAGCTGTAAGACACCCAGAGAATGATCCTGTCTCCAATGTAACTGCTGAGAGGCAGGCAATGGGACCGACCATTTCTACGACTCTTGGCTCCTATTCATGGTCAGCAGGCAGGTAGGGCGTATGTCTGTCTGTCTGTTTACCATTCCCTGGTGACTCACAGGGTGCTAAGCACAGGGGAAAAAGGATCAAGTGACTTGTCCTATTTACAAAATAGAAAGCAGAGGACATGTTGCTCTTCTTGAATTATCTATCTAAATGAAGGACCAGGGTCCAATGACCTCGAAAGCACTGGCCAGCTCTGAAAGATCCAAAGGGAAATTGGTCCCTGGAGGCGGGAAGGGGGAATGTGATGCAGCTGGAAGCTCTCCACTAAGCCCCAATTTCAAATTCTTGACTTATTTAAGAATGCGACCCAGTTCTGAAGTGATGTGTTTCATCAATATTGCATGTAACAGGAAGTACAGGGGAGAAAAACTTATCTTCCTGGCCCTCTTCTCCCTACCTGCCTTGATCAGAATAGATTTCTAGATTTTTTTTTAATCTTCTAATACAAGTATGTGTTATTTCCCCTGATAGAATGTAAACTCCTGGAAGGCAGGAATAATTTTGTTTTTGTCTGTGTTTCCTCAGCATCTAGTATATAGGGGCTGGCACATAAATTCTTGCTAATTGGATAAGTTGTCACTTGCTAAAATACCTTTTTAATAAAAAAATAATAAAGGGACCAATCCCCTTGTTTTACAGGTAAGGAAACTGAGTCTCAAAGTATGAAGTGACCTGCCCAAGATCATGCAGCTAGTAAACCTCAGACCTAGAGCTTAGCTAACTGTGACTTCAGGATCCTTAAGTTGTCCACTAGTTTCATCTTGGCAGGGAACTCCTGTTTTAGCAATGCACATCAGTGAATTCCCTAGAATTTACCACCTTGGGGGCATGGAGATGAGGATCATACTCTAATGCATCTCAAAAAAGGGACTTTCATCATTCTAAAATTTTTACTTTCCAGATAAGAGATAGGTGTAGGGGACTGGAAATAACTCTGGACTGGGAGGCAGGAAGCCTATTTTCCACCTTCCATACCCACTAGTGGTGTGATCTTGGGTGATTCCGTTGCCCTGAGACTCAGTTTCCCCCACTGTAAAAGGAAAGTACTGAATTAGCTGATCTCAAAGGTTCTTTCCAGTTCTAAGCTTGATAAATTTCCCTGATGTCCCCAGTTTTCAATTTTGCTAATGGCACCACAGTCACTTGATCCTTTGTCTCTTTTCCTGCCAACCTCCTTCTCTCCTACGTCACCCTAGTTGCCTGGTGCCCTGTAAGCAGCCAGAAAATGGTAAACAGATAAGCTCAGAGATATAAGCACAAGCTCTGCTAGGGCTAGCCCTTAATCTTGGCCCATCCCCCCACTCCAAATTGATCCTCTCCTCTTTGATCACATCCATCTCTTCTCTGGCTCTTTGTCTTTGTGAGACTCCTTTCTTCTAACATCCATGACCCCCACCCATCATAGATACTGCTCTTCACTAAGATGCCCTCCCCGAGACCTAAACAGAGGCAGATAGAGCATGGGACCCTCAGGAAGATCTGAGCTCAATGGCTCAACTAGCTATAGAATCATGGGCAAGTCATTTAGTGATTTTCCATCTATAGAATAGGGATAATAATAAAATAATACCTAACATCCAGGATTGTTGGGAGATTAAATGAAATAATATTTGTAAATCACCTGCAAACTTTAAGTGGATGTAAAAGTGCTATGTATTATTATTATGAATGAAAAATATAAAATCTACTCACTTTAGGGAAAATGCTGTGCAATTAAGTACTTGAATTTGGACTGGAGATGAAAGAAGAAGTCCAGGCTCTGACCTCTTCATCTGGAGATGAGATCCTATGATTCAAGTCTTATTCCATACCTAGAGGTGGCTAGGTGACTCATGGATAGGGTTCAGGTCTAGAAGACCTGAGTTCAAATTTAGCCTCATGCAATTATCTCAGAGGGATGATCAAATGAGATAATATTTGTAAAGTACTTAACAGTGTTTGGAGCATAATAGGCATTTAGTAAATACTTGTTCTATTTCTTTTTCCCAACAGTTTTCCCTGCCCCACCCCAACCCAAGGATTCATGGACATTCAAACATGTGACAGATTTGGGGAAAATTCTCTAAAACTACCTTAGAATATTCCCCTAGAGTCCACTAGGTGGTGCTATTCCCATAATACAATTTTCTGGTTTCCCTGACTTCTCTTCAATTCTGGGTATCATGTTCAATTAAAATGGTATTAGAGGGCTTTGTAAGACTTCCGAGACTGCAGTTATTAAATTTCTCTCTGGCCTTTCAGATGCTGGAATAGTGTCCAATCTAGGGAATATTTCAGCATAATCCAATAATTTTGTAGTATGAGCTTTAAAAAATTAATTTTTACATCTTTCCTTAAAGCCTTTAATTTCCTAGTCATGATGGGATTTTTTTTATAGAGACACAGAAAACTTAGATATGATCACAGTTTTGAGAGTGTAGACAAAGTAATCAGATAGCTGTGCTATCAAGGTTGCCTTCATGCCATCATGGTACCTTCTCAACAGTTGCCTAGGTTACAGTTAAGCTGAATATTTGTTTAAGCTGATGAGTTTTGGATGTTACATGCTGCAGAGTTGTAGGGAAGGGATAACTAGTACTCTTCTCCCTCTCCACCCTCTCCTTCAACAGAATCCACATCAACCTCTTCATAATCTTTCTCCATGGTTGCCATATATATTCCCCTGCCTCAGAGAACTCTCCTCCTCTATGTCTTCCTCTACATCTCAAGGCACACTTAATATACATCAGATCGAATGTGTGGTCCAGGTGAGCCCAGACCTTAGCAATGGTCATGATGTTGCTTAATATATGTACTTTTTTTTTAACCAGTAAAAGCTCATTTTCTTGTTTAAGGAATACATAACCTAGAACAAACAGAAATTTACATGTGGCTGATACATACAAAATAGATGTACAAGCTGATCCAATCCAAGAATAAAAGGCATAGTATGTTCCTCGATACATACAATACAGAGAACTATAAGTGTCAAGACTGAAAGTCTCTTCTATTTATTTCATCTTCCATTTTCCATCATCTAGGGGCTAAATTCTACTCTGATCCCTTTATCAGGGAGATAAAGCAACTGAGAGGTTGAGAGATAGGAAAGGACCTCTCCAAAGTCATCCAGCTGCTTAATGACAGCACTAAGACTAGCGTGTAGAGCATCTCCCTAGCCCAGGACTATTTCCCACTGCCCCACCCTGCCTGCAGGTGCTATTATCCAAATTTTATAGATGGGGAGAAGGGAAAGAAACAAGCATTTATACAGTGCCTACTGTGTGCCAGACTTTGTGCTCAAATTTGATCTCATTTTATACCCCCAACTGCAATAGGAAGTAAATATTATTATTATCCTGACTTTATAGTTGACGAAAATGAGATGTCTAAAGGTTAAATAACCTGGTCTTATGATTAACCAATATTAGGGGCACAATTTGGTCTTCCTAACTCCAAATCCAGACCACTATCTGCCATATTGCTTCTTAGGACCCCAATTATACATCACATCCCAAATTCTTAGGGCAAACTAAACTTTAGTAGTTTAAAATTGCCCTAAAATTTCAAGAACTCTCTGTAAAACAAATTTGATGGGTTGTATAAACAACATTAGAACCCCAAACTGTTGTTCTTATTACCTCCTCTTAGTCTAGGGATTAAAAACTACCATTTGGGGATATTTTTTGGTGGGGGAAGGAAGTCCTATGTTGAAGTTCCAAGACTTTTCACAAAGGCACAGTCAAGAGAATTGGTTTCTGTTTTTGTTTTTTGTTTTTGTTCTTGGTTTTTTTGTTTTGTTTTGTTTTGTTTTGTTTTGTTTTTTGCACGAGATAATTGGGATTAAGTGACTTGCCTGGGGTCAAACAGCTAGTAAGTGTTAAGTGTCTGATGTCACGTTTGAACTCAGCTCCTCCTGATTTTTACCCACTGAACATCTAGCTGCTCCTCAGTTAAGAGAATTGAAAAGAGCTCCAAGTGTACTCAAGGAAATGACCATCTCTGATCTCATGACACAAAATCATCCCCTAAACTCTTTCATATTCTCATGCCCAAGACATCAGGCAACTGTCAGCAAAGTCTTCCACAGCAGACTTGTATAACACAAAGGAACACAGCACATGCTTATGGTCAAAAAGTCATTGAGGAACACTACACTCCCAGAATTCCCATTCACACAGAAGTCTCCCCTGGCTCTTTTGCCTTCCCTCCTTCTAATCCACACAATCTCTAACAGTGGTGTGGTACAGTAGCCCAGAAGTCCACGGTCTCTGCTTTTATCTCATGCTTAGAGCAGCCCCAGAGATGGAGAGAAGCAGGAGCAAAATTAGAGATTTCCATAGTGCCATTTGTCTTCTCTGCTATCTATGCTTTGCAACCTAATTGTTTTCATTAGCAGTTGATGCTCTCAAGGTAAAAAGGTTAGAAAACCTTAGACTTTAACCTTTAAGCAAAGAAACCTCGAGAGCTTTCCTTTCACATCCAGAAGAATACTTTTTCCCTATAATGTCCAGCACTACCAAAAAATCTCAGGTTCTCAAGTAAAGGGTCCAATCCTTCTATGTTTTTTTTTTGTTTTGTTTTGTTTTGTTTTTGCTGAGGCAATTGAGGTTAAGTGACTTGCCCAAGGTCACACAGCTAGGGAATGTTAAGTGTCTGAGAACAGATTTGAACTCAGGTCCTCCTGATTTCAGGACTATCCACTCTATCCACTGTGCCACCTAGCTGCCCCAATTCTTCTACTTTTAACACTTTCTACTTAGGTGAGCTAGGGCACCTGTGTTTCATTTTTCCCCTTTGCAAGGAGAGGATGGTCTCTCAAGTCTTCCAATTTCAAAACTATGATTCTGCATCTTACAATGAGAAATAGCAGTTCAATAAGCATCTCCTAATTTTGAGGCCCCCTAAAAAGGAGGGGGAAAGAACAGTAGTGATTTCCCTATAATGATTAGTACTATGGAAAAATCACAGGTTCTCAAGGAGGGGGTCTAATCCTTCTACTTTTAACACTTTCTACTTAGGTTAGCTAGGACAAGTCCCTTCACTTGTGCCTCATTTCCTCCCTTTTTAAGGAGAAGATGGTCTCTCAAATCTTTTCCGACTCCAGAACTATGATTCTGCATCTTACCATGAGAAATAGAAATTCAATAAACATCTAAATTTGAGGCCTCCTAGAAAGGAGGAGGCAGAGATAGTAGTAAAAAAAAAAGAAATAAAATGCATTCCTTGCCTTCATAGAACTTTCAGTCTAATTGGTAACAAAATATACAATAAACTATAAAATCATAGATCCAGAATGAATCTAGATATAGATCTAGAGCCCCTTCTTATATGGATAAGGAAATTAAAGCACAAATGGATTAAATGATTTGCTCAGGATCACACAGCTAATAAGTATCCAAGGTGGCATCTGAACCTAAGATTTATAGGCATCATATACAGTGCCCTTATTAAAACACCAGTTGTATATAAAAATACAATATAAATTAGAATTATGTAGTAAGGACACAGGAGAGTTCTGTGCTAAGTGGTGTGTGAAGGGAAATGTTCAGTTCTGACAAGGAGAGGTTTTCTGGCTTTTGAGCTAGACCTTGAAGTTGGGGAAGAGGTTAAAAGACTGAAATGGTGGGGAGATTCCAAGAATAGGGAATGGCATTCATAAAGATCCCCAAATAGGCGAGACATGTATGGGAATAAAAATCTGGGTTTTAATAAAATATAGGAATCACTCCAAGGGGAAAAACAGGATTACATTTCATTTTCTTTATTCACTACCTCATATTTATATGACTTTTAGGTGCCATTCAAAGCTTTTTCCCATCTTTTGTTTCCTGTGATCCTCACAATAGCTCTATGAGCCAGCAGAGCTAGAGCAGCAACTAACCATTCCCATGTCCAGAGATCAAGGCTGTGATCAAGCAGATGCAGCATCTATTGGAGGGAAGTCCTAAATGGGTCATTCCGCTACTTAGGGAGAATCATTGGAGACAAAGGATGATTCTTTAGGAATAAGCACTAAAATTCAGTTATAGGCTAAGAGAGAGCCAGCTGCTCATCATGGCGTGACTAAATCTCTGGGTGGGGGAGGAACTCTAATTAGAAATGTTTTCAGAATCCAAGGCACACAAAACAAAGATCTTAGGGCTTTGGTGCAAGAGTAAATAATGTCTATTCAGATTTCAGACCTTTATTCATGTTGTTTTATTCATAGCCTCTGACCTCCAGTTTACCCTCAGGACTTCCTGTGACTTGGTCTGGCTCCCCAAAAAGAAGCTGCTACACAGTGGGGGTCTTTGCCCATAGGCTCAGCCACCCCAGAAATTAGGATGGGATAATTGGGGCTTTGCCTCAAGGTGCTGAATTTAGAAAGTGCTGAATAGATCTCTGGGTATTATTTGGTACAAAGGAAAAGTGAGGGTTAGAATTTAGAAAGAATACTTAATTAAAGGAAGGTTATCAGATATGAGACTGGGATGAGCTCCTTTTATATGCTACCCTACTTTCCCCCTAATTCCCTGAATGGCAGCCATCAGTATCACTCTCTGTCCCTTCTCTTCCAACCCCTGCTGAGGATGTGCTCATTGTCATTGTTTGTGGGACTGCCCGGAGTCCCAAAGTTTTAGTTATGGCTCTGGAACCCACCCATTTTCAGCCCCGACTCCCTGACCTGGTCTTCCCCATGGCTATGCACAATGTATAGGATTATTGCTTAAAGTTCAGAAGAAAGAGGATGAATTCACTGCATTAGCAATCTGTGTGAGTGTATAGATCTCAGGGTCCAGATCATTCCTCTGGGCACACACCCCATCTGTCCTACCTAATTTAGGCACATCCACCAATTCTAGTTTATATTCTCTCCCCCTGTCACCTCTTCCCAATATGAGCTTCCACAAGAGTCTGAAAAAATGGTGAGACCTAAATACTGTCTGCTCCTTCTACCCCAGGTTCATTAGTAATATAATATTAATGTAATATTATTATGTAATATAATATGTAATGTAATATTATTATGCTGTAAAATAATAGCTACCATTTCTATAGAGCTTTAAGCTTTGCAAAGTGCTTTACAAAAATCATCTCAATTGATCTTCACAATAACTCTGGATGGCAATATTTGAACTCAAATCTTACTGATTCCAGGCCTAGGACTCTATCCACTATATGACTTAGTTGCTAAGGGGAAATATGGGAAGACTCATGTAGGAGAAGAGAATTTCCTGACCAGGTAGAGTCAGAGTTAGATGGTCTAAGAATACCCAGTAAATATTATGCCTGACCATGAATGCCTTTTTGTTATTGAATGGATCAGGGTTTCAAGCTCTCTAGAAATCCACTCAGAAAACTTTCCAAAGAAGCTCATCTACTTTGCTCTATCGTTTACAGAGATACCCATCTCCTCATGGGGATTAAAAAAAAGAATGTAGGATATTTTATTAGGTTAGCTCACAATATGTAACTTTTGGTCCATATTAGAACCTTCCCAATATATACAAGAGCAGCCAGGAGGTACAATGTCTAGAAAGTGAACCCTGGAGTCAAGAGGACCTGAATCAATTTAGCCCCAAACACTTATTAGTTATGTTACTCTGGACAAGTCACTAAACCTCGGTTTACCTCAGTTTCCACATCTGTAAAATAGGGATAACAATAGCACCTACTTCCTAGGGTTGTTGTGATGAGTAAATGAGATAATATTTGTAAAGTAACTCACAAACCTTCAGGTTATATATAAATGCTGATTAGCTAGACAAACTCCATTTTACAAAATAACCTGATTAAGATACAGAAGATCTCTGGATCCCATTTTGTATACATAACGGCCCTTCAGCATTTCACCAATGATTAAGTCCTCCTCAATCATTTCAGAGTTGCTCTTATAAGTTCCTGTATCTCTTAATCTCCAAGTGTCTTTTGTCATTGAATGCCCAGCACCTAGGACAGTGCCAGGCTTGTATCTGGTGCTTTAAAATGCTTTTTGTATTACCTACTTCAACCTTAACCTATGGCGCTCCTCCTGGCACTGAGTCATTTCCTCCTGCTGTCATTAGGGCAACTCACTGGGTGATACCCTTACCATGTTGAAGGACAGACACCCAGAAGAGTCCAATCAAATCTAGCATGGTATCGTGGAAAGATCACTCACTCTGGAATCTGAGGAACTGGGTTCAGGTCCTATCTATGGTGCTTATTACTTGTGATCTTGACCAAGTCTTTTAATTTCTCTGGGTCTCAGTTTCCTCATCTGTGAAATGGAGGAGTTGGGCTAAATGACCTCCGTGGTATTTTCCAGCTTTTCAATCCATGGTCTCCTAATGCTGCCTTCAGTGGTGCTGTTTGTATTTGAGGGTAAGGTCTGAGTGTCTCTGGATACTCTCAGATTAGGGACCCTTGAATGAATCAACAACTACCACCATCACCACTACTGAAGCAACTATTGCTGCTCCTGCTCCTGCTGCTACTATAACAGGTGCTGTGGAAGAGAGACAGGAAGGCACAAGCCAGATCATCACCATCATTTCTTCTTAGATCTTACAGAGATAGCCCCAAATTCTGAGCCTAAGAATCTAGAGAATAAAACTTCTGGGCTACTGTTTTCCTTCCAGCCCAGCCCCCACAACCTCTATCAACCTTTTTTTTTTAAAGCTTTTTATTTTCAAAATATATGCAAAGATATTTTCAACATTCACTCTTGCAAAACTTTGCATTGCAAATTTTTTCCCTCCCTTCTCCCCACCCTCTTTCTTAGATGGTAAATAATCCAATATATGTTAAATGTGCAATTTTTCTATACATATTTCCACAATTATGCTGCACAAGAAACATCAAATCAAAAAAGAAAAAATAATCATCAGCCTTTATGAAAATGTCACCTGTTTTGGCAAATGCTGTGCCTTCTTAGCAGCCACAACCCCTGAAGATCTGAAAAAGAAAGCTCTCACCACCAAAGTTCATGATTCCATCAAATGGCATCATCATAAATGGTTGTAGTTTGATCAGTGGAATATTATTGAAGGAAATTATTACCATTTGCTTTGTTACTAATCCCTAAAGACCATGAATCCTTTCCATCTGACTTACAAGTTTCTCTGTGTGTGGGTTCCTGCTTGTCCATGTGTATTCCCAACACTTAGCCCAGTACATTATACATATTAAGTGCTCATTAAATATTTTTTTCTTTCATTCATCTATTTTATTTTCCATCCATTCTCTATCAAATCTAAACCTCTAAATTAATTTACAGGATCTATGTCTTACACACTGAGAGTACAGGAGAAGGCTCCTCCACCCCCAGTGTAAGTCCAGTGGAGATTGGGAGGCTGGTGGGAAATGTTCAGGATTTGGAGGTGAAAGACCTAGCTTCAAGGTCCAAGTCTACTCCTTCCTACTTATAAGAGGGAGTTGAACTAGGGATTTGTTTCTTTTTCTGTTGTACACATCCTCTAAATGTGTATATTTAAAGTCTTTTTTCAACTTGGCTCTAGCTAACTTTTGCAAGTTTACTACATATTACTCCCCTTCCCCTCCACTCACTCTCTGGCCAAGCAAAACTGGTCTTCTGGCTGTTTCTAATTAATGCTATTCCATCTTCCATTCCCATGATTTGTTCTGACTGTCCTTCATTCCTGGTCTGCCCTTCTTCTCTATCTCCACTTTTTGGAATCCAAGACTTTGGAGAGGGGAGGAGGGAGGGAGAAAGAAGAGGAAGAAGAGGAGAAGGGAAGAAAGAGAGAGAGAAACAGGAACAAACACAGAAAAAGAGAGACACAGAGAAGAGAGAGAGGGGGGGAGAGGGAGAGGGAGAGAGGGAGAGAGGGAGAGAGGGAAAGAGAGGGAGAGAGACAGAGAGACAGAGAGAGAGAGAAAGGAAGAGAGAGAGAGAGAGAGAGAGAGAGAGAGAGAGAGAGGAACAGAGAGAGAGAGAGGGAGGGAGAGAGAGAGAAATAGTTTTCTCCATAGCTCCTTGGTGTCAAGGACTATTTTGTTTTTGTTTTTAGATCTCTAGTGACTAGCACACTGCCTGGCACATAAGAGATGTCTAATAAATATTTGTTGATTCATTTGTCTTACTGGAATATAATATGGAGAAAATACTGTATTGTTCGGTTAGACTTCAGCCTAGACACCTCAGACAAGTTCTTCCTACAGGGACTCAGGGGTTTCCATTCATCTTTATTTGCCTAAACCTTCTCTGGACCTTTGCCATTCTCAACTCACCCAGAAAAGTCTTGAATCCTGGATAAGGAGCAGTGTCAAGAATGGGACCAGATCTGTTTGCCCTTTTGGTGGTTCTAGAGATCAACTCAAACAGCTGACATCCATATTGGTTCTCATTCTGAAGAGCTGATAAGTGTTCCCCTCCCAGACAAATCCATCCTTCCTGAAAGGGAGGGCTCTACTTCCACTGGGGGTAGATTCCCATGAGCCATTTAATAAAGAGAGGGGAGAATTTACCAATAGTCCCTTCCAGTTCTTCTTTGCACCAGGTGTCTTCCTTCAGGCAATATCTGCAAGAAGGAACAGGTTTTATTCTCTGCTTCCCTGTAAATGAAGTAAGAAGTCTTCCATAGTTTTTTCTTAATTTTTTTGGTCTGCTGGTGTCTACTGCTGCCTTTTTCCCAATTGCAGATTACCTGGACAGATATGGAGCCTGCCCCATTGTCTCTCATCTCCTCTGTCCTATAAAGATGACTTGTCCTTTATAAACTTACAAACTAGGAGGGGCGGAGCCAAGATGGCAGAGTGAAAAGGTGACTTTCTGCCTCTCCTCCGATCTTCTCTCAAATCAACAATAAAATAAGCCTCTGAACTGATCTTCAAGTCAACGAACTCAGAAATATTTGGGCACGGTTCTCTGGAGAACTTCATATCAGGTTAGTCGGACTCGGACAGAGAGATAAATAGACGACAACTGTGCAGGCCGGAAGTGAGGGTGGGACTCAGCTCGGCTCACCGTGGAAGAAATTCCAAACTCCAAATTCCAAATTCCAAACACCTGGAGTTTATCTGAGGCACTCGGGACACTCTGCCCTGATTGGGGACAGGTGTTCTGGCAGACTTGCCTTGTTTAAGGAGTAATTCGGACTTAGTCCTAGCCCCCACCGGCCCAGCACCTTAAGTCAACTCGCCGAAGTGCCCCAGGGCAAAGCGTCTTCAGCCGAGGTTTTTTTTTTTCCCCTACCTTAAAGAGATATCCACTCTGTCTTAAAAAAAAAAAATGATGAAGAAGCAAAAGAGAGCTCTCACCATAGACAGCTTTTATCAAGGCAAAGAAACGACCTCAGATACAGAGGTTTCTTTAGACAAAAATCCAGAAAAAAACAGCCACGACCATCACTGGTCCCCGTTTCAAAAGGCCTTTCTGGAAGATTGCATAAAGAACCTCAAAAGAGAGCTG
>JAJPUD010002390.1:271253-288678 GCA_023553655.1 Myrmecobius fasciatus | reverse complement strand
ACACACACACACACACACACACACACACACACACACACACACACACACATACACACACACCTTGGAAGAAAAACAGGAGAGAAGCAGTAAGTCATAATAGATGGAGCCAGCCATAATGTCATTAAGATCTGAGTTCAAATCTCACCTCAGACAGAGTCTGGCTTTTATGATCAATCTCTCAATGCCCTCAGGCAACTTTCTAAGATTGTAAATTGTAGAACAAGGACCCATCTTAAGCTGGCGGAGGAAATACACTCCATGGAAGCTCCCTATATCTTTTCTCAATAAACTCACATGGTATGTAAAAAAAAAATGGAAAAGTAACAGTGGCAGGTGATTTCCAAAGGCAGACTATTAAGAGAAAATCTATGATCTTCCTTTTTTTTAAAATTATTTTTTTATTTTATTTGCATAACATATGTGTGGGTAATTCTTCAACAATAACCCTTACATAGCTTTCCGTTACAAATTTTCCCCCCAACTCCCCACCCCTCCCCTAGATGGCAGGATATCCACTACATGTTAACTACATTAAAATATTGGCAAATCGAATATATGTATACATATTTCCAAACTTATCATTGTTGTGCAAGAAAAATCTTATCTACACAAACGATATATCAAATAAAGGAAACACAATGTAAGCAAACATCAATCAAGGAGTATGAGAATGTTATGTTGTGGTCCACATTTCACATCCCTCTCTCTGGGTGTATATAGCTTTCTTCAGTGAACAATTGGAGGTGGTTTGAAACATTTCATTGTTGAAGAGAGCCATGTCCATCAGAATTGATCGTCATATAGTACTGTTGTTGCCGTGTATAATGATCTCCTGGTTCTGCTCATTTCACTCAGCATCAGTTCATGCAAGTCTCTCCAGGCCTCTCTGAAATCATCTTGCTGGTCATTTCTTACAGAGCAATAATATTCCATAACATTCATATACTATAATTTATTCAGCCATTCTCCAATTGAAGGGCATCCCTTCAGTTTCCAGTTTCTAGCCACTACAAAAAGGGCTGCCACAAACATTCTTGCACACGTGGGGCCTTTTCCTTCCTTTATGATTTCTTTGGGATATAAGCCCAATAGAAATGCTGCTGAGTCAAAGGGTATGCACAGTTTGATAACTTTTTGAGCATAGCTCCAAATTGTTCTCCAGAATGGCTGGATCCGTTCACAGTTCCACCAACAATGCATCAGTGTCCCAGCCCTCCCACATCCCCTCCAACATTCATCATTAACTTTTCCTGTCATTTTAGCCAATCTGACAGGTGTGAAGTGATACCTCAGGGTTGTCTTGATTTGCATTTCTCTGATATGATCTTCCTTTTAACCTTCAATGGGCAGAAATGGGCATCCAAGAGATCACAGAATTAGAATAGGGAGATATCTCAGCTTGATGCCTCTTGCTGCTATTGTGTTGATTGAATCAGTTCAACAAACATTTATTAAATCCCTTCTATATGCCGGGTTCAGGATATAAAGACAAAATAGAAACTAGCTCCTGCCCTAAAGAAGCTTCCATTCTACTGAGACAAAATAAACTAGAAAAATACCTAGAAAAAATAAATATATTATTACTTTATAATATATTATAATTACTTATATTACTAAGAATTAGAATAATTAATTATTGATTGGTAAGTGGCTATTACATGACAATATTATTTTAATATTAATATATTAAAGTGGATACTACATGTTGAACTTTGGCCAAGTCACTCAACTACCCTAAAACTCATTTTCTCAATCTGTAAAATAAGCCTGGCTTCTGAGTTCCCTCCAAGTCTTGCTCTATTACATTATGATCCAAAGTACCAAGAAATTTCGGTGACTGAAGGTTAGGCAAGAATTGAGACAAAGGATGGCTCATGTCAAGATATCATCCTTGTGAGATCATTGGTCCTTGAAAATGAATGCCTATGACCACCAAGAAATTTAAGAGGGAGGGGACATCCAAACAATTGGGGAAATTAGGGAAGGTTCTTGAGCTGAACCTTGAGTGGATCTAAGAATTCCAATAGAAAGAGGTGAGGAAAGAGAGCATTATAGATAAGAGGGATAGCCTGGGCAAAGATGCAGAGATTGGAGGTATATTGTTACCTAGAAGGAATAGGAAATAGACCAATCTGGCTGATACTTGGGTTACTTTAAGAGGATAATGTGAAATTATTCTAGACTCTAGATAAATAGTTTAAACCCAGATTGTAATAGGTCTTAAATGTCAGTATATTGTTTCCTGGAGACAATAGGAATCTACTAAAGCTTTTTGAGAATGGGATTGACATTGCCATCAATTCTAGTGTAAAAATTGAGTTACTTATCCCTTTTCTCCACTTGTGGGAATATTCAGCTATTTTTCTTTTCTCCCTAGTGTGGCCCCAGTCTAAATTTGCCAATTCTTCAGTCAGTTGCACATTCATAGCCACGTGCAAACAGACATATGACTGCTCAGAACAGGTCATCTTGGCTGCAAAAGAATTAGGACTGTGGAGATGGAGGGTGGGGAAAAGGAAGAAAGAGCACCTCCCCTTCAATATCCAAGGCATCCTTTGTGCTGGTGGCCACAACTTCAAGGAAACCGCCTGGAATCCACCCAGAGTCCTTTGTCTACCAGCCATGGAAAGCTGGCCAGCCTGACATACATACTGACCATTCCATTGCTCTCATTCATGGAAAACCCGGAATCCAGGTGATGACCTCTGCCAAAGCTGGATGATTTTCCCTGCAGAAAACTCAAGATTGGAGCTTTAAAAATTGTAATAAGGCCCCAAAGAGCTATTAGGAAATAGGTGGTTATCATAGAGAAGGGTATATTCCTTGTACTGGGGGAGGGAAGAAGGGATAGAAGAGAAAATGAGCAGTCTGACATCACTCTTCCCCATCCAATGGTACCTGACTACTGAGTGCTTGAAACGAGCATCTTTTATTATTATTTTATATTTTATTGTTATATTTTATATTTATTTAGTATTATTTATATATTTTATTATTGCTTCCCAGGCAGAGCAAGTATGAACCTGTCCCAGTTTTGTTTGCTCTCTTCAATGTAGGCAACCCCCTGGCTTAGAAACTTGCCCACACAGATGTAAAACTGGAATGGTCAGAACTAGAAATAGCAGCTGCCATTCATCCAACAATTGGGATTGGCCAAGAATAAGTGGCTAGAGAGGTGCTTTCTTTTAGGGAGACTGAGAGTGATAATGAGCTCCTAAGATTATTTTTCTCTTCCTGAGTTTCTGGGAAAAATCATTGTCTCATGTTGAGGTCAAGGAAATGCGGTTTTGGGGATAAAAAGCTGGAAATTCAGAAGGCATTTTCTCATAAAAGAAGGGAATATATAAGATGGTTGTGTTTGAAGACTCCCCGTAGAGCTGAACCTAAGGCAGCTAGGTGGTGCAGTGGCTGGAGTGCTGGACCTGAGATCAGGAAGACCTGAATTCAAATGTGGTCTTAGATATCTACTAGCTGAGTGACCTCGTGCAAATCCCTTCAGCCTGTTTGCCTCAGTTTCCTTATTTGTAAAATGAGCTGGAAATGGAAAGGACAAACCATTCTAGTATCTTTGCCAAGAAAATCATAAATCATGAACATGACTAAACAAAAGGGATAGATCTGAAGTTAGAAGATGTATATCTTTTTTATTTATTTATTTATTTTTTATTTGCAAAACATATGTATGGGTAATTCTTCAAAAAAGATGTATATCTTGAGATCTGATTTTGTTCCTTGCTTTAAAGTGTGATCTTAGGCAAGTTGCTTCATCTCTTTGAGCCTGTTTCCCTTTCTGCAAAATGATGCATTGGGCTAGATTGCCTTTCTGTCTACAATCCTATCATCTTAAGTGGTAGAATCAGATGATTTCCTAAGGTCTCTTTTAAATCTGGAATTATGTGAAAGTCTAATCCTATGGGGAAAACTTGACCATATGAAATACAGCTGTCCTGCACGCTCATAAACCAAGGACCTGGTTTCAAATAAGTAATAATCCCCAAAAGTTTCTCAGCTTCCAGTTAAGTATCACACTTTACCAAAACCAAAAGCTCATAGTAGAAAGAGTCCTAGATTTAGAGGCAAAAGTTCTGGGTTTAAGTCTTGGTTCTTCTACCTATTTCTTTTGGGATTTCCAAAACCCAATTTATCTTCCTGAAATTCATTTTCTTGTTCATAAAAGAGGGGTGATGTTTATCTTTTTTCTCTTTTTGACGTGATTGATGGGTAAATGCATGCCCAGTGCCTAGCTTAAAAATGGGTATTAAACTGAATTAAATTGGATAATGGTTGTTTTTATGATTTATGGTGGAGATTTATGTCTTGGGGATGAGGGCTTTTTTGACTCTATTTTCCTTTGCATCAGTTCATCTAAGTCTTTCCATGCTTCTCTTTATTCAACATAGTACTTGTTTTTTTTACAGCACAGTAATAAGTCATTATATCCAAACACCATAATTTGTTTGGCTATCCCCCCCATCAATAAGCATCTATTTTGTTTCTAGGTCTTTGCCACAACCAAAAAATTTACAACTATGCCCTTCAACAATGTAGAAGGTGATACAACTATAACTTCTTATTTTGTATGATTCTTGTTCATTTTCTCCAGTAAATGCTCCATGGGATGGAGATTGGAAAGAGATTCAATGTACTAGGGGTGAGGTCTTCTTTGAAATTTCTTAGCATTTCTGGAGCACCATTGAAACACATGGCAGCCCCTTTTTGTAGTGGCAGGGAACTGGAAACTGAAAGGATGCCCATCAGTTGGAGAATGGCTGAACAAATTATGGTATATGAATGTCATGGAATATTATTGTTCTGTAAGAAACAGCCAGCAGGACGATTTCAGAGAGGTCTGGAGAGACCTACATAAACTGATGCTGAGTGAAACGAGCAGAACCAGGAGATCATTATACACGGCAACAACAAGGTTATGTGATGAACAATTTTAATGGATGTGGCTCTTTTCAACATTGAGATGATTCAGGCCAGTTCCAATGATCTTGTAATGATGAGAGACATCTACACCCAGAGAGAGAGCTGTGGGAACTGAGTGTGGACCACAATATAGCATTTTCTCTTTTTTTGTTCTTGTTTGCTTTCATTTTGTTTTCTCATTTTTTATCTGATTTTTCTTGTGCAGCAAGATATTGTATAAATATGTATGCTTATTTGGGATTTAACATATTTTTTTACCATGTTTAAGATATATTGGATTACATGCCATCTATGGGAGGGGGTGGGGGAAAAGGGGAAAATTGGAACACAATGTTTTTCAAGGGTCAATGTTGAAAAAATTATCCTTGTATATCTTTTGAAATAAAAATGAAATTTGAAAATAAAAATACTCCAATTAAAAAAAAAAGAAATACACAGCTGCCCATCCATTCTCCCCAACTCTGGCCACATGACCAACCTATCTCTTGTTCCAGTCAGATATTTCTTTGTGAATGTGCAGCCAATTTCTTAAGCTCACCATGCCTCTCTTCATTGACCTAAGGATGACCTACAACTTTAATTCTTCAGAGACTGGTATTCCATGTTTCACAGCCAAATAGTTTCTTGGGAAGAATTTTGGTGTTAGAAAGATGAGTCTTTGTTTCAGAGACTTTGGGTCATTAAGCACAGTGGATAATTTTCTAAATGTGACACAGACTGCTCTCCTTATTCAATTCTGGATATAAAGTTAATAGAAATGTAGGCTGTGAACTACGCATGAAAAAGGGTCTTCAAGAATTAATTCGGAGGATATTTGCATATGTTTTAAAAATAAACTTTATTCATATCTTTTGTTTTTACATTTCAGAAATTTTCTTCATATCTTTTTCTCTTACCTCTGTAACCCATTCCATATAACAAAGAATATTTGTTTGGAGAAAAATAGAGGAAGAGAAAAAACAACCAACCAAACCAATCACTACGTTAAAAAACCTGAAAATATATGCAATGGTCCACACTTGTGGACCTCTGCAAAGGGAGTATGGGGGGGATATTTCATATCTTCTCTTTGGATTTATGCTTGTTCTTTGTAACTTCACAATATTCAGTTTCAATTTTTTTATTGCTTTTTTTCTCCCTTTTATGACTATAGTCATTGTGTTAATTGCTTTTTTGACTCTATTTTACTTTTCATCAGTTCATCTGAGTCTTTCCATGCTTCTTTTTATTCACCATAGTCCTTGTTCCTTGCAGCATAATAATATGCCAATAATATATCATACTTTGCTTGACTATTTCCTGCATCAATGGGCATCTATTTTGTTTCCAGGTCTTTGCAACAACCAAAAGACTTACAAATGTGCCCAGGATCATATAACCAGAATGTGTAAGAGTTGAATCATCCAAGTTCTCTTAGATTCCAGATTCAACACCATTCCCATTATACCTCATCGATACACTTTAATGTTGGTGAATTTTTATATTCCTTATTTAATTTCTTCTAAAAACAGCCTTATAAGGGAAGCAGAGCAAATAATATTTCTTTTTTAAGAAAACAAATAATTTTATTTTAATTTTAAAAGTATAGATAACAGAATAATTTCTACCAAATGGAAATGTGTGGGTAAAGCCAAAATGGACATTTGCAGATAAACAAATATTTAAAAATTCAAATATTGATACAACCAAAATTAAATCTTAAAATCTGAAGATGATTACTTACAATCCTACAGAAAACTGAAAGGAAGATTTTTTTTTTTAAAGAAATGATAGGGGGGCAGCTAGGTAGCGCAGTGGATAGAGCACCAGCCCTGAAGTCAGGAGGACCTGAGTTCAAATCTGGCCTCAGACACTCAACACTTCCTAGCTATGTGACCCTAGGCAAGTCACTTAACCCAATTGCCTCAGAAAAAAAAGGATAATTTTTTTAAAAGAAAGTAAAAAGAAATGATATAAATAAAATGATTTTTTTTGGCATACATACAGATATCAGGGTCAATTCAAATGACCTTGAAATTTTAGAGCAAATACCATTTCAAAATAATAAAGAAATTAATTATTTATAGAATCAAGAAACTAAGTCTCAAAGGATGAAATGATTTGTCCATTCCAATAGAGAGAACTATGGAGACCGAATATGGATCAGAACAGTATTTTTATCTTTTTTTTTTTGCTGTCTTTTTCTTTCTCTTGCTTTTTTCCTTTTTGGTTTGATTTTTCTTTCACAATATGACAAACATGGAAATATGTTTAGAAGAATTGCACATGTTTAACCTATATCAGATTGTTTGCTGCTTTGAGGAGGGAGGGGAAGAGGGAAAAATTTGTTTTTCTAATAATAGCCTTTTATTTTTCAAAATACATGCAAAGATATTTTAGGGAGAAAAAATTTGGGACACAAAGTCTTATAAAAATGAATATTAAGGGCGTGGCTAGATGGCACAATGGATAGAACACTGGCCCTGAAGTTAGGAGAATGTGAGTTCAAATCTAGCCTCAAACACTTAATATTTCTTAACAGTGTGAATCTGGGCCAGCCACTTAAGCCAAAAAAATGTTGAAAACTAATTTCACTTGTATTTGGAAAAATAAAATATTATTAATAAGAATAAAATAAAACAAAATGATTTGTCCAAGGTCACAAAGCAAATTAACAGCAGAATCTTGAGATAGTATTAACACATGAATGTACTGATTCTCCATACCAGTGTTCATTCTTCTGTCATGGACAACCCTTTGAGTCATTAAGGGGAAAGGATGTTCCAATTGTTCCTTTAAAAAGCCATAGATGATTTCTAGTCATATGAAAAAATATTTTAAATCACTATTGATCAGAAAAATGTAAATTAAGACAACTCTGAGGTACTACTATCCACCTCTCAGATTGGGTAAGATGACAAAAAAAGATAATGATAAATGTTGGAGGGGATGTAGGAAAATTGGGACACTAATACATTGTTGGTGGAATTGTGAACTGATGCAACCATTCTGGAGAGTGATATGGAACTATGTCCAAAGGGCTATCACAAATGGTACATATCCTTTGATCCAGCAGTGTCTCTACTGGGTCTGTATCCTAAAAAGATCATAAAAAAGGAAAAGAACCCATGTGTGCAAAAATGTTTGTGGCAGCCGTTTTTGTAGTGGCAAGGAACTGGAAACTGAATGGATGCCCATCAATTGGAGAATGGCTGAATAAATTATGGTATATGAATGTTATGGAATATTATTGTTCTATAAAAAATGACCAGCAGGATGATTTCAGAGAGGCCTGGAGAGACTTATATGAACTGATGCTGAGCAAAATGAGCAGAACTAGGAGATCATGGTACATGGCAATAGCAAGATTATAAAAAGATCAGTTCTGATAGATTTGGTTCTTTTCTACAATGAAGTGATTCAAGTCAATTCCAATAGACTTGTGATGAAGAGAGCCATTTGCATCCAGACAGAGGACTATGGTGACTGAGTGTGAATCACAACATAGTATTTTCACCTTTTTTATTGTAGTTTGCCTGCTTTTTTCTCATTTTTCCCCTTTTGAAGTTTTTTTTTGTGTAGCATGATAATTGTGGAAATATGTATAGAAGAATTGCACATGTTTAACATATGTTGGATTATTTGCCATCTAGGGGAGGAGTTGGAAGAGAAAGAAAGGAGAAAAAAAATTGGAACACAAGGTTTTTGCAAGGGTGAATGTTGAAAGCTATCTTTGCATATATTTTGAAAATAAAAAGCTATTATTTAAAAAAATTTAAATTAAAAAATAAGCAATATTGCTATTTTTGAATATACAAAAAAGAAGGCATGGATGTATGTAGTTTTTTTAGGCATCCTTTAAGCATGGTTAAAATAAATTACTGGGACTCAAAGTATATTAAACCCTTTATTCCCCAGAAATTTCAGCTCTCAAGATCTCCACCTCGATTCGTCTCCTAACAGGTCCAGGAAGCCAAGCTCTGGCTGGATTAAATAGCCTTCACTAGGAAGAGCCCTGTAGCTAAAATCAGGAGACCTGGATGCAAGTTTTGGCCCATTAGTCACAGCTGACCTAAGGAAAAGGTTTGTGTTTTTTGTTTTTGTTTTTGTTTTTTTCTCTTTGGATTCAATTTCTTCATCTGTCAAATGAGGGGACTGAATTGACTAATCTCTCAATTACCTTCCAATTCTGCAGCTATGATTCTAATTCAGGAATACTGGAAGTTAAATAAGCTTTTGTGGGTTAGCCTGGCAATGTGCCCGCCACTTACAAAGTGGGTTCTTAAAAGGAATAGAAATCAACATCCAACTTACAAGCAACTGAAGCCTGATCCATCTTTAAAATAGAAACAGTCTGTATACTTATGCTCCCTTCTATCTGACCCTCCCTAAAATAAAAACAAACTCACAACTTCTAAAAGTTAACCATCTAAGGGAGAATGTCTCCCAACATGCCAAGGACAGGACCTTCTCTGTATTCCATTAATGTTGTGAAGAGGTGAGCTACAGTTGCAGGACTGGGCACAGGGTCATAATTTGGTCCCTTATCAATCACTGAATCCTAGCTGGACCTGGGGCAGAAGAAAAGTTAACTCTGAGAAGAGGGGGAATAATACCATCTCTGTCTCTGTCTCTCTCTCTCTGTGTCTGTCTCTGTCTCTTTCTCTGTTTATCTGTATCTTTCTCTATTTTTGTTTCTTGCTTTTTCTATTTCTCTATCTCTCTCTATTTCTGTCTCTGTCTCTCTTTGTCTCTCTGAGTCTGTCTGTGTGTCTCTTTCTCTGTTTATCTGTCTCTATCTTTCTCTATTTTTGTGTCTTGCTTTTTCTGCCTGTCTCTATAGTTCTGTCTCTGTCTCTTTCTCTTTGTCTCTCTGTCTCTGTCTCTTTGTGTGTCTCTCTCCAGTACCTGCCTGCAGGTGTGAGCCCCCACATTTTCCTATCTCCTTTTGTATATTTTCTCCCCTATTAGATTGCAAGCTCCTTGAAGGCAAGAATTCTCTTTCTTTTTTATTAATTGTATCCCTGGGCACTCATTAAATATTTATTGAATTGGATTATTTGCTTATCTACATGTTGTATATGCTTTCTTCATCTCCTGCCCAGTAGGATAAAGGCTCCTCAACAGCAAGAACTATTTTGTTTCTGTATCCTTGGGAACTGATACATAGTAAGTTGTGATGCTTATTAAGTTGTTTTGAAGGAAGGAAAGAAGGGAAGAAATAAGCATATATTAAGCACCTACAATGTGCCAGGCACTATGCAAATGTCTCTTTTGAGCCTCACAACAACCTTGGAAAATAGGTGCTATTT
Organism: Myrmecobius fasciatus; assembly: GCA_023553655.1. Lineage (NCBI taxonomy): Eukaryota > Metazoa > Chordata > Mammalia > Dasyuromorphia > Myrmecobiidae > Myrmecobius > Myrmecobius fasciatus. The sequence continues at coordinate 278,455 of JAJPUD010002390.1, read as the reverse complement.
TTAATTCCCCATTTTACAGATGAGAAAATTGAAGCAGAGACAGGCCATGTGGCTTACTCAGAATAATTAGTAACTATCTGAGGCTGGATTTGAAGTCAAGTCTCCTTAATTCCAGGCATAAAGCTATATTTACTGAGCCTCTCCTAAAGGGCAAAAGACCAGTAGAGAAGTTAATATAATCATACCTTAGAGTAGAGGATGATCATGAAGAAGGAAAGGAGAGACTGGATGAGAGAGTAATTGGGGAGCTAGGATCCACAAGGCTTGAATAGATAAGTTCTAATAAATGCTGGGTTTTTTCTAGTGATATGCAAAATGAAGCATCCCAGAGAAATCCCATGAACCACCAAGTGTTGCCCAACATGCCAGTGCTCAAGGGAAAAATTCAGTGGCACTCAGATGCTGATTAAGTGTGGGCTGAGAGGGAGGGTGAAGAGTCCACTATGACTGCAGAACAGCTCATTAAGGCTTACTCAGCCCTTGCCCGTGGAGACTTTCCCCATAATTTTCTTTTTTAAAAAATATTTTCATGAGGCTCCTTTTTAAAATACTGCTATTACTTTCCAATAAGATTCCCCCACCTCAGTAGGGGGGGAAAGCAAAAACTTCTGAACAAAAGACACACATCAACACATTGGCCACATCAACTAATGCGGTTCTCATTCTTCCATGACAGTCTACCAGTTCTGAGATTTCATCCAGTTCTAGGTATATGATAGTTTGATCTCTCCAGCAAAAGGAGGGCAGCAAGCTTCATCAGCAATTCCCAGGTAGGTTCACAGAGTCTGGTTCTCGAATCCAGGAGAGTGCAATTGTCTTTCAGCATTATTCTGTGGCCACTGTTCTTCTGACCTGAGTTCATCAGTTTCCAGCTCCATACAAGTCTTCCTGAGTTTTCCTGAGTTTTTATTTGTCATTTATCAAAGCACCCAGCCAAGTGGTACAGTGGATACAGCCTGGATAGATCTGGAGTCAGGAAGACTTCAAATCCAGCATTAGATACTTACTAATTGTGTGATCATGGGCAAATCATTTTGTCTCAGTTCCCTCAATTGTAAAATGGTACCCATCTTCCAGGGTTGTTGTAAGGATCAATTAAAATAATGTTTTGTTGGGAGGGAGACTTCCTTTCTCTTGAGAGATCGTAATAAAATTCATTTCTGCTTTTAGCTTGAGAGAAATCTTCTTGATTTATTTGAGCCGGTGGTCTTGTCCCACACAAGTCTAAGGAGAGAAACACATCTATCTCTAACAAATATATTAGAGCTCCCTCCTTCAAATGAGGTAGTACTTTTGACCAAGGAAATAAGAAATTTTAGTACTGATTTAAAGTACCTATCCTTTCCCCTCTCCTCCCCCCCTGCACATGTCCTAAAATGGGCCATAACTGGCACACCATAGATTATATAAAATATTAGCTATTATTATTATTACTCCAATACATTCACATCAAATTATGTTCACTCATTCTCCTGTCAATGAGCATTCCTTTTCTTTCCAATTCTTTAATAGTCACAGAAATGCTACTACAACTGGTTTTGAAGAGATGAAAACTACCTCTGTCTTAGACCTTGGAGAATATACTTAATGGTGGTATTGATAAACCAATCAATCAATAAGCATTTATTTAGTAATTACTCTGTGCCAGGCACTGAGAGGGTATAGCTTCTAGGGAAAATATAGCAATAATCTTTAACAATCCCCTGACCTTAGAGTGTTATTGTTCTAACAATCTGTCAATGGTTCTAAAAATCTTCTGGCCTTAGGAATATAATAGTATTTCTTTCCCTACATTTTAAGGGAGATATAGCAGGGATCCTGAGGTCCTCTGACCTTAGAGTGCTATCATTCTAACAATCTGTCAATGGTTCTAAAAATCTTCTGGCCTTAGGAATATAATAATATTTCTTTCCCTATATTTTAAGAGAGATAAAGCAGGGATCCTGAGGTCCTCTGACCTAAGAGTGCTATTGTTCTAACAATCTATTAATGATTCTAAAAATCTTCTGGCTTTAAGAGAATCCTACAAGCACTGTTGACTGTCAGATACATAATCTGCTGGTCAATGATAACCAAATTCCTGAGACTACTCCTTAGTTCTGCCTCTGGACCATAAAGTTAGCATGTAAGGGACATGAAGAACTGGATCGATTTGTTTCCTTGCTCCTGGTTCTTTGCTAAATTCTTTTGGAACATAGCCTGCTTCAATTAAAATAAACTTAGCCCCTTGATTTGGAAATGGGTTCAAGCCTGCAATTTTTTTTGAGACGCCTTGGGACACCAGTCTTCCACTCCAACCTCTTGGGGTCTCCTTTTGGACCTCAACAGCACTAAGCTAAGTGATACGGATACAAAAATAGGCAAAAGATGGTCCCTCAAGGAGGGGGCTCAGAAATAGTGTTCTTTCTGGACTCCCTCCTATAGTTTAGGGCCTCAGAGAGTTAACCAGGATTCAAAGTATCCATCCTTTCTCCTACTCCCCCAGGATACCTGCACATGGCCAAAGTGCTTGGGATTCTAGTTATTATAGAGTCCATTCTCCTTCCAGATCTCTTAATCAGCTTCTGAGTGCCATTAATCTTTCCTCCTGAGTCATGGCATGTTGGATGATGCTTAGTGGCTTATATCTTGAGTCTCTGTGATGTTTCATCTTGAAGTATCTTTGGTCTATCCTCCACAAAGTGTTTATAGCCTAATTGGGGGAGGGGGGAGAGATGATCAAAGGGAATCTAAGCTTCAAGAAGGAACCATGACTTTATCATTGTGAACCAACTCTGTGCCAGCAAGTTCCTCAGAACAAAGATATATAATAGGGCTCTCCTTAACTGAGGATCTCAGGAAAATGACTGTACTGAAGGTCTTTGGGGCTCTGTCCATCTCTCTCTACTAATGTCCATTTTCTCTCTTCCTCCATGGTGTGTAATTGCTTTTGGTGGTGCCCTAATTCTAAACTGGCCATAATCCCAAGCATGTCCAGTTTAGGACATGTGCTGGGGGGCAGGAGAGGGGAAAGGATAGGTACTTTAAATAAGAGTTAACTTGTTTCTCTTATCTCCTTAATCAATAGTACTGCCGCATTTGAATGAGGGAGCCCTACTATATTTGTTAGAGATAGATGTGTTTCTCTTCTTAGACTTAAAGTCTGAAGCTAGATGAGGAAGGGAAGGGAACAAGCATTTATTAAGTACCTACTATGTGGTAAGTACCTTATAAATAAAATCTCATTTGTTTAGGATTAGGAATCATACAGAGATTCTAGAAAGGAATTCTTTATAACTGAGTCCCTTCCTACCTTTCCAGTCTTCTTATATACATTTTACACCCTGACATGTATTGTAATCCTGGTGCCAGAGGGACCTCTTTGCTCTTTCTCTAATAAGACATTATCTCTTAACTCCAAGGCATTTTCGATGGCTGTCCTCCATGCCTGTAATACTCTCCATACCCTACTCCACTCTATTGGTTTCTCTGACTTCCTTTAAATCCTAAATAAAATCCCTTCTTGTATAGGAAGTCTTTCCCAATCCCTTTTAATTCTAGTGCCTTCCTTTTGTTAATTATTTCCTATTTCTTCTGTATATACCTTGCTTTGGATAGATTTGTTTGCATGTTGTCTCCCCCATTTGATTGTAAACTCCTTGAGGACAGGGATTATCTTTTGTATATCCCTAGAATTTATTACAGCACCTGAGACATGGCAGAGGCTTAATAAATGTTTATTGATTGGTTCAACAAACCAGTTTTGATTAACAGTTTAAAAGTTCATTCCTCCTTTCAATGAGCAGATGACAACAAATTTATATTTCTCTCTCTCTCTCTCTCTCTCTCTCTCTCTCTCTCTCTCCTTTCTCTCTCTCTCTTTCCCCCTCCCTTCTTCCCTCCCTATCTCTATCTCTATATAACTAGATTACCCGTTTATCTATTTATAAAAGACTCCCTCTACCAATATGGATGGGCATCTTCTTTATAGTTTAGAGTCTTAGAAAGTAATCTGGGGGGACATTGGAAGGTTAAAAGATTTTTGACCAGGATCAAAAGCCAGTATGAGTCAGAAGCAAGACAAATAACCAGGATTGCTGAAGTCCCTTTGCTATGGCATGCTGCTTCTTTTCTGCCCTTTTAAGGAAGTCTGAGGTCACCATAGCTTTTTTGGGCTGCCATGCCGTGTTGTTGATGCCCATTGAGCTTGTAGTCCAATAACCTCCTCCCCCCACTCACTCTGATTTTTTGCATGAATTACTATATATCTAAGTTTTAGAGAAATAGTTTTAAAGCTGATTTTTTAAAAATTTGAGTGAAGGACTTCTTTTTTTTGGGGGGAGGAGTCTAGACTTGTGGTGTTATTTCATCAGGGTGGAAGACATCCAGCTTAGAAATTCTTTCTCACATCTCAACAACAGCAAGTTATCTGTAACTATGATTTTGGAGAGTTGCCTGGGGGTGTGGGAGACACTGAGAAGTTAAGTGACTTGCCCCAGTCTTAGAGTTAAGATTTCAACTCAAGTCTTTATGATTCTAAGACTGAATCATTTATTACGTGCTTTACATTTATACCCATGTAGTCTTTTTAGAAGTGATCCATCACTTTAGTCTGGCCTAGATTTAGATCCCAACACTTAGTCATCTAAAGATCCTAGCTTCATGCCATCTGTAAATTTGACTAGCACAATCTTTGTCTTTATACAAAGCATTGATTTTAAAAAAAGTTAAATAGTTCTGGACCACTAGAGACTTTCCTTGAAACTGACATTGAACTCTGGATCTATTTTTTTCTTTTCTTTTTATTTTTTCTTCTCAACATTTGTTTTTTTTAAATTTTGAGTTCTAAGTTTTCTCCCTGCTCTCTCTCAAGTTCTTCAACAGTACTGAATCCTTCCTTCTCCATCTCTTCATCTTGTTAAATAAAGTCAACAAGCACCTATTATGTGCTAGGCTCCAGAATTAGAACTATGGCTACAAAGAAAAACAAAAACAAAAAAACCCACCAATAGCCAAACAAAAAAAAATTAGTCCCTGCCTTGAAGGAGTTTACAATCTAATGAGAAAGACGACAGGGTATAAACAGGATAATGGGACATAATCTTGGGAAGGCACTTGAATTAAGAGATAAAGAAAGGCTTCTCAAAGAAAGTGAGATTTTAACTGAGACTTCAATGAAACCAAGAGATGGAAAGGAGGAGGGAGATAATTCCAGGACACAGAGAGCTGAGAGATGAAGTATCTTGTTTTAGAGACAGCATGGAAACTATTGAATGGAAGAGTATGTAGGGGGTAAATAAAGTGTAAGATGAAAGGAAAGGTAGAGGGTACCAGTATATGAAGGACTTTGGGTGCCAAACAGAGGATTTTATATTTGATCCTTGAGATGGTAGGAGCCACTGGAGTCTATTGAGTTAGAGCGGAGATTTTTTAGGAAAATCAACTTGATATCTGATTGGAGAATAGTTTGAGTCAGAGAAGATCAATCAGAAGGCTATTACCCAGGCATGGGTAATGAAAACATGCCCCAGAATGGTGACAGAGTCAGAGGAGAGAAGAAGGCACATATAAAATATGTTATGAAGGAAAAATCAACAGCATTTGGCAACGTATTGGAATAGGGGTGGTGAGAGAGAGTGAGAAGCAGAGGACAACACCTAGATTTATGAACCTGGGGGACTGGGAGGATAGGATTACTTTCCTACTAAGTAATAGGGAAATTTGGAAAAGGGGAAGATTTGAGGGGAAGAGAAGATGATGTTTATAGAGAGAGATGGTCAATCCATTATTATTTTGTCCAGATTATTGCTCTGTTAGAGGAGTCATCAGAATCTGGAGCTGTGAATTGGCTAAGATAGGGAATTCTTCTAAGACAGCTTGGTACCAAAGTCACACAACTAGTGTGCAGGCCTTGAACTCAGCTTTTTTTTTTTTTTTTTTTTTTTACTTAGAGGCAGATTCTCCCTCTATTACTCTATGCTGCTCTCTCAGGTCGAGAGTCTGCAAGCAAGGAAAATGGGGTGGAGATGATATGGATTGATCCTGTACTGATTCTGCATTGATGATCTGGTTCTTAGTAGTGGCTTTCTCTTTTTAAGTCCTTCCTTTTAGGCCAGTGACTTAGAAAGACTGATCCCCCTCACTCCTCACCTCTTGCCCCGCTGCTAATTTGGTTCCCACTTTATTGTTAAGACGTGGTGGGGTTTGAAGTGCCGGTGTGAAATAGCCCTTGTTATCCCTGGTCTATATTGATTGTGGGGTAGAGGTAGTATCTGAGGATTGAGCTTTAAGGATGGGTCTAATCTCTTTAGGATAGAGAAACTGAGGCAGGAGCTAGGATGAGGAGAAAGGAGGGAATGGATTTGTCCGAGGTCATGCAGTCAGTTAGTAGGAGAATTGCGACTACAGGATAGCTTCCCTTTTTCTTAGGCCAGGTTCCCCGTTACCCCTCACCTTTAGCCTTCGTGAAAATAAGCCCCCTAGGTGCTGGGTCCATATGGGCTCCCCGAGCTCTGACCAAGCTGCATGAAGCCCCCATGACTCAGTAATTGCGAGTGCATCTTGCTGTGCTGGGTCGGAGCCCCCGGACTGCTCGGTCCTCCCCACCCCACCCCGCCCCTCTCCCAGGCATCTCGGACCGCCCCAGGAGTGCCAGGGCTCCAGCCAATCGCGGAGGGCTGAGCAGACGGCCCGCCTCCGATCCGGGCTGCCCGGCCGCAGGCAGGCAGACAGGCAGGCTGACTGGGGAGCAGAGCTGCGCCGCACCGCAGGCGGGTACCAGCCGCCGCATCTCCCTGTCCCTTGGGTCCGGCCCTCTTGCTCCGGCCACCAGCGGGAGCCGCCCAGCTCTCCCCGCAGCAGCAGCGGCGGCCATTCGGGGAAGCTCAGGTCAGCAGAGCCAAGGCCACCTCCATACCGGGGCGGGAGGGGATTGGAGCTGAGGAGGCCCGATCCGGGGGAGGGGGCGAGCGAGCTGGGAGAGGGGCTGAGAGTGTATCCCCAGGGACCAGGCACAGAAGGCAAGAGGCTGGAAGAGGCAGGACTGCTCGGGAGGTAGGGACCTTAGGGCGGAGAAGGTGGGGGAAGGTGACAGCGCTTGGAAAAGGGGTAGGTCTCTGGACTAGGAGCGATTGGGGGCATCCCTGGAGAGCAGCTGAAGGGAATCGGGGGCGGGGGAGAATGAAGGGTAAGAGAATGAAAGATAAGACTGAAGCGGGGGGGGG
>JAJPUD010002390.1:224153-271153 GCA_023553655.1 Myrmecobius fasciatus | reverse complement strand
GGGGGGATCCTTGGGGAAAAGCTGGAAGGAGTGTGAAAGGAAGGGGAGGAATTAGAGGGAGACCAGGAGGAAGGGAAGGGGGGCTTCCCTGGAGAAAAGCCAGAGGGAGCTGGGGAGCGAAGCACTGAGTCCACAGGGCCAGCCCTGGCAGGGGGATCGGGGCTGGGACTGGGGCTGGGCTCCGAGCCAGGGCCTAGAGCATCTCCTGGAGCTGGGTAGAAGAAAGGAGGAAGGGCTGACCGACTGCAGGGGAAGGGAAGGGTGCTGGGATAGGCAGCGAAGTGCGGGGCAGGGCAGCAGCGGGAGCGGAGCGTCACCCCCCCCCCCCCGCCTCTTTCCCGCACAGGCGGTCGCTGAGGATGCTGCTGCTCGAGAGGATGCTGCTGTTCCCGAGGCTGCTGCTGCTTGGGCTCCTGGCTGGTACTGGGCGAGCTGCCCCGGCCCCCTCCGCCCTGCCCATCAGCCCTTCTCCCTTCCCCAGGGGCCCCTTCCCCACCTCCCAGGCCCAGCGGGAAGGGCCCCCGCCCGCCTTCACCTTTCCACAGGAGGAAGCCACCCTCGATGAGATGTTCCGTGAAGTGGAGGAATTAATGGAAGACACGCAGCACAAGCTGCAGAGCGCCGTGGAGGAGGTGGGTGCGGGGACCCGGAGAGCAACCTCCCTTCTAGGCTCTGGAGCCTGAAGCCCAAGCAAGCTAAGCTGGGGGGAGGGTTAGGAGCCCTGTGCGGGTGACAGAGTTCACCGGGGCCCCAGGTCAACCAGTCAGTCAACAAGTGTTTACCAAGCACAAATTATGCGCCTGGGACTGTGCTAAGAGCAGGTGGCCATGGCCCGGACGTCTTGGGCTAGGCACTTACCTTCCCTGCCTTCGGAGAGGGAACTGAATAGACTTGATTGGACTCAGGGAAGAAGTCGCCCGAGCCTTTTCTTGGAAAGCTTAATGATGACAACCCCTATTTGCTATTCGTGATTCACAGGAGCTGGGATTTCCTGCTGATGAGCTCATCCCTGCATCCAGGTGTTTTCTCCTCTACCTGGTGCCCTATGGCTACTTCCAGCCTCTATTAAAGGGGAATTGGTAATAGAAAAGAATTCTGGGAAGTTTAGGGTCTATTAGGAACCGAAGTACAATTTGGAGACAAGAAAAAGAGGTCATAAATATTGTTGCCCTTGGGCCTCCCTAATGAGGTAGTAGTGTTTTCAAAGTCACTCATCTGAATCACTCAGCTTTAATTTGTTAAGCATTCATACCGTTGAAGGCACAAATACAACAGCCCCTGTCCTCCAGGAGCTTACAGTTTACTGAGGGATAGGATATATAAGTAGGAGAGAGAGAGAGAGAGGAGAGAGAGAGAGGAGAGAGAGAGAGAGAGAGAGAGAGAGAGAGAGAGAGAGAGAGAGAGAGAGAGAGAGAGAGAGAGAGAGAGAGAGAGAAGAAGGGAGAAGGAGGGAGAGAGAGAAGTAAAAGCTTCCCACAGGAAGAAGAGAAATACTTTAAAAGACAACAATGAAGAAGGAATATATTCCAGGCATAGGAGTATGGGGAAAGAGCTGAGGCAAAAACACTGGCAGGAAATAGAATTTGGAATTTGAAAAATAGCTAGAAGTCCAGTTTGGCTGAAACATAGAGAATATACAAGAAAGCAACGTGAAATAAGTCTGAAAATGTAGGTTGCAGCCAGATAATAGAGGGCTGTAATTGTCAAGCTGAGAAGTGTGGATTTTATCCTCAATGTAATAGGAATCACTGAAAAATTTTGAGTAAATGAGTGATTTTTTTGTGCCTTAGAAAGATTATGTTGGCAGCTATGTTGGCACAGGACAGATTAGAGGTGGGAATACCCCAAACTGATATCCCAACAGGCCAAGGAAGAGGTTCTGAAGGCCTCATGTAGGGCAGAGACCTTCTGAGACATGAGATGATCTACAGTTTGAGTAAGATTCCAAGGACACAGTTACTAGTATTGCAAGTTCCAGGACCCACTCCAATAGTACGATCCATTGTCCTATTCTTTCATGAGTATTGTTGGGGTTGCTAGTTCTGTGAAACTGCTTTCTCATGCCACAGTCCCTGATCTGAAGACAAGTCTGTACCTGTGTCATGGGTTGATAGCCCAGCAGTCCCTTTCCTTTTTATGAGGAAACTAAACTGCCTAAAATTGCATTCCCCTTGGCCTATTAACAATTTTCATTTACTTTTAAAATGTTTTAATATCATTCTTTTTTTTGTTAACACCACAGTAATTTCTGGGTATCATCTTACCTCATCTACCTAGGAGTGAACTTTTTCTTCTAATAAATAAAAACAACTTTAAAAACCATTTAAAAATAATTGATAATATAACAATACCTGACAATGTATTTTACCATGCCCTCACCTGTCAGCCAGGAAGGAGTTCATTTTCTGTTTGGGGTCAAGATTGAGTATTAAAATTACTCAGAGTTCATTGACCTGCCTTTTTTCAGGGCTTTAAGTTTGAAATTCATCCTTCTGACTCAGTTGATGTCTATTTCCCGAGGTCTGCCAAAGGGTTCTAGGATGGAGCGATAGCATGGAGGAAGCCAGATAGGCCAATAAAATAGTACTTTATTATTTTCAGAGTTGGCTCAGTTAATCCTGCCTCCATTTTCAGAGAAGTATGACTATTCGAACCCTGGCCTTTCTCAAGGCTGACTCATCCATTTCCTTTAGCTTGTTTTAATTTCTAGTTAAGAAAGTGGATTCCCACCAGGAAGAAAGAAGCCAATCCTGCATTTTATTTCAGTGTTGGAACTTTTTTCCATTTTCTATAAAACTTGAATTGGCATTTGAAACTCTAACTCCAAGCAGGCATTGATGCTAGAAGAAATCTGGGAACGACTTGATTGACCAAATGTGTGGACATGTCTCATTTTGTGGCTAAGTTATCCATGATGGCCAGATGTTACTCAAATCACCAGTTAGTGTTCCATAATGAGCATTGTTGGCTAAGAGTATTGTGAGGGTTTAGTTTAAATTGTTCCATGATGCTAGGGGAAAAAAAGACAAAACTAGTGATGGAGAGATAGGAATATGGAGTGGCCAGTGACACAGTTGGAATATCTGACTTTAATTAAATCCCCAAGTCACTTCACCTGCTTGAACCTCAGTGTCTTTATCTGAAATTTGGAGATAATTATACTTATATACTTAATACTTATATACATAATACTTATAAAATAAGTATTATGGGATACAATAGCAAATGAGATAATTCAATTAAATAGCATATGTTATATATTTATGTTTCAAGCAGCATACTAGGTACTAGGAACCTAAAGATATAAACAACAGTCCCTGACTTTAAGAGATTTACATTTTAATGGGGATGCTACAATAAGTTACAACTAAAACCAAAATATATGAAAAGTAACACAAAGTAACTTTAAGAAGAAGAGATATCATATATCTGAGATGGGCTTTGAAGGAAGCGAAGGTAAAAAAAGGCATGTGTCCCTGACCTGGGAGACCAATGATACAGAGGCAGGAGATGGGATATAGTGTCCTGGGAATAAGTTTAGATTGTTAAGGAAATGCTTGTAAATATAATGAAGTGCTATCTGTAAGGGTGAACTAGAAGGTATACTTGTTCCAGTGACACATAGGGACATACTTCCTCTCTCTCTCTCTCTCTCTCTCTCTCTCTCTCTCTCTCTCTCTCTCTCTCTCTCTCTCTCTCTCTCTCTCGGAGTTCAGTTTCCTCACTTGTAAAATGAGAAGGTCAGAATAGACAATCTGTAAATTCCCTTTTAGCTTTAAATCTTTGACTCTGTTTAGCTTCTGAAGTACCCTTCCAGTTTAGATGCTATGGTACCAACCTGTCATGACGCTGACTTAACAGTCAAAGATTTAAAGTCAGTGCTTCCTGAAGTAGCCCATTCCACTTTTGGATAGCTCAAGTTGTTAGGAAGTTTCCCCCTATACATGCTCAGTCATTTTTCAGTCACGTACAACTCTTTGTGACACCATTTGGGGTATTCCTGGCAAAGATACTGGAGCGGTTTGCCATTTCCTTCTCTAGCCCATTTTACAGCTAAGAAAACCGAGGCAGCGTTAAGTGACTTGCCCAAGGTCACAAGTGTCTGAAGCCAGATTATCAACTCAGAAAGATGAGTCTTCCTGGTACTCTATCAACTGTGCTGGTGGGATCATCATAAACTCAACCCCCTGTATATAAAAGAATCTAAATCTGCCCTTAAGCTGCTTCTACCCATTGCTTTGATTTCTGTCTTTTGGCTACAAGCAGAATAAAACTAATTTCTAAATTTCTTGCTAATCTTTTATTTCCTAATGCAGCTATATGGCACTACTGGGCCTAGACTTAGGAAGATGAATTCAAATTATCCTGAGATATTTAGTAGCTGTGTGACTCTGGGCAAGTTATTTATCCTCTGCCTCAGTTTCCTCAACTGTAAAATGTGGGGATTATAATAATACCCATCTTCCATAGTTGTTTTAAGGAAGTAATGAGATAATATCTGTAAATCACCTTCTATACAGTAAGTGCTAAATAAAAGTTTGTTTTTTCATTTCTTTTTAATCCCCCGGTAGTCTCTGTCTACCTCTCTGTCTCTGTATCTCTATCTCTCTGTCTCTGTCTCTTTCTCTCTCACACACATACAGATGAGGTGGGGGTGATATATTTTTTCATGAAAGCAGTAATGTTCTTATCAAGGCAGTTTTGATGCTTTTCCAGTGCTAAAGAGCAGGGATCATACAGATCTTCCTCAATTTAAGGCATCATTTTTAAAAATAGTTATATTATGATTTTGCCATTAACTTTATTTTCAACATTTCACATGGTCTAACTCATCAGACTGTTGGTTTCCTGAAAAGGAGGGGACAAGTTACCTTCAGCTTTAAGTTATTGGGGAAAGATGTGAATAAAGTGCCAGGCATCCACATTACAGATTGATCCTGTCATCCAGTTTGGTGATAACAGCAGTTAATACTTAATAATCTGCCTAGCTCTCTATAGTTTGCAAAATGTTTTCATGTGTTCTGGTGCATTTGATCCTCACAGTAGCCTTGCAAGTTAAAAAAAAAAGTAGGGACAAAGTATTAGGTTCCCAGTAATTTATAGAAGCAGTTTGGTATAGTTAAGAGAGTATTTGATGTGAGATCAGGAAAAACTGGATTTGAATCTTGCCTCAAATGCTTACTAGCTATTTAATCCTGGGGAATTACTTTCCTAGCTGTTATTTTATTTTATTTTAATTTTTTTCCTAGCTGTTATTTTAAAGAGTTGTTTGGGGGATCAATGAAATAATCTAAGTAAACTTTGGTGAGCTATATCATTATTGCTTGTTATTTTTCCCTGCTGGCATTGTAGAAACATTATTTGGGAGATTCTAGTCCCAGCTCTGCTAGAGGCAGTGTGGTATAATGGATAGAGCATTGGTATCATGAAATCCTGGCTTTGAATCTCACCTCAGAATTCATTAACTATGTAGTGACTCTAGCCAATCAATCAACAAGCATTTTGTACATGTCGTTGTGGATTGTACATTCCGGGATGCAAATACAAAGGACAACAGCCCTTACTTTCAGGGATTTTATAATCTAGCAAGTAATCCTATCAAGGCAAGTCACTTCACCTCAGTTTCCTAATCTGTAAAGTGGGAAGGGGATAGGCTAGGTGATCACCAAGATCCCTTTTAGTCCTAAATCTATAATTCTACTAACTGTGTAACCTTACACTTGCATGCAGCATTCCTGGGTCTCAGTTTCTCACAGGTGCAATGCAGAGGTCAGACTAAAGGGTCATCATAAAATCACAGATTTAGAACTGGAAGGGATCATAGATAGACATTGCCTAGTCCAAATTGCTTATTTTATTTTATTTTTTTGCTTTTTGCTGAGGCAATTGGAGTTAAGTGACTTGCCCAGGGTCACACAGCTAGGGAATGTTAACTGTCTGAGACCAGATTTGAACTCAGGTCCTCCTGATTTCAGTGCTGGTGCTCTATCCACTGAGCCACCTAGATGCCCCTAAACTGCTTATTTTATAGAGAAGAAACTAAGACCCAGAAAGGAGTGAGCCTATAGAACCAGAATTCGAACTGAGATCATCTTCCTCTGCATCCCGTGCTCTTTCTATCACACTGTGTTGCCTCTCCAATCCTTCCCATAGCATTCTATGTTTATTTATGATCATGGCAAATCTAATCACTGGCTATGTTGTTAGATTGCCTTATTGCTAGAAGGGTGGAGCCCAAGTTCTGAGCTGGGATGAATGCCTTTCCCCTATTATCACATTATGCCTCTGTAATGGGATCATGGAAACAATAAGTTATGTATGTGCCATATTTAATAGGCTATATAGTTTTTTTGTGTTGAATGTAACATGCTAAATGCCCAAGTTTGCCTGCTAGGGCAATAATAGTTATGACTGCATAAAATTTCCATGATAAAATTGCACTTTCCATGCTTTATGATGCTGTTAAGAGGGCTTTAACTCATTCTGCTGAGAATGATTTTACACAAAGGCTCATTTCTGTGGCATTAAATGAAGTGGAGACTTGCTCATTATTTGGTTATTTGACCAATATAGGAAACCAAATTGGATCATTCAGATGCCAAAGTGGATTGCTTCCCCTTGGCTTAGTTATCTAGTTAGCTGGATCATTTATTCAGCTCTTACTACGTGCTGAACAAATTAACCACATCCTGACCAGATTGCCACGTCTTTCTTAGTAGATGACCTTGTCTCCTACTTTGTGGAGAATATTGAGATGACCTGGCTTGAGTTCCCACCTATAGCCATATCTAAATCTATCCTTCTCATAGAAAACCCTTCTCTTTGGACTAACTCCTTCTTCTGGTACTTTGTGGGGCTGGCCACATGTCAGTTATTTACCTATTGAATGACAGAGATCATGGTCCAAGATAAACCCATTTCTCTCAGCTTAACCTAAAATGGTATCACATCACCTGCTTCATTTTCCCTTCCCCCACCCCTAACCTTCACCATCCAGGCTGCCCATCCCTGGTAGTGCTCTATCTTGTCAATGCCTCGCTTTAGAACTGGCCCCAGCCTCCAGAAGTGGCCGAACAAAGAATAATAGCAAGACACTTACCTTCTTGTTCTATTGCTTAAGGCTTCAGTGGATGTGCTTTTCCACACCCTCTCCACCACGTGCTAGAGGCGATTGGGTGGCACAGTGCTGGATCTGGAGTCAGGAATACCTGCTTCAAATATTTACAGGCTGTGTGACCCAGGGCAAGTGATTTAATCCTGTGTGCCTTAGTTTCCTCATCTGTAAAATAGGGATAATAAGAGCACCAACTTTAAAGGGTTATTATGAGGATCCAATGAGATAATAATTAGAAGTACTTAGCACAGTGCCTGGTATATAAAAACAAGTATATATATACTTGTTAGTTATTATTATTATTATTAACTATTATTTTCATTTTTAGCAGTTTTTCGAAGAGCCATATCTACTGAGGGAGAGATAGTACAGTGGATAGGGCATCAGGTCTGGAGTCAGGAAGATCTGAGTTCAAATGTAGCCTCAGATATTCACTAACTGTGTGACCCTGGGAAAATCACTTAACCTCTATTTGCCTCAGTTCCTAGTCTATAAAATGGAGGATTTACTGGAGAAGGAAATGATAAACTACTCCAGTATCTTTGCCAAGAAAACTCCATGGACTATGTCCATGGAGTCAGACAGAATCCGATATGACTACTGAACGACATACTTGTTTTCAGGTTCTCTGTCTACAAAGGAGTAGAATTTCATAGAATCCCGGAATTTCTATGGAAAAGATTTCTCTTTGAAATTAATCTCTTCTTCTCTTAAGCTAGTGTAAAATTGTACTAAGATTTTTGGAATGCCATATATTCTGATTTTTATCTACTTCTGAGTTCCTCCCTTACTACTGGAGTGCACAGATTCATTTATATTCTGTCTGTCTCTCTGTCTCCCTTTCCCCCCTCTGTCTCTGTCCCTTTATGTCTCTCCCTCCCCTCTCTCTCTCTCTCTCTCTCTCTCTCTCTCTCTCTCTCTCTCTCTCTTCCTGTCTCTTCCCCCCCCTTCTTCGTCTCTCTCACACACACACATGCGCACACACACACATAATTTTAAGAGGAAAAAAAGGAGTTACTCATCCAAGGTCATATAGAGAGAGATTGCAGCAGGGGTGAATCTTGAAGTGAGCCCTCTGGATCCATCTTTCTGGTTTTTTTTTCCCCCTGTGATGCATCACAGTCCTGACCAGGGAATTGACCCCCAGCTTCCACAACCCCACCAATGACCTCTCTAGTCTCCTGGGCTCTGGCTGACAATTTTCAGAGCCCTCAAATAGCTCATCAAGCTTATTGACTTTGTAGATGAAAGCAGAGGAGGAAGCAACTAAAGCCTCAGCAGAAATCAGCCTGCAAGATCTGCCTCCCAATTTCCACAACGATTCCCACAGTGAAGTGAAGGTTGGAAACAGAACCATTTACAGGCACCAGGAAATCGACAAGGTACGCAACTTGCGCAGCCCCTCATCACCTCTGTAGCAGCGGCATCTCCTTGCATGGAGGGGGAAGGGGGGGGTCCTTCCCATGGGAAAATGGAGATCTCACAAATCTTTTTTCCAGAGAGATCTCCCACCTGAGACCATGTGGAGCTCTCATGTGCTTGCAACATTCATTGAACCATTCTTTATACTGTTTCCACATGGAGATAATAATTCTAGCCAGGGCAACAATGAATTTCTCCTTTTCACATGATTTGTTGAATGAGGGGGGAAACCCCTGGGGCAGGTGCAGGGGTCTGTGGGGGGATCAGGCGAGACACCAGCTGGGAAAGTACTTGAGATACAGATTCACTGGGAAGGCTTGGTTGTGGGGCTCATTATTATTTAGGGTCGAATCTGATTACTTTTCATGTGATTGTGAAAGAAAGGGTGACAGTAGTCAAGCGACTTTTCCAGATGTGTCTCCCTCAGGAAAGGAGGGGAGCATTGGGACCCTCTTGTTGGATGAATCTGAAAGCTTATTTTCATTTGTCCTTACTGTGCCAACATTTCCATCCTAGGTAACCAACAATCAAACTGGACAAACGGTTGTTTCAGAGACCATTATTACCACCATAAAGGATGAAGAGAAAAGGAACCATGTGAGTCTTGGCTATTCCTTCTTTATTTCCAGTATTCCAAAATTATCACACCCAAGCACTGGGTTCTACCACAAGCAAGAGGACAGGATTATATTTAGGATCGAAAAAGATGTGAAAAGGTCATTTTATCCAGTGTTGCCATTTTACAGATGAGAAAAAAATGAGGGTCAGAGGGGAGATCTGGAAGGAACTTCAGAAGTCTCATCTAGACAGATTGGAAAAGTATTTATTAAGCACTTACTGTGTTCTGATATTGTTCTAAGAACTGAGGATATAAGTATAAGCAATTTCCTTAAGGAAATTTCATTCTAATGGAGGAAGAGAACATATAAAGGGGATGGAAAACAAAAGGGAGAATGTGCTCAGTGTCAGAGTGAAGCAATCTGGGAAGTTGCATGAAGGTCAAAGCTCCAATAAGATATGACAAAAGCTGAGAGACTTAGGTACTATAGGTCAGACATGTAGCAAATCAGTTCCTTTAGGCCCTTGCTTTTTTAAATTTTAAAAAAATTTTCAATAATATTTTTTTTCCAATTACATGTAAAGATAGTTTTCAACATTCAATTTTGTAAGATTCCGAGTTCCATATTTTTCTCCTTCCCTCCCTTACCATCCCCCATCCCAAGACAGCAAGCAATCTGATACAGTTTAAATATGTGTAATCCTTTTAAACATCTTTCCATATTTGCCATGTTGGAAAAGAAAAATTAGACCAAGAGGGAAAAAAAACATGAGAAATAAAAAGCAAACAAATAGCCCCCTGGCCCCGAAAAAAGGTGAAAATAGTATGCTTCAATTCACATTCAGTCTCTATAGTGCTTTCTCTGGATGCAGATGGCATTTTCCATCCCAAGTCTATTGAAACTCTTGAATCATTGTATTGCTGAGAAGAGCTAAATCTATCCTAGTTGATCATTACATAATCTTACTGTTACTGTGTGCAATGTTCTCCTGGTTCTGTTCGCTACATTCAGCATCAGCTCATGTAAGTCTTTCCAGGCTTTTCTGAAATCAGCCTGCTCATTATTTATCAATGTTATTCTATTACATTCATATACCATAACTTATTCAGCCACTCTCCAATTGATGGGCATCCATTCAGTTTCCAGTTTCTTGCCACTACAAAAAAGGGCTGCCACATCTTGCACATGTGGGTCCCTTTCCCTCTTTTATGATCTCTTAGGGATACAGATCCAGTAGAGACACTGCTGGATCAAAGGGTACACAGTTTTATAGCCCTTTGGGCATAGTTCATAGCCCCATGCAAATTAATAGTATAAGTCCAACCATTATCAGACAGGGCAATGGCAAGAAAGTGCACACTTAGAATTGAAAAAGGGGCTGCCAGTCATTCCAGAGCTTCCTATTGTGTCAACCTCTGATTATCCAGAGGTTGTACTGAAATTGATATTTTTAATCAGAAAACATAGGGAGCCATTCATGGAACAGAAATAATAGTTCAAAGGCAAGTGTAGGAGGGATCTGAGCCAATAGAAACAATGGAATTATATATTTTGAACCAGAATAAATTTTAAATGTCATCTAGTTCAACTCCTTCAGTTTTATAGATGGGGAAACTAAGTCTGAGTGTTTAAGTGACTTGCCCACCATCATACAGGTACCACTAGAAGAACTTGGATTTTAGGTCTTGGGACTCAACGTTTGGTGCTCTATCCACTGTATCACTCTAGCTCCCACTAGGTAGTACCTAGCTTCAAATTTCCATATTTTGAGGAAAAAGACAGGCCTGCATGTCCCCACTCTACCCTATCAGAATAGCTTCAGAAGACATATTTACAGACCCTGAGCTCTATTCTGTATAAAATGTATAAGGGCCTCTGGCTCTATTTTTATTTTTTTTAAACTTCTTTGATTTTTTTCTTCCAATATATTTTAATTTCATTAAATATTTCTTGATTACACATAACACAATTTTATTAACATTCCTCAATTTAAAGTTTGAGTTCCAAATTCTCTTCCTCCTTCCCTCCCTTCCCCCTTTCTTGAACAGGCAAGCAATTTAATCTTAATATGAAGTCATGCAAAACATATTTCCATTAGTCATGTTGCAAAAGGCATTTGTTGATTTTTTGAAAGCATCCCAATCACTTCCTGACTTTTGTTGTCTATAGAATCCTCCTTTGTTTTAAAAAAAATATGACAGTTAAGCAAAAGAAATAATACATTGGTTATGACTAACAAGGTAAGCCCCATTCCACACCTGTAGTCCATCACCCGTCTGCTGAGAGGGACATAGCATATTTGGCTGTCAGTTCTCTGAAGTCACAGTTGGATACCTCATCAATCATCATTCTGAGGCTTTTCAGTGTTGGTTTACCTTTTATCATGTTTGTTATTATATATGCTGTTCTCCAAATATTTTCTACTACATTTACTGCCTCTATTTTATATGGATCCTATCTCTCCAGAGCAGGATTTCTTAGCCCGTGATCCAGAGATCTCTTAGGAATACATTTCAGAGGATCTGTGAACTTCAATGGCAAATAAATAAACAATACATCACATCTTAATTTTCATTAACTTTTTGGTTTTCTCTCTAGTTTGTTTTATGCATTTTAAAAAGATTATTCTGAGAAGGGGTTCATTGGTTTCACTAGTCTCCCAAATGGTCCAGGACCCAAAAAAGAGTTAAGAAAAACTGCTTTACAGGGAGGCAAGAGAGTCCAACTCTCTTAATGGGATCAAGTGAAGGAAAATTGGGTGCTCCATCTAGTCTTAGACAGCATCAAGGAAAAGACGTGGTATTTCTTCTATTGGCTCTGGAGTCAAGCAGCTTATGGGCTTTTTTTTGAGGGGGGAAGAATAGCAATTCAGCTAACAAGAAATAATTCAAACGTTTGTTCACACTTATGTGAGCTACAGAGCCAAACTGTCTTGTGAATTATTAATTCACAAGGGGGATTCTTAATCCCTTCCAGGAGTTACAAAATCCAACCTACAGCTTCACACGGAGAGAGGAGGTCCAAGGCTGGGGACGATCACTCAGAGCTGAGAACCCAAGAGGAGGCAGCATTGTTTTGTAGAAAGCAAGATGACAT
This sequence comes from Myrmecobius fasciatus, assembly GCA_023553655.1. NCBI lineage: Eukaryota > Metazoa > Chordata > Mammalia > Dasyuromorphia > Myrmecobiidae > Myrmecobius > Myrmecobius fasciatus. The sequence continues at coordinate 258,961 of JAJPUD010002390.1, read as the reverse complement.
GTCAGGGGCTCCTGCTGTAATTTCAGCTCTGGTGCTAATTTTATTGTGCAATTTTGGACCAAGTCCCTTCCTCAGTCTCGGCCTTGTTCTCTCATCTGTAGGATGATGATGCTGGACTGAAAAAAACATCCAAGGTGTCTCCAGCTCTTGACATTTCACTCTATGAATATCACTGAGCTATAGAAAGAACATTTTTCTGGGACCGAGGGAAGGGAGATAAATACGTGACTGAAAAAGGATAGTCGAATTTTTCAGAGAAATGAAACCAAATGGTAGTGATGGGTGAGCATTCAAAACCAATCTGTGGAGAATATGAGGATAGCCAGGAATATGAGGAAATGATAGATTGTTGGATTTGGAGGTAGAAAACCTGGATTCAAATCCAACTTATTATTTAGCTGTATGATTTTGAGCAAGTGACTATTTGTAGAATGAAAGGGTTGGATTATATGATCTTTAAGGTCTAACTCCACATATTGATTTCTATGCTAGGAAGAATTAAGATTAGTAATAGAAATAGAATAATAGTAATTTAATATTATAGGAATAGTAATAGAAAAGGAAGACAAGGAGAAGGTTTTTTTTTTAATGATTGACAGATCTTTGATTTTTTTTTTTGCAAGGCATTTGGGGTTAAGTGACTTGTTCAGGGTTAAACAGCTAGGAAGTATCAAAGGCTGAATTTGAATTCAGGTCCTCCTGACTCCAGGCCATCCTCCTTCCACTGAGCCACCTAGCTTACCTGTCTCCTTGGAGACTTTGTGAGTTGACCCCTCCTCTTCCTTAGAGGATGAAGTACATCATATTTGATCAATTCTGATGGACATGGTTCTCTTCAACAATGAGATGATTCAAACCAGTTCCTATTGTTCAGTGATGAAGAGAGCCATATACATCCAGAGAGAGGCCTGTGGAACTGTTTGCTTGCATTTGTTTTCTTTCTCAGTTTTTTCCCCTTCTTGATCCGATTTTCCTTGTGCAGCAAGATAACTATATAAATATGTATATATATATATATATTGGATTTAACATAATTAACATGTGTTGGACTAACTGTCATCTAGGGGAGGAGGTAGGGGGAAGGAGGAGAAAATTTGGAACAGAAGGTTTTACAAGGGTCAATGTTGAAAAATTACCCATGTATATGTTTTGTAAATAAAAAGCTCTAATTAAAAAATAATAAAATAAATGAAACTTTTAAAAGTACATTTTAATTAGCCAGGAAAGAGTGAAAAATGAGAACTTTGGGCCACCTCAGAGAGAATAGTTTCATGTTTTGAGTATACCCTTCTCCATGATAACACAGCTGGAGAATCTTTGGCTTTCAGAGCCTGAGCAAGCCGACTCTGCGCTCCTGAAGAATTCTTCAGTCTAAACATAGACTCCCAGCATTCCAGAGCTGAAGGGGACATCAGAGTCCTACCCGAAGAGGAATCCCTTCTACATCATCTAGCACTTAGCACAGTGTCTAACATCTAGTAGGTGCTTAATAAATGTTGATTGATTGATTCTCCAATAAACGCTCGGGGCTTTGTCTTTAACCTAATGTTGAGATTAGGGTAGAGTTAAAGGGAGATTTAGATATAGACTGGCTAAAAATAATTATAGTTTCATATATTCTTTTATCTAACTGCACCCTGATCAACATTTATCTAATTCTCTTACCAATTAATTTATAATTGAGTATTTCTAAGCAACTGATAAATTCAGGTCTATGAAGAAAAGGAGAAACCATCTGCCATCTTGGAAAATTTTTCCTGCTGCAAATTTCCATTCCATGCATGCTCTTTGTTTGGCTTTGGAGGATTTGATCAGGTGTTTAAAATCCTTTGGCTGGCTTTCAGTGGATTGCTGTAAAAGGGAGGGGTGAAGAGAGGGAGGAGGTGAAATACTGCAAATTGCAAGTTAGGGTCCCTTCCAACTTTTACAGTTAATGATATTCACATTGCTTCTGAAGGTGTATCATATACAGCAGAAAGTCTATTTTAAAAGAAAAAATATTTTAAAAATTCATGTTTTTAGTGACTTATGACATATTGTATACAGAGAGTTAACATATCCAGAATTAAAATTCATAAGTGTGGTTAATTAAAAGGCTGTCACTAGAGAAGCCAGATTTTCCCTCTCTTCCCCCCTCTTCTGCTTCTCTTTCTTTCCATCACCTTTGTATTAATGCATGTAGAAACCTGAGGCTTGTGGAAAGTTACAGGTTATAAGTATGTGAAGGCTTGAAAACTTAACACATCATGTAAATTACTGGACTGTTTTTAGTTTTGGAAGTGGAAGGGAAAAAGGGAGACTAGCCAACAATAATGTTCTATGGGGGTCTTATGGTTTGCCTTCTTTGCAGGGTGTTCAGCTAGCACCCACTTCACAGACTAGCAGACAGACTAATTGCTTTCATGGGGAAGGCAGTTTGGGAGGAAGGCAATGGCAGAGAGGGGAAGCAGAGTTTTGAAAATGGAGAGAGCAAGACCCTTCATATAGGAATAGGAAGTGGTGTGCACAGTAGGGCTCCCCTTCTGGAATGAAGATATACAGTTCTCTATTTTATGTTCTACTTTCTTGAATGATTAGGTTTAGATTTATTGTAAAGGGCAGGTTGTGTCCAGCAAACTTGGGACTGTTCAAATCCTAGCTAATATAGGTGAACTAAAAGCAATGTTAGACTCCCACCCTCCTAGTTTAACAACGAAGGAAGATGAAATCCAAATAAGTGGTAGTAATTTGCCCAAGGTCATGGCAGCATTAACCCAAAGCTGGAAGGGAGCTCTGAGGTCATAAAACACAATTCCATCCTTTTTTAGGTGGGGAAACTGAGGCACAGTGTAGGAGTTATAATTATAGGAGTACAGAGAGCAGCTTGCCCAGGATCGCACAGCTTTTGACTATGAGTTTATATACTTTCCGCCCCCACCACACTACTTCAAATCTCTTGAATTCATGCATTCAACAAATATTTCTTTTTTAAGCTCCTGCTGCCTACAGCATTGTGCTAAGAGCTAGAGATGCAAAAACAAGATTAAAAAAAATAAACAAACAGCCAGCCCTTCCCTTCAAAGAGCCTACATTCTATTAGGGGATGCAATATTTATATGCATAAGTAAACATATGGTTCATTGATGTGGGAAAATCCCTTATCCCCAGTGGAAGTCAGGAGCTTCTAGTCTCAGCTTGAGATTTGCTAGAATCACCAAGCCTAGCTCTCTACATGCTACTGCATGCCCCGGCTCTGGGACAAAACACAAAGTGAATACAAGTGATTTTAGTTGTGTGTGATTGGGGGTTGGGAGATGTTGTTTGTCCTTCCTTCTCAAAGAGGACCATGACATCAGAGAGGTGACACTATGACATGCAAGTGAATTGGATTTAAGGGAGGGAGGGCTATGCAAAGTCACCTGCCTCATTTTCCCCTCCAGAGTCATCCGAGTCCAGTGTCCAGATATAGATCAGGACATTTGAATGTGTTTGTAGGCATAGGAAAAGGAACATGGTACTGGATTTGGATTTGAATCCTAGATCTGCCACTTATTACCCACGTGGCTTTGGGCAAATCATACAACATTCTAGCGATTCAGTTTACTTTTCTGTAAAATGAGTGGTTTGAACTCAGTGACTCCTATGATCCTTTCCTACTCTCAATCTATGATCATTTTATCCTACTGGGACTGATGTCAGAGGACACCAGAAGTTCTGTCCCTGGCTGTGTGGCTTGGGAAATTTATTTAACTTTTCCATCTATTCATCTCCTCATCTATTAAATGGGGAGTATTATAAAGTTGTGAGAAAAAATTCCATAGAAATATGAACCACTATTTTTTCTGGGTTAAAAATACATTTTTCCCCCATTCATTACTCCTCCCAGAGATATCAAGTGTTTCCCTTGAGGCTGTACAAACTGAAATGATGATTTCTTATAATTTATTAATTGGGATAAAATTTGACTACAATGAAACAATTTAAAGTTTGTAATAGGATTTTAAAAACTGGCCCTGAAACTCCCTAGATCAAATATCACTTGAAATGCTCAGGCCCTCAACAGGGGCTCAAAAATCCATCCTTAATGCACAAATCAGCACATGGAGGCATTTCTTAGAATGGGCCTTGACCTACATTTCAAACAAGCACCACATGTATCTTCTTCCTATTGAACAGCTGGCTGGGACAGTTTCCCTGTTAGTTTATTTTTCCTTTCCATGTTTTAGAGAAAGGCTTCCTCAAGGGTCAGCTTCTTTGATCACTAGGCTAGCGTGTTTGAGCCTCATTCTTGAATGAACTCAGTTGTCTCCACTGCCCCTGCCCAAATGAACTATAAGGCAGGGAACACCCCCTTACCCCCAGATGGGGAGCAGACCATGAGAGAAGCCTTACAAAAGAGGAGGGCTGGAGAGGAGTTTTTATGCTCAAAAGTCTTGCTTCTTACAAGCCCTAAATTCTCTGCTGGATCAGCAAAGGTAAGTGTAGCATCAGGGCATTGGATAGAGTTATGTTAAGAGTAATCTTCCAGAGTTCAAATCAGGCCCCAGACACTTATTAGCTGTGTGATCCTGGGCAAGTAAATCACTTAATCCCATTTGCCTCAGTTTCCACATCTGTAAAATGAACTTGAGAAGGAAATGACAAAGATCTTCAATATCTTTGCCAAGAAAACCCCAAATGGGGTCACAAAAAGTTAGACATGACTAAAAAATGATTAAACAAAAACAATGTAATTTCTCTTCTTCTTTGTGAGATATATCTCTCAGCATCATCTATTTCCCCCCGGAGCTAAAGAATACATGGAGAGAAAGAATACATGGGTCTCTAAGAATCATAGATGTTATTACAGATATAGATTTCAGTTCGGGTCACTTAATCCAACTCCTCTCATTTTATCGATGAGGAAGGTTTAAGTGACTTGCCCAAATTCACACAGTGGGATGATTTGAATCTAGGTCTGTGACTCCAGAGTCAGTACTCTTTCTATTATACCATACTGTGTCCTTATGATCAGCAGTTAACATTTTCATTCATTCAATAAGCATTAGGTGTCTTCTCTAAGGAAGGCCCAGTGTTAAACACTGGGGATCAAAAAAGTAGTGATAGTTCATAGATACAAAGCTACAAGAGAATCATCTGCTCCAGCTCTCACATCTTACACATGAGAAATATGAAGGCCCAGAGTGTATATGATTTGTCTACAGTCATACAAGTAATAAAATCATGGAACCAGGATTTGAATCCAAAACCTCTGACTCTGGACTCAGTGATCTCTTCATGCTCTACATGCAAGGAGCTGATATTCCACTGGGGAAATGGAATTCTAGACTTCTAATAATTTTTTATTTTTGCTGCATGCTGGTAACATGTGAAAGATATTGAATTTAACTTTGTATTTGTATTTTTCTCTTTATATTTATTCTTTATCTCTGTTTATATGTACTTGTCTTTCCTATTGAAATGGAAGTTCTTTGAGAACAGAGACCTAGAGCCTGTTTAATATATGATAGAAGTCTCTAATGCTGTTCTTAGTTACCCTCAGAGGAATAGGATTTGACAAGAGTCAAACAGCAATCCCAACCATGAGACTCACTTATCCTGTTGTTCTCACTTGATGGGGTCCCTAAGGAATAATCCCAAAGGGCTCCATGATGACAGTGTTACATTTGAGAGAAGGAGTGTTGAACCAGGTGGGGCTTGGTAACTCCACCTGAAATGGACTGGGTCTTTGGAAGGCATAATGGAAGTTTCTTAAGGAAAAAAGAAAGTCCTATGTGAATTTATTGGAGAGAGCTGCCAATCATACCATAATTTTCAGAAAACTTGACCTCTAGACTTCTTGACTTGGTTTCGATTTTGTTTGCTTTGTGATTTCTGGCCAAGTCTGTGGGTTTCCAGGAGCTTTGATCCAACAGAAAACACCAGAAGGGGATCATTGAAGAAATCTGTGACCCCTCAATAAATATTTGAATAATCATCAAACAAACTAAAAAAACATACTAGATAAGAACAACTTTTAAGGAGAAGACATTTCTTTTCAAAACTTTCCATGCTATATTTCAATGACATTAACATGAAAACCTACCAAAGATTTTTTAAAAACCTGCAAAAATGCATTTGAAATTTTCCAAAGGCTTTGCTTAGATTTAAATAAGGGCATAAAAATCAAAGTTCTGAACATGTTCCATATAATGTTGATTTAAAATGTCACTGCTATATTTTGTACATAGTAGGGGCTTAATAAATGCTTTGTCACCCTAACACTTAGCACAGTGCCTAGCATAAAGTATTAGTAAATGTTTATTGTCTAGCTGACTGTTAAAGCACTTTACATACATTATTAAATAAGGTAAACAACTTTAGCTCGGGTTGAGGAAGTCGAAAGAAACTCGGCCATCTTTCTCCATTAGATGTATCAAGTTTGAGCATTACAATTTGATAAAAAATATTATCAAAGCCTATAGCTATGGAAGAAAGTTTAGCGGTTGACTAACATCCTTCTTCAGTTTGAGCATAGTCAGTTCCATTTTTCTTCATTGGCTCTCCAACAAGAAGACTTTCAAACCTTGAACTGTGTGCTATGTCCTGACAATACAAAGACAAAGATTACACATTTCTCCTCCCAAAGAACTTACTTTCTACTGGGAGGGGGAGAAAATAATCTGCGCACAGATGAACAAATAAGGCATGTATATGTGTGGGTGTATATGTGTGTGTTTTTTTGTGTGTATGTATGTATATGTATATATATATATATAGTGTATATATATATAGTATATATGTATATATATATATATATAGTAATTTGTGAAATGGAGGACTAACACCTGAGAGAAGCAGGAAAGGACTCTTGTAGGATGTATAACTTGAGCTGAACCTTGAAGGGAGCTTTGAGTTTCAAGAAGAAAGGAAACAAATACTTCTTTCTATGTTCCAGGTATAGTGCTAGCACATTACAGATATTGTATTATTTGATGCTCGCAACAATCCTGTGAGGTAGATATTATTATTATTCCCATTTTATAGCTGAGGAAACAAGGTAAATGACTTAACCAATGTGGCACAACTAGTAAGTATCTTAAGTCAAATTTGAATTCAGGTTTTTCTGACTAGATTCACTGCACTATCCACTGAACTACTTGGCTGGCTCTAAAGAGAAAAAGTAAGCAGATAGTTCTGGGATAGAGTTTTCAATAAAGGTAGAGAAGTGAGAGCTAGAATATTGTATGTCCAGAAGGCATACTAGTTTGGCCAGCACATATTGTGTTGATCTGGAAGATTTCATCCATAATCAGCCAGAAAGGGGTTCATGTCGGAGTGTAAAGGACTTTAAAAAGCCAAACAGAAGAGTTTCCACATGAGATAATGTACATAAAACTTTTTGCAAAGTTTTAAACTCTATATAACTTTCTGAGCTGTTGTTATTGAATGACCATTAGTAAATTTCCTTGTCCCTCTATTTTCCCCCCATTAAGGTGAGATTTGATCCTGCTGATTAAAGAAGGGTTTGGAGGGTAGAGTTGGATGCCTTTTCTATCTGGTCCTACGGCATAACTATGAGCAATGACTGGCAGTTAAAAGAAAGTATATTTCTCTTTTCAACATAAGAAACAACTTTCAAGCAATAGTAGCTATCCAGTTGTGGGAGTGACTATCTCAGGATGAAGTGAATGAGTCCCTAGAAAGATTATTCAAGCACAGGTTGGACAACCATCTGATTATTTGGTAGGATTCCTGTGCTTTATAGGAGATTGGGCTCCATGATCTCTGAGGTCCCTTCCATCTATGTTACAGTGGGAAAAAAAGAGGGATGATTCTGGAGTCAGAGGTCATGGGCTCTAATCTCAGCTTTGCCACTTACCATCATGCAAGTTTAGGCAAGTCATGTCTCCTCTCTGGGCCTTTGCTTACTTATCTGAAAATGAAGGAGTCTGGGTAGGTGATTGCTTCCTAGGCCTTCCTGCTCTAGGCCTGATTCAAGCTAATCTCTTAGGTTCAATTTTGGAACACAATGAGATACTTGTTGAACATTTAGTAGTTAATAAAAAGATTTTGCAAGGATATTCAATGAGGATATGCACTGACTCATTCAGCTGAATGAAGCTTCCCTGTCTCTGATCTGCCCATCATGATGCACTAGTCAAGCCTGAGATTAAGGCTGGAGGTCTTTATGAATGTTTTATAATCAAGTGAAATCAACAACCTTTAATGGGTTAAACTATTAACTGTTTAATGGTGTTAACTAACCTTTATTTCCCTGATCAAGTCAAATCTCAAGGAAAGATTTGATACCTTTTAAAGAAAAAAAAAGCCAGCTGACTTGCACAGAGCAAGGTGAGGATAATATTTCTACTTAAGGAACCCATAAAATGTTTGTCTACTCCCAATTTGCTGTCTATGTCAGCTTTCATATCAGTTCCAGGCTGAGAGAGAAGGAAAAATGTCCCAAATGTTTTAACCTTATTTCCAAGGCAACATTAGCCTCATTCTGACAGGAAACATTTGTCACTGAAGGCCCAGTTAATTTTTTTCCTTCCCAGTTTTTGGCATGACAGGTCATCAACTTTAAACTCTGTAACTAGGGCAGCTTCTAAAAAGAAGCTAGGTGCTAGGGTTGCTAGGGGCAACAAGCTCAGCAGGCTAGCAAATATAATAAGCTCTGTTTCCAGAGATAAAGTGATGGAGCACACTAGAGTGATCACAGAACAAAGTTCCAAAAACTAAAAATAATAATAAAATAGGGATTTTCTATTATCATGCTTCCTATTACAGGAATGGAAAATGAGACTCAAAGTTCATACTGATAGTTATTGTTTATCCTTCATGCTCCAAGAGGACCATGATGTCAGGGAGGCAATACCATGACATGCAAGTGAATTGAAGTGAGGGTGGACTCGATTTCCTCCTCCAGAGCCATCTGGATCTAGTGGCAAGATATAGATCGGAATGACTGAGAATGACCCAGGATACAGTGGGAGACACAAGTAGTAGAGTTGTCTGGTTACAGAGAGAAGGCAGGGGGAAATCTTGTCATGTTAGCAGTTAAGTAATCAACTCAAAGAGGAGTTAGGTTGAATTTTGAAGCCCTAAACCCAAGAAACCTAAGAATCAAGTCATGAAGGATGAGAATAAGGAGGAATGAAAGAACTTCCTTAAGGGGTATAAATATATAAACATTTAAGTTTATTAAGTTGTATAAAAAGTTGTTTCAAAAATGGTCGCTTAATATTTGTCTATCTTTAGTCCCTTTATTAGATTTTAATAACTATTGATTGATTGAGGCAATGTGTTACAGGAGATAGCACACTGGCCTTAGAGTCAGGAAGAATGGCAATCATGTCCTTCCTTTAACACATACTGATCATGTACTCTGCCTCTGAGCAAATATCTTTAGTTCTCACTGCTCTAGGGGATTTTCTAAGCCTAGATGTTGCAGAGAAGGTGCCTACCTGTATGGTAGAGGGAATTTCCATAGCCAGGAGGCCCCTGTATCAGTGAAATCACAAGTCTAGTCCCTATTCCTTTAATGACTTGTTTCTTTATTTACAAAGATCTGGAAATTTGAGAATATAAATCTAAATAGGCTTAGGAAGAATATCATTTAGTTCAATGAAATAAATATTCATCAAATGCCTCTGAAGCACTTAGCACATTGAAGGCTCACTATGTGAACCTACAAACAAAGACAATTTTGGAAATCTGGGGGGAGGTCAGAAAGGGGAGGATGGAGAGTATGTGGAATTTGTCACCTATTGACAGAACACCAGATAACGACTGTGGAAAAAGGAGAATTCTAAATGAGGACATTATAAGTGGGTGTTGTGTGCATTTATCTGAAGCTGTTGGCTTCTGAAGTGTTTTAGTGATGTGATGGAAAGAAAAACAACCATGGGAAAAAAGTAATACTATTTCCATTCTCTCATAGTTCAGGGCCTCCCTAGACAAGAAATCAGATGTAAGGAATCCTGAGTGAGTACAGGAGATGGGAGACACAGCTAGATGACAGTCTATGTCAAATAGATCTAGAATATTACTAGGCTTTCTATGATCAATACATTTGGTCGACTCGGCTAACAAATGACTAATGTGATCTTGGCTGCATTAGTGGGAATGGGAACACAGTGTCCCAAATAAAGGAGGTGATAATCTTCTGGGCATCTGAAGTATTTGTGCGTATTCCACTTTAGGAAGCACATAGAAAAGCTGGGGCATTTCCAGAAGGAAGAGGGGTGACTAGAAGGGTTGTATGGTACACAAGGGTTCATCGAAGGAGCTGGTCATGTTTTAGCTTTAGAAAAAATTTATGGAGAGATAACTATATACAAATGTATTTGAATTGCTTGAAGAGTTCTTCCTTGGGAAGATAGCATGATTTAGGGGAAAGAACACTGGGAATGGAGTCAGAGTATCTTGATTCAAATCCCTTCATGGACATTTGCTACCCAATGTGGTCTCAGGCAAATGACAACTTCTCTGGACATGTTTCCTTATCTATAAAATGAGTGTTCTGAAATAAATGGGGCCTCTTCCAGCCTCAAATCCATTATCCTATAAAATATCTGACAGGCTGTCATGTAAAAAAGGTATTAAGTTTGTTCTGCCAGGTGCCAGAGGGAACAACTAGAGCAGTCAAATAGTTTTTATTAAGCATGGAAGGGAAGAGGAGAGGGGAGAGTGAATGTATTTATATAGCACCTTCTATGGGACAGGCATTGGGCAAAGTGCTTTACAAATATTGTTTTATTTGATCTTCACAACTCGTAGGTGGATGCTATTATTATTCCCATTTTATAGTTGGAAAAAACTGAGGTAAACAAATTTTTAATGATTTGCTTATTAATGCCTATGTGGTAGGCATTGTGCTAAGCACTGTGGATACAAAGAAAGTTAGTTTCAAGAAAGCAAAGAAAGTTGCTTTCAAAAAGCGTATTTTTTTTGTTTGTTTTGTTTTTTGCTGAGGCAATTGAGGTTAAGTGACTTGCCCAGGGTCACACAGCTAGGGAATGTTAAGTGTCTGAGACCAAATTTGAACTCAGGTCCTCCTGACTTCAGGGCTGGTGCTCTATCCACTGTGCCACCTAGCTGCCCCCAAAGAGCATATGTTCTAATGGATAAAGGTCTCACAATGAAATTTTGATTCATTATAAGGAATAATTTCATGTTGATCCAAATTGTTTAAGAGTGGAATGGGTTGCTTTCAGGAGTGATGGGACTCCCCATCCCTGGAGATGCTAAGACTGAGATTGGATGACCAGTTGTTAGGGGACTCTCAAGGACAGAGGTGTCAAACTCTCCGAGTCCATCACATATGATCTGCAAAACTCCTGAGTTTGCCAAAATATAGTGTGATAGAAGTAATGCTAATTTATGGTTTTCTAAGTCAATATACCATCAGCCTGATCCTTTGAATTTGACAGCACTGCTAGGGGATACCTGGTCAAGTAGGAGTTAAAATGAATTACAATGACATAATTTATTTAATGCCTTAAAATATGCAGTTCTTTGAGGTAATGAAGGGAGGGAGGATGGGAGTGGGGAGAGAGAAGGGAGATGGAAAGAAGGAAGGAGAGAAAAGGAGGAAGGGAGAGGTGAAAAAAGGAGAAAGGGAGAGAGAAAAAGGGAGAGGAGGGAAAGAGGGGAAAGGAAGAAGAGAAAGGAAGAATAGGAGGAAAGGGGAGAGAATGTGTTTATATAGCACCTATGGAACAGGCATTAGGCAAAGTGCTTTATAAATATTGTTTTATTTGATCCTCACAACTCTGATAGGTGGATGCTATTATTATTCCTATTTTATAGTTGGAAAAAAAACTGAGGCAAACAGATTTTTAGTGATTTGCTTAGTTCACAAGCCAGTTAAGTGTCTGAAGCTAGATTTGAATTTAGGTCTTCCAGATTCTAGGTCCAGAACTCTAACCACTATGTCACCAGCTGCACTGTGACTTGTCCACGGTCACATAGCCAGTAAGCCTCTAATGCAGAATTTGACTTTGGATCTTCATTGATTCAAGGCTATCAGTCTATCCATGGTCTGTGAGGTCCTTTGCTGCTCAGAGATTCTAGGATTCTGTGGTGTTAATGTGGTAGAGCCCATTGTTCCATGGCTCTTGGTAAGGAGAGTAAGGGCCTTTTTCTACAAAGATATCAGTTTTTTACCTGGTGTGGAATTTCTGACTGCCCATCAGCTGGTAGAAAGTCAGGTGGCAAAAGCCAGAGCCTCAGCTTCTAGTTATGTTTGTTTGTTTGTGTTTTGGCTTTTTGCTGAGGCAATTGAGGTTAAGTGACTTTCCCAGGGTCACACAGCTAGGGAATGTTAAGTGTCTGAGACCACATTTGAACTCGGGTCCTCCTGACTTCAGGGCTGGTGCTCTATCCACTGCACCACCTAGCTGCCCCTAGTTTTGTTCTTTTGCAAGGGGCAAATCAGAGCAGCCAGAATGCATTGGGAGAATTGATTTGTCCCTGTCCCTGGTGCCCAAATGTCTTCTTGCCCAAGTTTGACTGGGCTTCTATCCAGTTTAGTCAGTTAGCCCCCAACTATTTATCAAATGCTGACTATATTCCAGGCACTGTGTTAAGCCCTGGAGCTACAACTAAAGACAAAAACATAGTCCCTGCCTTCAGGGAGCATACATTCTACTGGGGTGGACACCATGCAAACAACTTAGTACATATGAGATATAGAGGAAGTGGAAGTTGTTTTTTTTTTTTTTTTTTTTTGCAAAGGTCAATGTTGAAAGGTCACTCATATGTTTTGCAAATAAAAAGGTTTATAAAAAAAAGAGATATAGAGGAAGTGGAAGTTAATCTCAGAAGGATGGTGCTAGTTATTGGATTCCTGTTTTATACAGAGTAAATGTACCAACCAGGTCAGAATCACCAAAGTGACATACTTCCTGCACTGGACTAGATGCAAGAAAATTGAGACCTGGAAAATTTAAGACATAAAACAATGAGGAGCTTGGAGACTATGCTGGTCCCCTTTCCACCCATGTCACTGGACAGCCAGGATTGGGTCTGATTGATTGTTGTCTTGTTGCTGAGCCTTGTTCAGATCCACAACTAACTGATGGGAAGGCATGACTGATACATGACAGATCTCTGACATTGCTTTAGATGAAGCCTGCCTGAACCAAATCCCCAGTCCCCTGTCCCTTGCAGAACATAACCAAGGGAAAAGGGGCTTTGTCTCAGAGGGCCAATATTTGTTGTGAAAGGGGACACATTTCCTGGGAGTGATTATAGACTCCTTCCACCATTCCTTGCTGGTTATTCTGGGTTGATCCCAAGCTGTTCTGCAATCTCCATGCTGGATCTATCACCCTGAAACTCCTCAAAGGGAACTTGTTTCCTCCTCAAACCTTTACATAAGTGAGGGTCAGACCATACCCTCTCCTGATACAATTGGCTGGTACCATTACTCTGCTCTGGGCAGTCATTTGCCTATTACACCATTGTTTTTGCCTTAGATAAAAATGTTCTTAGTTATAGCTTTGACCTCTTCTGTATCTCAGTAGTTACTGATGTTTCCCTAAGCTACCCAGATCACCCTTCCCCATCCTCTACTCCTCCCTTGGATTTTGTCCTTGTTGTTCCAAACTCTGTTTCAAGATTGTTTAGCCATGGCTCTTCTCAGAAATGATCCAGTTCCAATGATCTTATGATGATAAGAGCCATCTATACCCAGAGAGAGGTATGTGGATCACAACATAGCATTTTCACTTCTTTTGTTGTTTGCCTGAATTTTATTTTCTCATTTTTTTTTAACTTTTTGATCTGATTTTTCTTGTGCAGCAAGATAATTGTATAAATATGTATGAGTATATTGGATTTACATATATTTGTACCATGCTTAACATATATTGGATTACTTGCCATCTAGGGGTGGGGGTGGGAGGAAGGAGAAGAAAATTGGAACACAAGACTTTGTAAGGATCAATGGTGAAAAATTATCCTTGCATATATTTTGAAAATAAAAAGCTTCAATTAAAAAAAAGGAAAAAAAATACTAACTCCCATGATATGGGACCTCAGCACAATAATCTCTTTATTCTTTATTTTTAAAATTGTATTGCTGTCTTTTTTTTGGAAAGCCCTTAGCCACAGAATCAAGATAGCCTATGTGGCAAGGATGTATAAATAGATATAACCTGGGATCTGTCCTATCTGATTTTTAGAGAGATTTTGATTTCCACTAAAAGTGGGGAACAAGGAGATAGCCATGATTGGGTTTTCATTCCACTTTCCTATCTCCAAAAGTGCCTAGCATGCAGTAGGTGCCATATATATGTTTATTTCCTTCTCCTTCCTGCCCCAATCTTTCCCCTGAACAACAATAACAAAATTCACATATAAGTAGATAAAACCATCAACAGTGACTACATTCCATCTTATGCAATTTTTGCTGCTCATCACACCCCATTTCTACAAATAATAGACAATTTTCCCCCTTTAGTTCTCTTTTTGATCCCCTTCCCTTTCTGACACTCAAATAAAAATTAAGGGCCAAACCCCCCCACGCCTTTATCCCAATAGGGGGCAGACAGGTCTGGTTAGGATGGAATTAGTCTACTCTCACCCAGCCAGTGACAAACTTCTTTACAATAAAGTTCTTTTCCTTTCCTTTCTATTGATTCAACTTAAGAAAAACATCCCAGCAGTAGCTTGAGGAACCCCTGATGTCCTGAAAAGTCTATCAGCCATTAGAATTCTCCAATGGTTGCTCAGGGCCACTCTTACCACTGAGAAATGACTTGTGTAGGGAATTTCCACTGGGCATCTGGGTTTCCCCAAATGAGCCCCTTCCCAATGGGTCAGCCCTTCATGCTTGCTTTTGAGGCTAAATAAGTCCCTTTCCCTCTAAGGGCCTCAGCTGCATGATGTAAAGTGAGGGGCGTGGTCTGGATGGCCTCCAAAGCCCCTTGTAGCTGACTTTATAAGCTACCATGCCTGAGTCTGAAGCACAGTCTTTTCTAAAAGAATCAAACAATATACTCTGTCACTATAAAAATAGCATAAAGACAGACTGTTTGGTTAATATAACTGTGCGATCTCTCAATGCCTTTTTATCTTATTTAGTTGTGTTCCATGTCTTTCCATAAACCCTCCATAAAGTGTTTTTTTTAAACCTGACACACTGTGTTGGATATGAGAATATATTCAATATTTTTTCCAACATATATCATTTCCCAGGGAAAGGCTGCTCCATGTCTAATATCTTAATGCCTTACAGCCATGTGACAGATGCACTAGGCAACAGAAAAGTGCCATGTTACTGGGAAGAACCAGGAAAGAGTATTTGTAGTCAGTAAAGATAAGAGTCCTATTTCTCACAATATGGTATTTAACATTAGAATAGCTGAGCCACAGAATCAAGGTAGCCTATGTGGCAAGGATGTATAAATAGATATAACCTGGGATCTGTCCTATCTGATCTTTAGAGAGACTTTGATTTCCACTAAAAGTGGGGAACAAGGAGATAGCCATGATTGGGTTTTCATTCCACTTTCCTATCTCCCAAAGGGTTATTATTATATCAAGTGTCAGAAATTTGTAGCCTAAAGATATGATGCTTTCTTGAAATGCTGGATAAAATTCACTTTCCCTGGTTACTCCGTAGGGGAGGGAAGGAGTTAGCATACCAGTCAGATAATAAAGTTTCCTCTCATTAAAATGTGATTAAAGTAGGGACAATCACAAATAGTAAATAATTTTCTCAAAGTGAGTTGTACCTTTTACAACTCACTTTGAGAAAATTATTTAACAAAAAAGTTATACAGATTAGTTTAGATGATAGATATTCTTTGACTCAAGAGTAAGATGACCAAAGAGAGGATGATCTTAAGAAAATAATTCTTCTTAATTTGGGGGTTTGTAAAATCAAGTAACAAGTTGCCTGGAAAGAGGTGCCTTTCTTCATATGGTTACAGCTCCAGGGATGTCTCCTTTCCATTTTTCTAAGGCTACACTTTCCCCTTTCTCCTCCAAGGTTTCTCTCTCTTCTTTCTCTTAAATTCTATTAGTGACCTCTTTGAAAATTCTCAGCTGGTCAGGAATCATTTCTTTCCAAGCTGCATCATTCTTTAAGAGTACCAGGACACCAGGGAGATGATGCCATGACTTACAAGTGAATTGGATTACAGTGAGGGAGGGCTGCGCAAGGTCATCAGCTCCACTCTCTCCTCCAGAACCATCTGGGTCCAATGACCAGATATAGATCAGAATGACTGGAGATGGCCCTCAGATACAGTGGAGGATCTTGATCTTTTGAAAGTAAGGTCTTTAACAAGTAAGACTGAAAAAAGCCCAATTACATGTAACATCCCAGGATTTCAACAACTTTTCCTGCCCCTCAGCTGGGAGCTACATTTATATTTCATTAGAATATAAATTCCCTGAGCACAGGGACTATTTTTGTTTAACCTCTGTCACAGTAATCACTTTATAAATACTTCTTGATTGATTGGGAAGTTGGAAGGAGGAATTGGTCTAGGAGATGAGGAATTCCATTTGGAGGATGTAGAGAGAATATTAGCCAGTGTGATTAGATTTCTCACTGCCAGTCCATTTGGGTTTCTGTCTGGCAATCTTTATTGTTGTAATTGACTGTTTGAGTCTCAGAGCCTGCTTACTGTAAGCACAGCTGGTGGTATTTGTGGGGGAGGCTCATGTGATGCTTCAGTTTGACTTCCACTTGAACATATTTTACCCAGTTTTTCCTACTGAAAACTTTCCATGGGTGTTGCCATTTCAGAAAAGAATGTGGTTTGGAACGTTCCTCAAACAGTGTGGAAATGTGTAAGTGAATTGAAGTCAGAAAGTTTTCTTTCTTTGAAATAGCTTAAAGTTTCCTCCACTCGCTCCCCCAGGCATATCATTATTTCATATAGTTGAATTTAGTCAATAAATCCTTCCCTTTGCCCAGTCCACACAGTGGAGTCTTGTTATAAGTGAAGAGGAATGGGGGTGGGAAATAAAGGGCTGAGGGTTTTCACAGAATTCTCCTACCAGCAAAGCACAAGACTTCTTCAGAAGCTCGAAGCTTAGGGTTATAAAAACCCCTGTGGGATAATTCTCCCTGGCATGCATGTTATTATATAGGTTCTTCCATGTTTTCTGCCAGAATTAAATGATCCTTCCATGGATCTCCATGAAATACGTTCCAAGAGGCTGGTGAACTGGGAATGTTTTGTCCTTGACATCATTCCAGGACATGGTACATGCACAGGATTTTCTCCTTCATAACAAGAGGTGGGGGCTGTGGATGTCAAACACTACAGATAATGCCAGACTCAATATATTAGTTCTTGTTGCATTGTTGTTGTTTTTTTAAAATTCTTTGATATAAGATATCATTCCCTGGTTTGTAGGATGAATAAGGATACATTAGGAAATGCAGGGGATATAAATACAATAAAATATAATTTTGTATAAATAAATAACAGCAACAATTGACATTTGGACAGCTCTCAGTGGCAAAGCACTCTATAAGCAATGACCTGGGTTTTGCAACAATCCTATGTAATAGGGACTACATTTTGCAGATGAGGAAGCTAAGGCTCTGAGATTAAGTGCCTACTCACTCAGTGGATGTCAGAAGTAGTATTTGAATCTAGTCTTACAGATCTTGAATCCTGCATTTTATCTGCTTGAATTATTCTTAATTATTATTAAACTATTATTAGTTCATCATAATAGACCATTATATGTGTATATAATATAATATATAAATAATAACATTAATAGACATAATAGGCTATAATAATATAAATAGACATTATAATAATAGACTATAATTAGTGTATTATTAATTGAACCTTGGTATTTCAGTTTTGTGAGTTACTGGTGCCGGCCGAAATTCCTCAATGCCTTTTTATCTTGTTTGTTTTGTTCCATGTCTTTCCATATGCCCTCATTTAGGGATTTACCCAACATGCTGGAGGCCTTCCTCTTTCTTTCTTCTTTTTTTTTTTAAACTTAGTATGTCAGGAACAATGTAGCTCACATTCATTCTATTCATCTTTTCACTTTTGGTTATATCCTTCCCCTATAATTGATGTAGTTAATAATGCCCTACAGGCAAGTTCTTGTTGGAAATATGTTTTAACTTGCTGAAATTCAATGTATCATTCTCTTGTTCCTTTAGTTACTTGTAACATTGATTCAATGCAATTTAATAAACACTTAAAAACCCTACTATGCTCCACTCACTGTGCTAAGCACTAAAAATACAAGTAGCAAGAAGACAATTCTTACTCTCAAAGAACTTACATTCTAATACACACAAAACATACAAAAGGAAGCTGGAAGAGTTGGAGGAAGGGGAAAGATCACAAGGGAATAGCTGGCACAGAAATTCAAAACCAAGCAAAATTGCTGCTGGAAAATGGGGAGTTAGCAGGAAAGTTCTGAAAGGTTAGAGTTCCCTGTCAAGGAAAGTTTTGGAAGGAGTTTTCAGCTCCACTTCTAGTCCTTCGATTTTCATAGTTCTGCTCTTCACCACCAAGAGGGAACCAATTCCTTTTATCACCAAAGTCCTTCATGTCTGCCCCCTTCCTAGCATCTAGCAATGCTAAGAAATCCAGTAAAGGCTCCTGCACCTTCCATTTAACTCAACTCTTCTCAGCAGTGATAGGAGGAACATCAGTGGGGAAGAACAAGAGTGTCTACTAAGCTACATGTGGCAGTCCACCTGCTCTGTGCTCCCCAACCTTCTGAGGTCCTAATGTTTCCAATACTCAGTGCATGCACTGATTAACCTCCTAAAGATGGTACAGAATGAAAAAAAAACAAGATAAGTATTGGTAACTTGGGCAGCTAAGTGGTATAGTAGATAGAGCACTAAGCTTGGAATAAGGAAGACCCCAGTGTGAGAGAGGAGCATCTTATCAATAACTCCACTGATGAATCTAGGAAAGATTTTATTTCATATTCTGGAAAGAGTGGGTGTCTAAGCTCATAAGCACACACTTGAAGTGCAAAAGCACAGCCTCTTATTCCCTGTCCCCAAAATACAAGTCCCTCCTTTGTTTTCCCCGTTGTCTGAGTTCTATAGAGATTACAGCCTATCCCAAACACCTAATTCTCCCACATGAACTTAAGTCCCCAACCCTGATTATATGTCCCATTAGCAGTCACTTTATTTGGTCATAGTACCCTGTGACTATATTGCCAGTCCCTCCTCTAATTACAACTCCCATTTTGAGGACCCCTTTTGCATCTACCAATAGCATATTTCTTATTCTAATTTTGTTTCCTTTGCTCCACATCAGCCTAACCTTTAACATCCCTTTGTTTGGCAAGGAGATCAAGTATTTGTTGGCTAAGGCAGTTTCTGGACTCTTCCTATCTTCTAATTGTGGGAATTATTTTTAATCATATTTTATTGATACTTAAAAACTTTTAAAAAATTTAGTTTTTCATTTTCCCCAATTACACATAAAAATAATTTTAAACATTTGTTTTTAAAACTTTGAGTTCCAAATTCTCTTCCTTATAATTGCCCTTTCCTATTCACCTTTTTATGCTTCTCTTGAGTCTTGTATTTGGATGCCAAATTTTCTACTCAGTTCTGGTCTTTTCTTCAAGAAAGCTTAAAAGTCCTCCATTTCATTGAAAGCTGCTTTTTCCCCCTGAAGGATTATGCTTAGGTTTTCTGGGTAAGTGATTATTGATTGTAATATGAAGTCATGCACAACATTGCCATATAAGTTGTGTTTCTAAAAAAAAGCTAGAAAAATAAAGAAAATGGAAGAAAATACTCAGAGTTTATCAGTTCTCTCTGGAGTTGGATAGCATTTTTTTAATCATGTGTCCCTTCAAATTGTCTTGGATCATTGTATTGATCAGAGTAGGTAAGTCTTTTATAGATGATTATTGTTACAATGTTATTGTTACCATATGCAATATTCTCAGGTTTCTGCTCATTTCACTTTCCACTGGGTCATAAAGATCTTCCCAAGTTCTTCTGAAAATACCTCGTTATTTCTTATAGCACAATAGTATTCCATTAAAATCACATACCACAACTTGTTCAGCCATTCCCCAAATGGTAGCCATACTCTCAGTTTCCAGTTCTTTTCCACCAAAAGAAAAAGCTAGTATAGAAATTTTTATCCATAAAGCCCCCCTTTCCTTTTTCTTGAATCTCTTTAAGATATAGACCTAGCAATAGTATCTCAGGGTTAAAGGGTACGTATAATTTTATAGCCCTAGGGCATAGTTCCACATTGTTCTCCAAAATGGCAGTACCCAACTTTACAAATGGTGTATTAATATACTTATTTTTCCCATCTCCTCCAGCAGCTGACATTTTGCTTTCCTATTATGTTAGCTAATTTGATAGATTTGAGGTGTGTCTCAGATTTGTTTTAATTTGCATTTCTCTACTTATTAATCGCTTAAAATATTTTTCATGACCATTGAGAGTTTTGATTTTTTTCTTCTGAAAACTAGCCTGTTCATATACTTTGACCATTTATCAACTGAGGAGTGGCTTTTATTTTTACAAATTTGGCTCAGTTTCCTATATAGTTGAGAAATGAGACCTTTATCAGAGAAATTCACTGTAACATTTTCCTTTCTCCCCAAAATCTCATTTCTGTATTCCTTCTAATTTTGGCTGCATTGGGTTTTTTTTTGTGCAAAACATTTTGAACTTCACATAATCAAAACTATCCATTTCACCATCACCTCCACCATAATCTTCTCTATCTCTTGTCATAATACTATCCCTTAACCATAAATCTTACAGGTAAATTTTCCCCATGATTCCCTAATTTATTATACTCTAAGTATTTTGACCTTTTCTTGGTATGTCCTATGAAATATTGTTATACATCTTATTTCTGCCAAACTGCTTTCCAATTTTCCCAGCAGTCTCATCTAATATTGAGTTTTTGACCCCAGAGTTGGATCTTTGGGTTTATCGAATGCTAAATTGCTAGAAACATTTACTTCTGGGTATTGTATCCCTAAATCTATTCCACGCACCACCCTTTTTTTTCTTAGTCGGCACCAGATTGATCTGATAATTATTATTTTGTAATAAAGTTTGAAATCTGGTACTGTGAGGTTACCTTCCTTTGTATTTTTCCCCTATTGATTCCCTTTTGTTCTTCCATCTTTTGATCTTTCAAATTCCATCTCATCTTTTACATGTCAACGTCTCAATTTTGTTCAGTCAAAAGGGGCAGACTGATACAAACTTTAGGCTCTTTCCCAAGTAAATTTGGTCATGAATGCCACAAAAGATGGGACTCCTTGGGAGAGGGATCTTTTGTTCTTCTAGATTTTTCTAGCTCTATAAAAGAATTCTTTGGTGGTTTGTGTTCAAGAAGCCACCACTTGGTCGTGATCCATTATTGTTTAATGCTCTCAATGTTCTTCCTACTTTGATAGATAAGGCTATCCTATGTTGTCTCAGGCATCAATATAGCTCAAGGAAATAGAAGGGAAAAAAGCTGAGGGATTTGTCGGAAGGGTGGCAACTCTGCCTGATTGACTCCCTACTTCTGATAGTAGGGGCAAGGAACTTCTAAGAAAACTTGAATTTTTCAGCAAGAAAAAAAAAGCTTCTATAAAATAGAAAACACCAACCACATCCAGAGAGAGATTTATGGAGACTGAATGGAGATCAAGGCATTCTATTTTTACCTTTTTTGTTTGTTTGCCTTCTTCCCCTTTCCCCCCACCATGGTTTTTCCATTTTGTTTTGGTTTTTCTTTTACAGCAATCCTAATATAGAAGAAAAGCATTTATATATAGGGTCAAAGATATGAGAAGAAACCAGAGCTAGAGCAGCTTGTCCCCTAAAAAGCCAAGATCAGAAAGAAAGACTGCAAAGGTTTCTGGAATGCTACAGAAAGTTTATAAAAAAGGATAATAGAGAAATAAGAGATAAAGACCTACAATGACTAGAGGATTGGGCTTGGAGTCAGAAAGACCTGAATTCAAATCCAGTCCAAGACACTTATTAGCTAGCTGTGTGATCCAGAGCAAATCACTTAATTCCTATTTATCTTAGTTTCCTCAACTGTAAAATGGGGATGATATTAGGACCTCCCTTTTAGAATTGTTATGAAGATCAAATGACATAATATTTGGAAAAAAGCATTTAGCATAGTGCCTGGCATAGGTGCTATAAAAATGCTTATTCCTTACTCTTATAACTGCAAGTTTGTGTATAATGAGCAAACCCTTATCTATCTCTAAAACTATAGGATTTCAATATGTTAGTAGAAGTTTGGGACAGTGGGGAAGGAGGGAGAAGCAGAGATAAGTGTAAAATGAAAAAAATTGAAAGTGCTTACATAGAAAAAAACAAGGTAAAATTATAAAAAGTTGACAGCAGTTCATTTAAGCAGTTAGTGCAACAAAGAAACAAGGCCTATTTTGTAAGGGGGAAAAACAGTAAATAGAATCTTATTTCCAGTGACACAAAACAGAATTTATGAAGTTCACCATATTTCCCAGTAAGAAATGGAGCTAATGTATTTATGCACTGAGATGCTGCAGTCACAATGCCTTTGATGGCTGTCCTTCAGGAACTTGAGACTGCCAAAGAGAGGTTTCCTGGGAGAATCTGAGGAAATGAAGAAATTCTTTGATAAATCCAATCACTGCTTTGACCTTCTTCTGGGGATGGGGAAGATCACTCTCAGAGTTCCATCTCTTGTGACATTGGTAATGAGATTTACTCAGGAAAGGGCCTAAAATTTGTGTGTCAGTCTGCCCCTTTTGACTGAGCAAAGCTGAGGCATTGCCATATAAAGGATGAGCCCTTTGAGATTTAAGGGCAATATTCCACACCTCAAAAGGGTCTGAGGTTTGAGTAGCTCAACCACTTAGGAAGAGACTCTTCAGAAAATAAGCCTGCCTCAGGGCAGAGAATATTTTAATATATTTGACCTCAGCTGATAATCTGAATAAGACCCTAATAAGAGTCTGGGAGGTATAATTTGGGTCTTCATTATAAATAAAAGTAGAGTCTTTCAGCAAGACCAAGAACCAAGAAGAATTGAACTTCTGCCTCCTTTCTGGAAGTGGATGATGCCTTTAATGCAGTCAAAGGAGAGATTCCTGACAATCCCAGAAAAGTTATTTCCCTTGCTAAAATGGGGCAATACTCCAGCTGAAGAGAGCACAGGAACTTTCTGCCAAGCCAGGGCATGAGGGTAGTGAAGATTGTCATTGTTCAGAGAAGAGTCCAAAAGACATGCTGTGACCCATGAAAAATGGTGTCTGAGGAACCCATCCAGCAGGAGCCCAGTGACCAAATATCTGGGCAATTTACTGGTCTAGTCAAAGAGCAGCTGAGTCTGATATGCAATGAGTTTTGGAGCCAGAGTGTTCTGCTTGAGTAGTCTAGGAGTGGATTATTCCATGTAACCGAGATACCATGCTCTGAGAAGAGCCAGCTAAGGTGATCATGAAAGCAATTCATATATCACAGCCCATGGCAAACTTCTTGAGTGCCCACCCTCAAGAGAAAGAAAGGACATGGAGACCTTGCAGTTCCAGAGATGTGAATTACCTTAAAAGTAATAGTAACTGTTCCTTTGGGCATCAACCCACCAGTGTGAGTCTGGATGGGGGCAATAAGTGCAGAGAGAGTGCCATACTTGTATTTTCAGGAAGCTTGAAATAGAATGGGTGAGCATTTGACAGATAGCATTAGGACTAACACTGGGCCTTTCTTGGACCATTGAGCATGTGTATAATAAGACAGCTCAGCATGGTTGCCTTTGACATAGCAGCAGAATGAAGGAATTCTTTCAGAAAGGAAGCGCAGCCACCCCAAAAACCCTTTCAGAAACTTATCTCCTGCCTCCTTGTGAAGGCTGTCCCCCATTCCTAAAATTCCCTCCCTCATTGCCACTTTTTTTTAATCCTCTAGATCTTATTGAAGGCCCTGATGCACTTTTATTTATTAATATTTATTTGCATTTATGATATTGGAAGTCAAAATAGATACATTTCTAAAATATATATTTATTAATTCATTAAGATTATAATACTACATTAGCATAAATGACATATTTTAATGAAAAATAACCTTTCTAAAACTAAAACATTTAATGAAAAGAATGATGCAGTTTTACATATTTTGCTAATCTCTTTAATATCTGCTTTAATAGAAGGCAGCTGCATTCTTGTATTTGCTTCTGCATTCAGACTGTTGCAATATGTTTATTTTGGTTGAAGTATAGAAAAATTTGGCTTCACCCAGTTAGAAAAGGGAGGAGTATTTCAATAGGCAAATAAGATCTTAGTTTTATTATGAAAATAAGTTTGATCTCCATCCAAGAATCCACGGACCACACTTTGGAAACAGCACTAAAAGGCTTAGTCAGAGTATCATTTCCTCTGAGGTCTCTTTTCCTGGTTCCCTCAGTTATTAGTATCCCCCTAAATTAATCACTATTGATTTATTTTGTATATCTTTCTTTTTTTTTTTTTTTTGCTTTTTTGCTGAGGCAATTGGGGTTAAGTGACTTGCCCAGGGTCACACAACTAGGGGATGTTAAGTGTCTGAAGACCAGATTTGAACTCAGGTTTTCCTGACTTCAGGGCTGGTGTGTTTTATGTATCTTCTATATTTACTCACCTAACAAGCTTGTGGTCCCTAGTAGATGTAAGCTTCTTGAAGGCGGGCACTAAATCTCCATTGTGTTTATATTTTTAGTGTTTGACATATAATAGACAGTAAATGCTTGTTGACTGAGTTTTTTTGGTCAATGGTGTCCTGTCTGTGGCTTAAATCGATGGGATGGCACCCCATCGAGGCTCTCCGTTCTCTTGGAAATCCGAGCAAAAGCTCAGAAATCACTCAGCTGCTGCTAAAAGGCATAGGCTTCCCCAGCTCACCAAAAGCAATCAAGACACAAAGATCTTCCTCCCATCTGGTTTTGCCTGTTTCCTATTCCTTTTTTTCTTATCCTAACACCAGAACAGAGAAGATTTCCTGAATGGGACCTTCCACATCCGTATCCCGATGGGTTGGGGGACAGAGCTAGTTCTGGGGACTTCAGAGGGCTCGTGGCTCACACTCCACTAGCAGTGTGGGGAATTTCTCCTCAGCCACATACCAACCTTCAGACTGGGAATGAAGCCAGGTCCAGGAATTGCAGACAGAAGAAAGTTTTCCAGCATCAGCTTGCTTCCACCCAACTCCACCTGTGTTCAATCCGACACACGTTCCACTCAATTCTGCCCCATTTCCTGTAGAATTTTGGGTACTTTCACTTGGCAAAAACTCCATAATATTCTTTTCTCCTCTTTCAGCAGCTTTCAGCTGCTTTGCATTGGGCGGCTTTGATGTCCCATGTGAAAGTTTGATACCTTTTATATCGAGTGACATTTTCTAGGCATTTGCAGCCAAGGCAAAAAAAGTAAATCATGGTTATAGTCAACCTGTTGGAGCCCACCACCAGCCACTGGAACCTCAAAAGAATAGTTTAGAAGAGGAAACAGATTTAGGACTGGAATCAGAGCTACCAACACTGCCTTCTCAAAGATCCCTTCCTTCCCTGCCTGTGCCCAGCTTGACTCATTTTCCATATCCCTTGATGGCCCCCTCCTCTCTATCTTAGGTGACCTTAGTGGATTTAACTTGATCTGTGATGACTACGAGACCCTTTCTTGCTTAGCTAGACTCCTACAAAAAATGCAGAAAACTCGGGTTTCCCTGGGTATCTATCTAGTTGCTGCCCAGTGTTATGGGCCACTCCTACCTTACCCTACCCACAAGCAGATCAGTACTTGCCTATAATTAAATTCTTTTCCCCTAAATCTCTTTTTCCCTACTGAAAAAATGACTGGGAGCTCAGCACCGTGCCAACCAAATATTTGTACTGGCCAGGACTTGGTTATCATAGTTTCTCAAATGATGATAAAACTTCCAACTAATAGTGAGTTAGAGTTCACACACCCTCTGCAGAAGGATCTGTTGTCAGGGACGACGTGACTGTGGAACATTCCCATCCTACCCCCAACTTGAAATGCATTTCACTTACCTACGCTTGGATGCCCTTATTCTCTCTCAAACTGTAGACACAGAGCCAGCTCTGAGGGCTTGAACTTGGGTAACTTTTCTTCCTTTCACCCTTACTCTCTACCATGTAATTCCTCCTGCCCTTTGCATGGAATCTGGATTTATTCCATCCTCTGTCTTCTCTCTCCTGAGCCCTCTTCTACTTCATTCTCTCAATAACTGCTGCTCCACCACACATTTACAGGGGCCGGATCCCTCGTGAAGCTCTTTATATAGACTAGGTGGGAGAATTATTGACTGTAGACAGCTGTGCAAAGGCTGATTCTTCCCTGCAGAGCTGTCTGCCTTCCTTCCCTTGGGATTTTCAGCCTTAGCTTCCATACCTGAGCTGACTTAGGGGCTGAGGATCCAAAAGCACTGGATCAGCTGTTTTCCCAGAGCAGATGGCTGGGGATTAGGGGAGTGCCTCCTCCCCCCTTTTTTGGGTCAGTGAGGGGTAGGAAATCTGAAATTTGTGCTTTTGTTTCTAGTATACATGCTTGGTTAAGAGATGTTCTCTGGACTTTAATTCTTTTGCTTTCATATATCTCTGCTCAAAATAAACATTTAATAAATCTTTGAGTTGAATGGATTTAACAGTCATATGTAGCTGCTGCCCAAGAGATTCCAAAATGAATGGGATCTATATAGGTGAGGCAGTGTCTAGTCCAAAAGGATCACTAGAGAAAGAGAGATGAGATCAAGTTCACCCAGAATGATTTTTCTATTTTATGAATTTTGTCTTTTTAAAGTCAGCTAGATTTGGTGAAAAATTATCTTTGCTTCAATAAAAAAATCAGCTAGGTTGAACAATGAAAGAATATTGGATGTAGAATCAGAGGACCTGGATTCAAATCCTGCTTCAAACACTAATTGTGTGATCCTGGATGGATCAATGTCCTCTTCTGCAAAATAGGAGTAATAATAGTATCTATCTCCCAGGTTTGTTGTGAAGATAAACTGAAATGAAAGTTTCATTTCAACAAACTGAAAAGATAAAATGAAATGTTTGTAAAGGACTTTGCAAACTTAAATGCTAGCTATTATTATTTTGGAGTTGAAGATTAGTCATTTCCTGTTTAGGAATTCATAGGGACTTCTTTCCTTTCCTAAGCATCTCAGGATAAATTAACTTCGGCTGTTGAGTATGAGAGATTTGTCCCTCCCAGGTTGTATGTAAAGAACGTAGGGATTGTTTGGTGTCTTCTGTGCTGGCAATGGGGCAAGGAATGGGATGCAACTTTTTCATGAGCTCCTTGAGAAAGGATTCAGAGGGTTGTGGTATCACCGGTGCTTTCATAAAGGAAGTGGGATGGTATCCCATTCATTTTTATGCTGCCTTGCCTCCAGGTGTGATGCTCACTAAGTCCTTCTGGTAGGGAGTTTCAGTCGGGAACTTCCATGTGTCCAGTTGTGTCTCCTCCCATCATTTGCTCCCCATCATTCCCTCTCTGGATTTCCTGGAATTGTGACCAGACCTCTCAGGTAGTCAGGAGCACTTGCCCTCCACAGGCCAGGGCTATATAAGGGTATGGTAGAAAGAACCTGGGATTTGGAGTACTAAGTTTGAGGTTTGGATCCTGCTTGTTTACTTGTTATTTTTATGACTTTGAGGGAGATATTTCCCCCTTGGGATCTCAGTTCCATCATCTGCAAAATGGGAGAAGGGCCAGACTCAGTTATATTGATTTGGGTCCCATGATTTCACTGCTGTAGGGGACTCCTGGTGAGGTGGATTCTTCTCTCAGGGCCAATCAGCAATTGTTCTACAATAGGACCTGGGTTTAAATGCTACCTCTGATGGATTGATTTTATACCTGTGATTTTGGTTGGGCAAATGCCAGCTTTCTTCTCTCTCATTTCCCTCATCTATAAAATAAAGGGGTTAGATATGATCACTTTTGAGTTCCCTCCCCCCTTTAACTCTGTGATTCAAGGAGTTACCTTATTCATTGATAAATTGAACTCTTGTTCAAGTCTTTGTGACTTTGAGATTAACTCTTTTATACCTCATTCTCCTCCTCTTCTTCCTCCCTCTTCTCTTTCTCTTCCCCCCCCTTCTTTTTCTTCCTCCTCCTCTTCCTGGATCCTTATAGACTTCTTGAAGGTTTTAACATATAATATTCAAACCTCTTAACAATTTAATGAGGTAGGTAATAAAATTTCCACTTTACAGTTGAGTAAAATGAGGTTGAGGAGGTTAATCAGCTTTCTGCAGTCATATAGCTAATAAATCTCAAAGGTGAGATTTGAACTCAAGTCTTCCTGATTCCAAATTCAGCTTTGTTCATTATGTTTATACTTAAGCAACCCATCTACTCTACAGGCTAGGATCCTCTAAGGGGAAGAGAATAAGCATTTATATAGTACCTGCTGTATACCAGGTACAGTGCCAAGCGCTTCTGTATATATGATCTCATTTGATCCTGGAAAAAACCTTGGAAGGTAATGACTGTTACCCCATTTTGTAGTTAAGTAATTTTAATTTGTGTTTGATTCTTCACAATCTCTTTTGGAGTTTTCTTGGCAAAGATAGTGAAGCAGTTTGCCATTTCTTTCTCTAGCTCCATTTACAGGTAAAGCAAAACAGGTTAAATGACTTGCCCAGAGTCACACAGCAAGTACATGGCTGAGGCTGAATTTAAATTCAGTTCTTCTTGACTCCTGGTCTAGAACTCTGTCCTTTGGACCACTAGCTACTTATGACTTTCAGGAAGCTAAGACTCCTCCCCCACTTAGGGACAAGGCAATGATCTAAGCCATATCTTTCTAGGGGAATAGGGAATTACCGAATGATTTCTTTCAGTTAATCCATCAGGACTGAATTCCCTGACAGGAAAAACATCAACATATTTCCTGCTTTAGTCAAAGCTCAGACAGTGGAGGGCTTGACAGGGCAGGATACCAGCTAATGTGATATCTTGGTTCACTGAGGGGTCACCAGAAAACCTTTTTTCATTTCAACCCTTGAAGTTAGAAATATTTCCAAAACGCCTTTCTGTTTACTTTCCCACCCTAGTCTTGACCATCACGGAATATTTTCCTGGTGGTGGAAGCTCTTGCTGGGTCTCTGGGGAGATGGGGGGAGTGGAATATAGAAGGGGAACATGTATGTGAAGCTTGCTTACTTTGCCATGTAACCCTGCTTTCTGTTTGTTTAATAATTCATTCTCCTGAAAAAAGAAAGAATAAAAATCCCAGTTAACCAAATACTAAGTGGGTTCTAGGTAATCAGTTTTTCTTTTTCCTCTTAGGAGCCAACCATTCTGAATTCTCCCCATTTAGAACTTTCTCTAAATTGGCCTGAGTCACAGATGAATCATGGAATCCCAGCCTCTGGTATGATTAACTAGAAAATTGGCTTGGAGTCCTTGGTGGGTTTTTAAGACAGTTGATACTGCCCTAAGGAGATGACCCATTGTACAGGACTGGAGGAACTCTCTAAGATGACTGGGCTTCCTGACAAGTCCAGCCGGAAGGTTCAAGCTTGAATGACGCTGTCACCATCCTAGCGACTAGACTGGCTTCTGGGAATGTTAATGATCCAAAGCCTTCATTTATTTTACACTAGGCATTTGACTTCTTGTTTATCAAAATCCTTCACTCTAGCTACAAAATAAGAGATTTAGAACAATTTGGTTTCTTGCTGTTTTTCCATTATTTCATGACTGTGTATGAGACCAAAGAAATTTTCCTGGCAAAGTATCTAAGCCCAAACTATTCAGTTTCCCCCATCTAGCCTCTCTCCTTCCACAATGGAATATAAGCACGGGCCAGAGTGTGGTGGAGAATTGAGAACTGGAGTTTTACAAATATATACCTTGTTTTTATGACAAGAAAGCAATGACTTATATGACTGGTTATCTCTGGGTTGTTTCTTGTGAATTCCTTATGTGGGAGGGGAGGGAAAGGAAGGATAGCTGAAGAGATAGCTTCTTTTTCTTGACTGCTTGGTGGCAGTTCAATTCAACCAACTTATTAGGCACCTACTATGTGCTAGGTACCATGTTGCAAAAAATGGGGGGACTGGAAATGTAAATGCTCTACTTCTTACCCTTCTAACTTAGTCACCTCCTTGCTTGCCTGATTCATAAGTCCCTGATCTAGACTATTATTTCATGAGAAGACATGAACACTTTATCCTTGATTCATTTTTTTTTTGCTTTTTTCTGAGGCAATTGGGGTTAAGTGACTTGCCCAGGGTCACACAACTAGGGAATGTTAAATGTCTGAGACCAAATTTGAACTCAGGTCCTCCTGACTTCAGGGCTGGTGCTCTATCCACTGCACTGCCTAGCTGCCCCCTTGATTCATTTTTTACTCTGGACTTTTCCATCTCTTTCTCTTCCCTTAACTCCCTCCCATTTCCAAGGCTCTCTTTTATTTTTTTATCTTCCCTCACTAGAAAGTAATCTCCTTGAGAGTAAATATCTTATAGTTATATCACCTGATATTAGCACAGTGCTTGGTACATAGAAACACTAAATGTTTTAAAGTATGGATTCTATCTATTTATCCATCTGTCTATCATTTATTTATCTATCTATCTATCCATCCCAGTCATCTACCTACCCACTCATCTCTCTCTCTTTTTCTCTTTCTGTCTCTTTCTCTCCATTTGTCTATCTGTCCATCCATCACCCACTCATCTATCAATCCATTCATCTACCTACTCACTCATCCAACTATCTCTCTATCTGTCTCTATCTCTCACTCCATCTATTTATCTATCCATCCATCCATTCACTCATCTATCCATCCATCCATCTATCTATCTATCTTTCTGCCTGCAAGGAATTTATATTCTACTGGAATGTGACAAAAGGAACATTGAAGATTTAAGATATAAACTACAGTTAGCAAGCCATCATCAGGATAATGAGCTCAGATAAGAGTTTTGAAGGTACCTTTCACCTGACCCAAGCTATCAAAGGTCATTTTTGTTTCCTCTAGCTAAAAAAATTGGAGATTTAGAATGGCTTCTGCTGTTTGTTCTATTCCTGTATGAGCATGGCTGAGAAGGACTCAAATTCAGTACCTGAGGCCTTAGCCAAGTACAGTAGCCAATAGCACCCTAACTATTGATATGTAGCATACAAGAGTGGCTTTCCTTGCCTGTTGGGCATGGGGATGCGGGTCCATATCCTAAATAGGACATATTTAAAGTTACAAGATAACTAGAGCAAGGTGACCTGGACAAGTCACTTGAATCCCTGCTTGCCTCAGTTTCCTCATCTGTAAAATGGAAATCATAGCAGTACTTATTTCCCAAGGTCATTGTGAGGACCAAATAAAATAACAATTGTAATGCACTTAGTACCGTGTGACTGCACAGAGCAGATCATTATTATATGCCAAGGATCCCTTTCACAGTCTGGTGAACCCTATGGATCCTTTCTCAGAATTAAGGTTTGAAGAAATTGTAGGAAATACTAAATTTCAATTAGAGGTGGGAAAATAGTCCAAGGAACTAAGAGTGAACGTGGCTAGCATGAGGACTTCCTCAAATGAAGGTTTGGAGGAAAAACTCACTAGTTAGAGAAGGAGGTAGCTTTAAAAAAGGGCATTGCCAGGGGCCAAGGTTACAAACCTCCCCAAATGTAGCACTTGTCTTTA
Source organism: Myrmecobius fasciatus (assembly GCA_023553655.1). Classification (NCBI taxonomy): domain Eukaryota; kingdom Metazoa; phylum Chordata; class Mammalia; order Dasyuromorphia; family Myrmecobiidae; genus Myrmecobius; species Myrmecobius fasciatus. The sequence goes on along the minus strand of JAJPUD010002390.1, from coordinate 227,337 downwards.
GTATTTACAAAACTGTTGCAAAGGTGGCATTTATGATACTTTCTATGTGCCAGATATTCTGCAAAGCACTTTGCAAATATTTTCTCATTGGATCCTCACAAAAAGTCTGGGGTTAGGTGCTATTAAAAGCAATCTGAGATTTAGATCCAGCTTCTCGGCTTCCTAATTCACCATTCTTCCCATTAATAATAATAACCTAATGGCTGTCCAAAGCTGGGGATTGTGGATGAGTCCCATCTGGTTCGTGCCATCTCTAGGGCAGGTAGGTGGTACCATAGTGCTTAGAGTACCAGTTTCTGGAGTCAGAAACACTCATTTTACTGCATTCTAGACATGTGATCCCGAGCAAGTCATCTGACTGATTGTCTCAGTTTCCTCATCTATCAAATGGGCTGAAGAAAAAAATAGCAAATCATTCTACTATCTCTGCCAAGAAAATACCAATGAAATCATGAAGAGCCAGATACAACTGAACAACAACATTTATATAGCTCCTACTATCCTCCTAATAATCCTGTGAGGTAGGTGCTCTATCCCAGTTTTACAGTGGAGTAAACTGAGGCAGATAGTAAATGTCTGAGACCCAATTTACTATCAGGAAGAAGAGTTCATAGAGACTATCTGTCTTGGGGATTAGCTATGCCAGCTGTGCCAAGTCAGCAGAGGGCAGCCCTGGAGCTGAATGGACACAGGAGCCATCCTGAGCGGTGGTGGTGGGTCACTGCATGAGGACAGCATGTGTTGGTATATAGATTGGAAACTCTTTGAGGGCAGAAATCATTTATAATTTGTCTCTGTGTCCCTAGTACCAAGGACAGTGCTTAGCACAAACCAAGCACCTAATATATGATTGCTGATGGATGGATTTAACAGGAGAATACCATCTTCCTGGACTTTTTAGACCCTGATTTTGTCAGAGAGAGATTCTTAAAAACCTGAGTTTCCAATGAGTCTCTCCCCTTGTGGTATAATTAAAAAAGCACTAGATTTGGAGGGGTGGGACCTGGATTCAAATTCTGGTTCTGTGACCCTAGCCAGTCATTTTCCTGATTTCATCATGGTCCATCTATATGATCCCTAAAATCCTTTCCAGACTTTAAATCTTATATCTTGTCACAGTGCTTAATGAGGTACAAGGGGGAGTTTCACTACATGCTCTTAACTGCTTCTCACAGCCAGGGTAGTTATTTGACTGTTTTGGCTCATTGCCCTGTAGACAGAAACTTTCCACATTTGAATAACTTGGACCTAGAAAGTTGGGGCTTAGGAAAACCTCATTTTACTGAAATGGGGGCCGGGAGAAGGGAAGACTTGCTGAAAACTCCAGAAGAATGCTGGGGACTCAGTCTTGTAAAGAATCTGACACAATAGATCCCCAAAAAGTGTTTGTCCCCTCTTGCCCCTCACTGTTCCACATGGCCGATCCATCTCTATAGTCGTTTTACGGGCATACACTCCAGCTCTACCCGGCTTGGCTCTCTCTTGGCTGCCAGAAGCCTGGGCACAGCGACCTTGTCCTTCATCTGTTTAGCCATGTCACTATGTGATTAAGGGAAAAGATCCTCAGCTGCCACTTGGTAATAATTTGAGAGATATATTGAGTAGGAAGAGGAGGAGATACTTTTTTTTTTTTTTGCTGAGGCAATTGAGTTTAAGTGACTTGCCCAGGTTCACACAGCTAGGAAGTGTTTTTTTTTTTTAATTTTGCTGAGGCAATTGGGGTTAAGTGACTTGCCCAGGGTCACACAGCTAGGAAATGTTAAGTGTCTGAGGCCAGATTTGAACTCAGGTCCTCCTGACTTCAGGGCTGGTGCTCTATCCACTGCACCAACTAGCTGCCCCAAGGAGATGAATTCTAGAGAAGGTAATGGAGGAAAGAGTCTGGAAAATTATTAGATGGTGTGGGCTCTCCTTGAGCAGCAACGCAATCTGTCATACTTAAGGGTAAAGGAGCCCCCACTCCCTGCCCAAAGGACCATTTTTTCCTTCTCTGCCCACCCTTTATTCCCAGCATTATCTAAGTCCCTGGCTGCAGCCATCAGGCAGTAGATTTCAACCAGAGCCCTATAAAGTTGTTGTATTAGTAATAATGATAAAAAAAAACTTTAAAAAATCTCATTGACATGCAATTTCTGGGAAAAGCTTCTGTCAGCTTTTCACTAATAAACCCTTCTGGCTCACCTCCTTCATTTGCAGATGTAAATGCTCAGTGAGGCCCAATCCTGTCAGCCAGAAGGGCTGAACAGCCCCTGGAGGCCAGGGCTCAGAGAATTATTAATATTCCATAAGTCTGAGGGTTGGGGGTGGACACAATGCAAAGACTGCTCAAGTAGTCCCTGCCCAGGTCAGAGCTAAGGGGGCAGGGCTCATCTTTCTCTCCCTTCAATAAGTTTGGTTCTTATTTGACAAAAACATAATGGCTCTTCCTGGTTCAGGGACTCAGAAAGGCTCAGTCTGTCTGCCTCTATCTCGTCTCCCTCCCTTTCCCTTCCTCTCTTCTCCTCCCTTGTCCTGTTTACTCTTTCTCCCACCTTCCTCTCCTCTCTCCCCAACATTGACTCTTTCTCTCCTCTCTCTCCAGCCTTTATGCAAGTCAGACTAACTGTTCCTGTGTCCTCACTGTAAGGTCTGGAACTAATTAGTTTAGAAATTAAATCCATCTGCTCAGTGTATTAAAACCAATCCTTAGAGTATCTGTTACTCTTTTAGGGTGTGTACAGGTTAAGGACACAAGCACATAAGCTTTTGACTTTGTAGGGGTGGGAGAGTAGGAGGCAGGTGTTGTAGTGGGAAAAACATTGGGCAGACTTAAAAAACCTGGGTTCTTCTGCTCCTCTTCTTCCTCCCCTCCTTCTTTTTAATAATCTTTTTTTCTCAATTACATTTTTAAAACAATTTTGATATATTTTTTAAGGTTCTGAGTTCCAAAATCTATCACTTCCTTCCTTGCTCTCTTTCCCACTCCCTGAGACAGTAAGTAATCTGATATAAGTTTTATATGTACAATCATCTAAAAACATTTCTGAATTAGTCATTTTGTAGAAGAAGATTCAGAAAAGAGAGAAAGAGAAAGAAAGAAAGAAAACAGAAAGGAAGGAAGGAAGGAAAGAAGGAAGGAAGGAAGGAAGGAAGGAAGGAAGGAAGGAAGGAAGGAAGGAAGGAAGGAAGGAAGGAAGGAAGGAAG
>JAJPUD010002390.1:168330-224143 GCA_023553655.1 Myrmecobius fasciatus | reverse complement strand
AAGGAAGGAAGGAAGGAAGGAAGGAAGGAAGGAAGGAAGGAAGGAAGTGAAGGAAGAAAGAGAAAGAAAGAAAGAAGAAAAAAAGAAGATATATTGCTTCAGTCCATATTGAGAAAGTATCAGGTCTTTCTCTGGAGGCAGATGGTATGTTTCATCATTAATCCTTTAGGATTATCTTGGATTATTGTATTGCTGAGAACAGCTAAGTCATCCACAATTCTTCATCTTACAATATTATTATCACTTTGTAAAACATTCTCTTGGTTCTGCTCACTTCACTTTGTATCAGTTCATGTAAGTTTTTTTCTGAAATCATCCTGCTTTGATTTCTTATAGCACAATAATATTCCATCACAATCATATACCACAGCTTATCCAGTCATTCCCCAATTGATGGGCATCCCTTTGATTTCCAATTCTTTACTACCACAAAGAACTGCTATAAATATTTTTGTACAAATAGAATTTTCCCCCTTTTTTGGGATGCCTTTAAGATGTAGATCTAGCAGTGGCATTGCTGGATTTAAGGATATATAGTTTTAAAGCCCTTTGGGCATGATTCCACATTGCTCTTCAGAATGGTTAGATCAATTCACTACTCCGCCAACAATGCATTAATGATATGGGTTCTAAACCATATTTGCCATTAACTTTCTGTGTGACTTTAAGTAGGTCAGTTCTCTTTGATGGGCTTATGTTTCTTTATCTGTAATATGATAGAATCAGATTAAATGTTCTCCAACTAGATGTCTCCTTGTGGTTGAAGAATAGCTTTAGAATAGGACTATTTACAGTGTGAAAATCATGAGCCCTACATTCTATGGCAAGAGTGTCCTGGATTTTCTGTTGTCTGGATACTATTAGGAGGGAACACTAGAGAAAATACTATTTGGACCTTTAAGATTAGATGCACTGGAAAGAAAAATTGCTAGGTCCTGATGGTGCAAATTGGTCCCTGAGTGAAGCCTTTGGGGATCTCAAGGAAAAGCCAATCATCTGCTGGCCATGGTACTGGATGCTTTTGATCAAGTGGGTGAAACATCATCTCCCACTTCCTGGAATGAACAATTCTTTATTTCATGAATTACCAGCATTACTTCTGCTCCCTTTCTTATTCCCTCCACTCACATTATCAATTACAAGTTCCTGTGGATTCCATTTCCAAAATATCACTTGCCTCTTCACCTTGCCTCTATTTCCTTCCTCTTCTCTTTCTAGATCTACACACATCCTTTAAATGCACAATAGGGTACAATTTATTTATACAGAGAGGGGACATGTCACTCCTCTGCTCAAAATCTTTTAATGGTTTCCCATGCTCTACCAAATCATATTATCTGTTAGGATAAATGAGATGGAAGACTAAACATTTTTCCTTATCCTCATGACTTCTTATACATTTCCAAAATAGAAATTATGCTCAAGGGATAAAGCAATTTTAGCTACTTTCACAGTTTAGGTCACCAAAAACCTAAATGAGGTAAAAGCCCAATTAACTAATAGCAGAGAAGACTAATCCCCAAACTCCTAACAAGCTCACTCAACACCCTTTCATTATCACCCACCACAAGGACAAGGATGCATAAACTGACTTTTAGGCTTGCAGCAGATTACAACGCTTTTCCCAGTGCCATGGAAAATAATGAACATGTATGTAACTGATTGGTACTCCACCAAGGCTGAGGAAAAGAGCCGGCATCTAGTTGGGGACAGTTCTGTTCTTTCACAAATCATTTGGGGCAAGGACTAAAGACTAAGAGTAGTGAAACCTGATTTGCCCAACATAGGAGGAGATGGCTTCCCTTCCAGGGAAAATGTCACCAAAAGGGAAGGAGTCAGAAGATGAGCAATGGGGAAAAATAAAGATTTCTCTCTAGAAAGAAAAGCCGACCTGAACAAATTATTTGCTTTTCAAACACCCCAGGCAACAGCAGTACAAGAAAGGTAAACAAATACAACAAAATAATAACAGAGACCATTAAGAGATTTCTTCCTAAAATTACACAAGGAGATAAGGGTGAAAACAGAAGACAAATAAAAGTGTTGGTAGAGAAAGAAGTCTGAAATATCATGAATATTATGCCTAGAGATGAATCAATATTTTTGTCAGACTGCATTATAGAAGAGCACCCAAAAGAGGAGAAAGGAGGAAGAAGATAGAGGAGAATATATATTGAACTCTAATAAAATCAAAGATTAACAATGAAAAGGAGTAGAATTTATTAGGAAAATAAAAAGCAGAGGTAGTAATCTTTGATCTCAGACAAATTTAAATTGAAAATAGATTTAATCAAAAGAGAAAAATAGGGAAACTACTATGATATCAGCTATATTATTTAATATTGTTTTAGACCATTTAAAATAATTAATATAAGGAAAGACTTGGACTTATGAAGGCTGATGTTATCCACCTTCAGAAAAACAGAGGACAAACAAGCATAGAACAGTCTTGTATAGATGTATATGAACATATATATATGTATATGTATTCGTACATACAGAAGTGGGAGGAAGAAAGGGGAAAAAAAGAATAAAGCAAAAATTGCACAGCAGAAAACAAAACAAAACCTACAGGGAAGTGAAAAAAAGATGAACAATTGAACCTATTATGTATAGCCTTTTTTGAAATGGAAATTTGTCTCATAGTTTGAATTCTCCCTTATGTTCTGCTGCATACATGACAATGTTTTTTCATTTTCTGTTTTTTCTTTCTATTTTGTATTTAAGATTTAAATAAATTAATTTTTTTTAAAAAAGGGAATAATTCCTGTAGTCTCACAGGAAAAAGAGCCTACAGGAAAGTGCGTGAAAGGAGGGACTGAAAAAAGGGAAAAAGAAAAAAGGAAAAAGAGGGAAACCTTGTGTCAGTGGAAGGATGGAGTACAATTGATTGATGGGGGAAGAGATATGATCCACAGATACAAAGATCTAGGAGTGGGAATAATCTCAGGGATTTGGTGCTTAGAGACACCACCTATCCTGCCTTAGGATAAGAAGAATCGGGCTCCTGGGGACAACTTACATCCAAAAGTGTGGGAAGGCCTGGTCCCAGGGATAAGAGTTTATGGCAAATAGGGGAAGAAATTTCTAAAGGGCGGGCAAAAGTTAATAATGAATTGTACACTCAGAGACATGGGAAATTCCTACCAGAAGGCAATATCTTCTCCATCATCTACAGGAACTGATATTTCCAAGAGTAAGTGACACAATGGAAAAAAAAAGGGTCTGTGGGCAATATTTGTATGTTAGTCATTATTTGGAAGAGGAAACTTAAAACAGTATCTTAGATGTTTAAATTCTATGAAGAATATAGAGATTAAAAGACCAAGTAAGTATAATAACCATGAATTAAGAAATAAAAGTTTAAAATAGATGGAAAGATAAGGTAGATTATTAAGAGAATGAGGATGAGAAATGCTTTTTTTTTTTTTTAAAGAAAAAGGTTCAGTGGATCCAACCATTCTAGAAAGCAATTTGGAGCTATGCTCAAAAAGTTATCAAACTATGCATACCTTTTGACCCAGCAGTGTTTCTATTGGGCTTATATCCCAAAGAGTTCCTAAGGGAAGGAAAGGGCCCCACATATGCAAGAATGTTTGTGGCAGCCCTTTTTGTAGTGGCTAGAAACTGGAAACTGAGTAGATGCCCATCAATTGGAGAGTGGCTGAGTAAATTATGGTATATGAATGTTATGGAATATTATTGTTCTGTAAGAAACGACCAGCAGGATGATTTCAGAGAGGCCTGGAGAGACTTGCATGAACTGATGCTGAGTGAAATGAGCAGAACCAGGAGATCATTATTCACGGCAACAACAATACTATATGAGGATCAGTTCTAATGGATATGACTCTCTTCAACAATGAAATGCTTCAAACCAATTAGAATTGTTCAGTGAAGAAGGCCATATACACCCAGAGAGAGGGATGTGAAATGTGGACCACAACATAACATTTTCATGTTCTCTATTGATGTTTGCTTGCATTGTATTTCCTTTATTGGATTATTCTTTCTTATAGATACGATTTCTCCTGAACAAAAAAATGATGTGTGGCAATAACTATACATACATTCGATTTAAGTATTCTAACATAATTACCATGTAGTGGATATCCTGCTATCTAGGGGAGGGGTGGGGAGTAGGGGGGAAAAATTTGTAACAGAAAGCTTTGTAAGGGTTAATGTTTAGGAATTAACCATACATATGTTTTGCAAATAAAAAAGTATTAATAAAAAATAAAATAAAAAAATTAAAATTAAAATTAAAAAAATAAAGAAAAAGGTTCAGAAAAATGAAATTAAAAAAAAAAACCAAGACAAGTTAAAAAGGAAGGAGAATCAAAGGGATTTTCCTTGCCTTATTTAACTGAAAGGGAAAGAAAGAGAAGAAGAATTACATAGATAGATAAAAGAAAGAAAAAGGAACTAATATGTAAAATACCAAAACAAGGCAAAGGGATGACAAACCAAATAACATCACCAAATTTGGGAGACATCTAAGCAGCAGAGTCCTTTTTTGAGGGCACAGCATGAGTACATTTGCTGGAAATGAAGAGAGGCATTGAAGACTCTTCCAAGCTGATACTATTCAAGTATTCCAAATCAGTAGTATAATAAATAAATAATAAAGAAATAAAAAAGAAGTGGAGCCACTAATCCACACATAAGGATTCCTGCAAAATACATATTGATTTAATTTTAAAGTGTAATATTATCTATGTTTTATTTTTATTCTGTTAAACAGTTCCCATGTGTATTTTAATCTGGGTTGGGTCACACTTAGAAGTGGGGTGTTTTGATATTTCTATTTCAGCTTTATTCTGCACTATTTATTTCTCTCTACATAGTCTACATTCTAGCCAAATCCCATCCCTCTTCAGTCTTTCAATGCTGTCCATTCTCAGTGCCTTTGCTCACCCTGTTCCACCTGCCTGAAATGCTGTCCCCTCATACTGTGGAATTTCTCCCTCTTATGAAGGTCTGCCTCCTCTAGGAAACCTTTTGCAGTTCCTGTTAGCAGTGAGCTCACATAGAACCTTGGGTGCACTACTCTTAGGCACTTAGCATGTATTAGTTCACATTGTAGTTAACTATATTCATTATGTCTCTTCAAAGCTCAATTTAATTTCTTTTCCCCCTCAGGGGCAATTGGGGTTAAATGACTTGCCTAGGGTCACACAGCTGGGGAATGTTAAGTGTCTGAGACCAAATTTGAACTCAGGTCCTCCTGACTTCAGGGCTGGTGCTCTATCCACTGCACCACCTAGCTGCCCCAGCTCAATTTAATTTCAATTTTACAAAGCCATAAAAAATTCCAAGACTTGTACTGGGAAAGAGATATAAGTCCTGTTCTCCTAGACAAGATAGGTTGAAAAGTAAACACACAGGGGCAACTAGGTGGCGCAGTGGATAGAGCACTAGCCCTGAAGTCAGGAAGTTCTGAGTTCAAATCTGGTCTCAGACACTTAATGTGTCCTAGCTGTGTGACCCTGGGCAAGTCACTTAACCTCAATTCCCTCCGCAAAAAAGAAAAAAAAAGAAAAGTAAACACACAAAAAGATCTCTGAAAGTGGAGAACAGGCCATGTTTTGTCTAAACTTGATCTCTTCCCCAGCATGGAACATAGGGTCCTGCCCATTTTAGGTACTTAACAAGGGTTTGTAGAATTTGGTTTACACTCTCCACCCATTTACTCATTAGCATGTAATAGTGATTATTTTAACTATACTGCAATATCATTTTAGATTTTTCAAAGAGCTCGATTGATAGTACTTTTACTCACAAAGGATAGATGAATTCTAGATGGGGTCAGGAGAAATTATATTCAAATCCTACCTTTGAGAACATGAGAGGATCACTTCAGTCTCAGTCTCCTTATTTGTAAACTGGCAATAATGGTAGCATCTACCTCATAGCTTTGTTCTGAGTCTCAAATGTGACAGTAATAGTTTAACTTGAGTTGGAGAAAGGAGGAGGGTCTTGTAGAGAAACGCCTCTGAAGGCTGTTTAGATATGCGGAGAATAATCAGTTGTTTGCCCATAACATAGGGATAAATACATTCATTAATATACTAGACATGTTTGGGAAATAAAAATACTTATTATTTAATAAGAAACTCTTACTAAATTATACTTACTAAATATTTATTATATAATACTTAGTATAAATAATAACTCCCATAATTGCTACAGAAGCCCTTTCTTCCTGGATGCCTTTTGGCAACAAATCAATTAAAAACCCAGACTTTGTGATGAGAGCAATTTTGTTCCATGATTTAACAAATTTTCTTTCCTCTTCTAGGAGTGTATCATTGATGAGGACTGTGGGACAGGGAGATACTGCCAGTTTTCCAGTTTTGAATATACTTGTGAACTGTGTAAGAACCAACAAACAGTAAGTACCCAACTTCTGGAAAGACCTGACAATGACAATTCCCCTAATCTTGCTTTCTTACAAACTTTTGTGTAGATGCCTCAAAGTCTGACTTCTGGCTCTCCAGGGTCCATCCACTTAGGAAAATGTCACAATTCCAAAATTCTGTGCTCACTGCTCACTGGGCACTCGATAACTCTTACTATTATTCCTGGAAATACCAAATATAACAATTTTGGGGATCTTTCAGATGATGGGAGAAATAAGTCTGCAGAGAAACCTCTTAAATCCAATCCTATCTATTCCCAAGATCCCTTCCTCACTGGAATATCAGGGAGGGAAGAACCAGTAGAACCTCTACCTCCTAACCAGATTGGAGATTGTGTGGGGCAGATAATTCCTACTTTAAAGCTTTAGCCTTTAACTTGAATTGGAGAAAGTAGGAGGGTCTTGTAGAGAAACGCCCCTGAAGTCTGTTTAGATATGCAGAGAATAATCAGTTGTTTGCCTATAACACAGAGATAAATACATTCATTAATATACTAGACATGTTTGGGAAATAAGAATACTTATTATTTAATAAGAAACTCTTACTAAATACTTATTATATAATACTTAATAAAATATTTCTTGAACAAAATATTCTGAATTTAATACTCTCCTCTCAAAACTCCATATACAAAGTAAGAGAAAGATTCTGCCTTATATACAATTTGCTTTTTAAAATATATATAATAAATTCACCTTGTTATTTTCAAAACTGTCCTGTTTTTCTATTCTTTAGAAGCTTTCTTCTGTGCTTTTTCATGCATTTTAAAAACTACTTTAATGTCCCTTCTTTCTTTGTTTCTTTTTTTGGCAATATCATCACTACCTCCCCCATCTCTCTTAAAACTCCTTATCTGCTTGTCCCCCAATAAAGAATGCAATTCTTTTTAAACAAACAAGTAGAGTCTAGCAAAACAAGTCCACACATTTGCTAGGTCTACAAAATCGTGTATCCTCCCCTAAGTCCTTCATCTCACTGTCAGGAGGTGGGTAGGATGTTTTATCATTAGTCTTTTGGAGTTTGGGTTGGCCATTTCTTTGATTATTCTTGTTTTATAATGTTGTTGTTGTTGTACAGATTGTTCTTTTGGTTCTCACTTCACTCTGTATCATTTTCTCTGAAATTATCTTTTTAATTATTCTGATCACACAATAATATTCCATTACATTCATATAACATAATTTGTTCAGCCACTCTCCGATTGGTGAAAATTGCCTTTAATTCTAGTTCTTTCCTCCAAACAGAAAGAACTAGTATAAATACTTTTTTTTTTGCATACTTGATTTCTCTTTTTCTTTCTTTGATATCTTTGGGGTATAGACCTATTAATGGTATCACTGAATCAATGGGTACATTACAGTTTAATGAGTTTGGTGGAACAGTTCCAAATGCTTTCCAAAATGTCTGGACCAATTCATAGTTCTATCTCTAGTGTACTGATTTCCCTTTATTTTTACAGCCTTTCTGAAATTTGTTATTATTCTTTTGGGGGATACTTTTGCTAATCAGATAGTTATGAGGAGGAATTTCAAAGTTGTTATAATTTTCATTATTAGTGATTTGAAGCATTTTTTTAACCCAATGTTTGACATTTTGATTTTTTTTCCTTTGAGAGCTATTTTTTCATAGCCTCTGACAATTTATTTATTGGGGAATGGTTGTTATTCTTCAATATTTGAATTAGTTTCTTATAGACCTTATAAATGAGACTTTTATCAAAAAAAACTCAATACAAAGATTTTCCCCCAATTATTTTTCTTCTCATTTTTGTCTTGTTTTTGTTTGTACAAATCAATGTTATTAAAATTGGCTATTATATCTTTTATAATCCTTTCTATTCCTTGACTGATCAAGAATTTCCTCCCCTTTATAAATGCAGAAGATAATTTTTTCTTGCTTTTCCATTTTGTTTATGATTTTTATACCTAGATCATATATTTATTTGGAGCTTATTGTTGGTATATGGTATGAAATCTTGGTCTAGACTTAATTTCTTCAAGACTGATTTCTAGTTTTTCCTGAAGTGAATCTTTACCCTAATGGTTGCAGTTTGAGGATTCACAGACTACTATGCAACTTTTATTTACATAGCACTTGCTTTTTACAAAGCATTTTCTTTAAATTAGCCCTATGAGATAGTCTTTGTTTTATAGATAAGGCAACTGATATTCAAAAAAGGGGAAGTATCTTTTCTAGTACATTATAGTGTCTAAATATAGGCCCAGGACCTCTGAATTAGAATTCAGTTATTTTGACCTTTGCAAAATTTCAAAGTTAAATTGTATAAGCCAAATTCCCTATTTCTTTTTTTCTTTTCTTCTTTTTTTTCTTCTATTTCTTAAAATAATCAGTTTGTAATGTAAATAATCAGTGAAGTCCTAGTTGAGCTACTTAGCAAAATCATACATCTGTACATTAGGTTTTTCTAAGATATGACTCTCTCCCAATCCAAATTTACTGTTTACTGTTGGTTTATACCCAGAATTTTCCATGTCCTTGGCACTGAGCTCAGAGTCCTGCCGTTACTATTAATCCATTAGTTCCACCCAGTTTCTCAATCTCTGTCTTGTCTTAATCTCTGTCCAGGCCTGAGGGCCCTAATTTCATGTTTTTTTCCTCCTTTTTTGTTACCTTTCTCAAGCTCTGCTCAAGAGATAGCGAATGCTGTGGAGACCAGCTTTGTGTCTGGGGTCATTGTGTAAAAGATGCTTCAAAAGGTAGTAATGGGACCATCTGTGACAACCAGCAAGGCTGCCAGCCTGGTCTGTGCTGTGCTTTTCAGAAAGGTAGGTGGTTTCTCCTGTCTCAGCCATTTGAGTTGTTTTCTGTAGATCTAAGAAGCCCTGTTTCAATAAGACAGTATCAGGCAATAGGACATAAGAAACAAGACTATTTATTATTTCTGGAACCAAAGAATCTCAAAGTTTCAAGGGACCCTAACTATCTAATCCAACTTGTACCTGAGCAAGAATCCTCTCTACAATATTCCTGGCTATCCCTGAAACATTGAGGAAGGACTGAGGTATTCCACTCCATTTTTGGATGGAACTAAATGTAAGAATATTTTTCTCAATGTATTGATCTCACTTTTTCCCTCTAGGGTCAAGCAAAGCAAGTTTACTCTCATTTTTGCATGCCAGTCCTTCAAATAACTGAAGTTGTCTATCATATCCCTCCCCCCATCAGTCTTTTCTCTGAGGGCATCTAGTTAAATCAAGAGTGCTAAGGAATTCCTCCAATATCCCTGACACTCCAGTGACAGGTAACCCACTGCTTCTAAAGCAATCCATTTTAGATTTTTAGGAAGTGTCTTTTTGTATTCTAAAATATATGTCTTGGCAATTTCTAGTTTTCTAGCCAAGCAACACAAGCCAAATGTGTGTGTGTGTGTGTGTGTGTGTGTGTGTGTGTGTGTCTTTCTGTCTGGAAGCAAAGACTTCAGTGACTTCCTCAGAGGAAGATGACCTGATGTACATTTTTCCTTCCCCTCTACTTTAATATCAAAATAGAAAGGATAGTTCTCAGCTGAGTAAGTGCATTTTCTTTTTCAAGAGCCAAACCTCCTCATTCCTATCCTCAGGAGACTAGAGGAGCAAGGAAATCATTATAGTAGTGATTTTAGAGTTGTAAAAATTGGGCTAATTTTAAAAAAATCTTTAAGATATTTTTCTTAATCTATTTTTAATTCAGGTTCCAGAAATAGCAAAGTACAGCAAGTCATCTGAATGATTGATTCTTTCATTCATTTGTTCAATAAGCATTTATGGGCTCAGAGAATATAAAGACATGTCTTTTCCCTCAAGGAGTAGACATTTTATTTGGGAAAACAAAAACAATATACAGAAAATTGGATGTAAAATATATGCAAAGTAGATAAGGGCACTAACATCTGAGAGATAGGGATGTTTCCTATGGGAGTTAACATTTGAACTGAGCTTGGAAGGAAATGAGTGAGGTGATACAAATGGAAATACAATGTCAATGTACCAGAAGTAAGACACAGGCCAGTTTGGCTGGAATATTGAATGTGTGGAGGGACAGATGCCAAAAGACTGAAAAAGTAGGCTTGAGCCATATTTTCAAGCACTTAAAAGCCACAGAAGAATTTGTATTTTATCTGACAGGCAAAAAGGAATCACTAAAGTGGTTCTTATGTTTAGAGTTGTGCTTTAAATATCTCAATTTGGCTGTTGTATAGAGAATGGTTTGGACAGGGAAAAGATAGGAGACTGGGAAAGCAACATGGTGGTTATTTGCAGTGATGCATGGGAGAAGAAATAGCATCTGAGGTGGGAGGATACGGATGGGAAAAAGGGGAAAGATATGAGCTATATTGTGGAGATAAAAGCAATTATTAAGGCTTGGCAATTTGGTGGTATGAGAGTAAGGAATCCAAGGTGAGTCTGAGGTTGGGAACATGAGTGACTGATGGTACTCTCAACAATATAGGGAAGTTTGGAAAAGATAAGTTTTGAGGGGCGAAAAGTTCTGTTTTGGATGTTGTTTGAAATGATTATAGGATATTTCATTGAGAGATCAAAATTGGAAATTATTTGCATAGAGGTAGTGATGATTGAATCCATGGGAGTTTAAAAGATCATAGAGGTTGTAAACAGAGAAAAGAACCTTGGTGGAGGTGGGGGGGGGAGCAGCTAGATGGTGCAGGGGATAGAGCACCAGCTCTGGAGTCAGGAGGACCTGAGTTCAAATCTGGCTTCAGATACTTACTAGCTGTGTTTGATTAAAAAACTTAACCCAAATTGCCTCATTTCTCCCCCTCCACCCCTCCAAAAAAGATGGGAACCTGAGGATATACCCATGTGTAAGGGGGGACATAGATGCTGATCAAAGAAAATGAAGAAGTAATCATACAGACAGAAGAATCATCATGAGTAAAGAGTACCACAAAAATTCAGGGAGGAGAGAGTATTTAGTTCAGAGGAGCAGAGAGATTAAACCAACAGTTTAAAATGTTGCACAGATCAAGAAAGAAAAGAAATATAAAAATATGGCTGGATTATCAATGAAGGGACGAACGAATGAATGAAAAGTATTTAAATGCTTAATATAAGCAAAGCAGTATGCAAAGTGCAAGACAACCCCTGCCTTCAAGACTGGTACATTCTCCTTTGGGATATCATTCCTAACCTGGAGCAGAGCAGTTTCAGTTGAGTAATAAGGCTGAAAGGCAGACTGTAATGCAGACTGCAATAAAGTGAAGCAATCTTATTGCACTACTGATTATTTAGGATCAGTAGGAGTGGGAGATGAGCAAGTAGAGGCAATGAAAGTAGATTTTTTTTTAACCTACTGGGTAAGCTCAAGGGTAAAGACACATCACATTTCTTCTGTATCCTCCATGTAGCTCAGAGAAAAGTCCAGTAAGTTTGTTGCCCTCTTGCAGGGCTGCTGTTTCCTGTGTGCACACCACTGCCAGTGGAGGGAGAACCTTGCCATGACCCTTCTAATAGACTACTGGATCTCATCACATGGGAGCTGGAGCCTGATGGGGCACTAGACCGATGCCCATGTGCCACTGGTTTAATCTGCCAGCCACACAGGTGAGTTTTCAGAAAAACAAAACAAAAACATTCCTTCAACCAGAATATACCATTTAGATCACTAGCTTTCCAGCACACATCTCCAGGACCATCTTATTTCAGTTTTTTTGGATCCAGGTCTAAGTATTACTTTGGTAATTTCAAAATCTCAGAATCTAAAAGTTGGAAGGCTAATTGAGACCCTCTACATCAACTCTATTAACTTCTTCTATGGCACTATGAGTGACTATTAAATCTTGGATGGACATTGCAAGAGCCTTCATATTATAGCCCTGTTAAACAGTTTGGATGAGTAGGAAGTTATCCCCCATAATGAGGAAATGTCTCCCTCTAATATATTCCACAGAATATTAATTCTGCTCATTGGGACCAAGTAATATAAGACAGATTTGTTTCCAACATACCAGTCCTTTACATTTTCCAAGTCAAAGGGCCATGTTAGAGAAAATTACAAGGCAGCACAGTACAGTGTTTCCATTGTGTTGTTTTCGAGAGCCTGGATTCTGGAGCCATAGAACCAGATTTGATTTAATACCCATGTGACATTGGGTCAGCAATTGATAAAATGAAGAGGTTGGACTAGATGGCTGCTAAAATCTCTTCAGGTTCTAAATCTATGATCCTAATTTTGGCACAGTAGATAGGGCATGTGACTTGGAATCTGGAAGGCCTGAATTCAGATCCTGTCACAATTACTGCTGTGTGACTTTGAGCAAATTATTTTCCTCAGTTTGTTTCCTTGCCTATAAAATGGTGATAATTATAGCAGGATCAAGTGAGATAACACATGTAAAATTGCTTTGCCAACCTCAAGGTGAAATATAAATGCTAGCTATCCCAATCCGGTGAGTAGTTGGATTATTGAACCAGTAGGGAAGGTGAGTAAATATAATTACTGATTCAACTCAATTGAATATGTCAGGTGCTCCCTGTGTTTTTCCATGCATGGAGAAAGAAAATATATTTTTTGAAAATTCCTGCAGAACTACATGGTCAAAAGGCAGCAGCCTTTGCGTCCTTGTTTTGGTTAATTTTACTTGAGCTATGGATGCAGAACTGAAAATTAGAACAATATTGCTGCTTCTGATTTGGGAGCTCGTCTCCATTAAAGTGCTCAACAAAAGGTTAACAGTCACTGGGGAATTGTGACCAAACTTAGCTGCTTGCTTTCTAGGCACAGCTTGGTGTATGTGTGCGAATTATCCTTCAATAAAACAAGGCATGAAGACAAAGAGCATGCAATGACCAATGAGGGCCTTCTATTCAGCTTGCTGCCTGGAGACATTATTGAGGACCAGCAAGATGGAGATCTTGTCCGGGAAGTCCGTAGGGAACTGGAAAACTTGGAGAGAGATCTTTCAGAAATCTCTCTAGATGAGCCTGCTGTGACTTCTGATCTGTTTTATGTAGATGAGATTTAAATCAAGGACAGCTTTGTAATCTAGTCTTTTTACAACTGTAATTTGTGTATATTGTCTTGCTTGTATAGGCCCCAAACACATTCACTGTTGGATAGAAGTGCAATTCAATAACTAATATATTTTGAGGGAATATTCTTCATGCATGTTCAGATGAGGATTCTTTTTCAGTGTGTTTTCAGTTAATTTACACATCTGGGCCCCCCCCCCCCCCAAAAAAAAAGTTGCATTGGAAAAACAATTAGGCTTGCTTTGCTTTTGGCCAGATGGCTCAAAATTATAGGTATGAAAGTGAATTCTTATTTTTGCACTTGCTCAGCTTAAATTACCCCCAACCTTTAATATGAATTGTAGGGAAATGGTATATCCTCCCTTTAAATTGGTTTGAAAGATTTTGGTAGGATGAGCTGTAAAGGGAACAACTTTCCCCATCAAGGGTTCTTTAGGGGCAGTGAACTTTAGTCATGTACAGAATTCCTTGTAATTTTGAAAATATAATCATGGTGAAATGGCAACAACTGATGTTTCTGAGTATTCTTTATAGTAAGAATCCAGCTATGCAAATCTCAAATCTTTAGGGGATGTTTTCTACTAGTATAGCTACAAAGATGCTCAATTAATACCAATAATCTATTAATGCCATTTACGTATTTACTTGGGGAAGAAAGTGGCCCAAAATATCTTCAATCAGCTCCACAAAAAACCCAAAAAAACAAAACCAAAAACAAAACTGTAACTAATGCACTAGAAATCGACTATGTGACTATTTTGAAGGACAGCTGAATTGAAATGTAATTGTAGAAGAGTGCCTCAAATCCTCTCAATTTAAGCATATTTACTCATCTGTAATGCATTCTCACTGTACATCTAACTTCCTGGTAAAGACAGGTGGTATTTTAAGAGTTCTTTTATGGCATTATTAGCCTTAGTAACCTGATACGATTGAGGTAAACTGCAAATACTAACAAAAGGTTGACTTTGTGCAGTTCTGCTCATTTAAATCTAATTCACTTGCAAGTCAAGACATCACCTTTATGATGTCACCGATCCTTTTTGGGAATGAAGAACAAACACCAATCTTCCTCCTCCCCCTCCAACAAGACCCTTTGGATGATTTAGGACATTTACAATTTATAAAATTATTCTTGTTACTATTGAGCAAATCTTAATAAAACAGAAAGTTATAAGTTGAGTAATTGCTGCCCCATCAGGATTGCAACATTAAATTTATTTTAAACATATTTCTGCCAAACTTTTAAATTTTCATGGAAAACTGAGACTGATTATTAAGATCCGAGAATCAGTGTGGTATAGAGAATGGTGACTGGGCCTTGCTGACACACAATGGCTTTGTTACCCAGGGAAAGTAACTTGTCAGTGACCCAGGGCACTCTGTAGAGATGATGCAGTTGTGCACTGATAAAATTTACTCCTGTGCTGTTCCCTATACCAGTAAAATCATGGATTAGAGTTGCTACCACTACCTTCTCCCCTTACAAAAATGGCTAGGAATTATCTCAAAAAATTAATTCAGTACCTTTCTCCTAACAAAACCTATCATTAGCCCTCAGCGTTTTTGACCTTGCTGCGGTTTTACCAGTTGTTGCAGTCAGGTTCCTCCTTGGCTTCCGTAACACTTCTCTTTAGTGTCCTTTGTTGCTCTTCCACCCCTTACATTATATTAGGGCTCCTCCTTCTTGTGACAATTAGGTGGCAGATGGATAGAGCACTGGAATTGGAATAGGAAAGACCTGAATTCAAATAAATCCTGACACAAGCAAAGTGACCCTGATCAATTCATCTAAATCACCTTCAACCTCACTTTCTTCATCTGTAAAATGAGAGCGCGGACTCAGTGGTCTGAGACACATCAAAAACACCGGCCACCTTCAGCCCACAGCATTCATAAAGTACAGACCCAACCAGATCAAAATGTAATGTGGAAACATTCAATAAAACAAATGAAAACACAATAAACGTGCTAACTGTGTGATTTTCCTGCAGATATTCCCATGTCTGGCTCGGTAGCACTCCTCCCCACCCTCACATTTGAAACCTCTGGTCAAAGTGGAAGCTCTAACCCTGCAGAAGGCCCTCACGTCTCTAGTCTCCTTTCACCCCCTGCTTAGAGGCCTTCATCCCCTGGAGGACCCTAACTACCTACCAGCAACTGGTACTTAACATACCCAAAGCAGAATCATTTATTCTCCCGTCCTTCCTGCTAAGTGCCCTCCTTGTACCAATCCCCAGGTTCCTGGCAAGGCCGTCTGCCTCTTCTCTTTCCCTACAGCCATTTGTCATTTGCTTGTCACATTTGTCACTCCCATCCACAGGCCTTTCTCTCCACGCTCGCCAGCCCCAGGGCCAAGTCCACCCCGATACATGCCGGCTCTAGGAGAGCCTAACCATTCATGGCCCTAGACAAGCTGTAAAACTCTGGTGGCCAGTGGCCTGCAAAACTCCCAGTACCACTGGGAAATACTTAAATACAGTTATCGTGAACTTGTGGCTTTCTCTATTGATGCCGTCTGGAGGGATGTTACTACTTGAGTTGGGCCTTGCACTAATTCCAGGAGTTGACCCAATGAAGCCTTGGGTCCAGCGCCTGTCCCTGTCTGATCATGCAGCCTTCAACCACACTCACCCCTCTCCCAGGAGCCACCTGTTCTCCCTCCAAATTATTCTTTACACACCCCCTAAAATAACTCTCTGGTCCAACCAGGTCAGTCTCCCTGCTCAGGAACCCCAGTGCTTCCCTGCTCCCTACAATGAAGCTTAGAGTGAAGGCCCTGATAATCTCAGCTGCCATTCGGGCCCTCAGGCCCCATCTGCTGATCACTCAACCAGCCAGAGAAGCAGTAGGTGATATCCTCCGTATAGACAGACATCTCAGGAGTGCACCATCACCTCTCAGCATCCTTCATTTAAGGGCCACTTAGGTTTTCCCCTCTTTCAAACTGCTTCTTCCTAAGTTACCTTATTTTCTCTTTTTAAAAAAACTTGCGTATATTGCATACCCTATTTTCTCCCCCACATGGCTGAAGTAAGCTGAGAGTAGGAATAACCAGGATCAAAAATCTGGTTTCTTGGCAGGGCAAGAGGATCACTGAATGTTGATTGAATTGCAATACTGTGTGCCCATGACATTCCATAAATATCCCAAACTGCTCAGAATACAAGGCCCGTTTTGGATGACTCTGATGTGATGCTTCTATGAATGCTGCCAGAGATTTTGTAAATAGGTTTAGGAGTTGCACTACTGTTGTTTCTGTTTGTCAAGATTATCAAAGTTAGAAATGAATTCTGTAGTCGTGGGGTTGAGTGATGGCCACAGACCCCCATGGGCGATGAGATCACAAACAGTATCCCTATCAATGAACTTGATGCTTGCCACAACTGATAGAAGAAGCATGAATGTGCTCTGAGCCAAGCACGGAAACACTTCGGATCCTTCTTCTAAAAGTGCATTCTTTCTCCACAATAGGGGCTGACTTCAGATGGCACAGGGCCACTGAACCAAACACTTGCAGGTCACTGACTGTGACCTTGAACTTTGGGTTTTCTATGCTTTCTCTAACATTCTGTATTTGTAAGTCATGTTGGGAGACAAGCCCGAAGTTATCTGAGACACAAATTTGAGTTCTAAAATTCAGACCATAAGAAATAAATTCCTTAGATGATGTTCAATTCTTTAGTATTAACAGAGTAGTTAGAAGGTAAGTCCTTTTTTAATGAAAGTTTTTAAAATGGATTCCCTCTTATATATAATGTATTCAATAAATTTAACCATTATCTTTTTTTAAAGAGACATAACACGTCATAAAGCATGTATTTAAACAAAATTTAGCATCTACCCATATTCTAAATCCACAAAAGTTTAATAACTAAACACAACAGGATGAACAAATGTTTTATTGGCATGTTCATTGTTGTAAACAGCATCTGGCATGAAAAAAAACCTACTGAAAACTTTTTACTGATTTTTATAAGTTAAATGACATTTCCAAAAATTATAGAATTGTTTTCATTGATATCTTTATTTAGCAAAGTGAAAACTTGCTGATTCTAGTCTTCACAATGAATTCATGTTGAGTGAATCTGTCTTGCGTGATGACTTGATCTTATTAGCAAGATTACAAGATTTTAAGATGCTTCCAAAAGTTAAACTACATGTTACTACAAATCAACTCCAAAAATTAAAGTGTGACTTATAAGAGTTCTAGAAGATTCAAACTTGGAAGTCTTCAAAAATGAAATGTACAAAAAAGGGCAGCTGAATAGAAAAGCCTCATTAACAAAGAGAAACAAAATCCCACAGGACCCAGCATCGTGAAACCTAACTGAGAATTAAATTTAAATGTGCTGCAATACTTCCACATGTATACAACTGTACACAATGAAAAATGATGTGGGAAAAGATCAGCCACGGTAAATATCTGAACTGCAATTTTGATAAATGTAAGGATAGAGTTTATTTACAGTGTTGAATGAAATAGCGAAATTCTTTTCTACATGTGAAACCTAACAAAAATCAGTCACAGTTACAATACTGTAGTAAATTGAGTCATCACCTGCTGGGAACTTTCTAATGGGAACTTTCTGATGTTATTTTAAGAATAATGTTCCTAATACTTAAAAAAAAAAAAAAAAAAAAAAAAGAAAACAAAAACACCACCACCCCCAAAACAAGCAAGCAAACAAAACACCTTTACACTTCTTACTGTTCCGGCTGCTTCTGCTAATGATGCCATTATGTCTTTAGCTACTACTTTTGCTGTCTTCCAAGATAATACAAGTTGCATTTACTTCCGAATTGTCAATGAGGTAATGTGTGTATCAGTGAAACAAAGAAAATCATTCATTCATTCATGGCCTTTGCACAGCTTTTATTATTAAGCTATGAATATCCTGTTTGAGGCTAGTTTTACTAGCTACCATGTGCACATTTTCTTCCTCATAAATGTTCACGCATTTCCCCCCACCCCCTTTCCTAGTTATAGGGGTTTTTTTTTTCCTTTTTTTTATTTGCACATCCCTTTTAGCTTTACAGTACATTTGACTATAGTGCACAACATGATTCCAAGTTCAATCAGTGACCCACTGGCCACTGAGCTTCTGATTGGCAAACGGCATCCAATCAGTGCTGGTGTCTCTGCTTTACCCCCTAATGAGTGTCCTGCCATAATGGCACTACACAGTAGTAGCAAACCTTCCAATTAAAACAAAAAATCCCCCAGGGAAAATGCTACACTAGAAGAATCAGTCTTGAGTCAAATCTTTATTTGTTGATCCGTCCAGATAAATTTTTAGTGCCTTTTCTTTACGAGGAGAGTAGGTTACACGATGTCCAGTTTTCTGGAGTCGGCTGCTTTCCTTTTTCATCAGTTCATTTCTCTGCTCATCTGTTAATTCCAATAATTCTTCAGTTTTATCCCTAAATTCAAATGATCACATGTTACAATTAGTTAACTTTCTATGAAAAAAAAAAATTGTGCTCGTTTGTACAATGCTGATAAATTGAAAAACAATATTTAAATGACTGAAATCTTCATAAGAGAAATAACCAAATACCTCCTTTGTTACCATTCTCCCACCTTCTCCAGTTCCTCCCTTCTCCCATTCAGTATTTCTTCATTACTCCTTACCTTATTTAACCAGGAAATGCTAGGATTCCTGTTAGAAGTCAAAGGATCAGTCATTGATGTAGCTATAAAGTATGACAGTCTGCCTATCTACAAAAAACAGTCTAGAAGGATATTAATAAAAACTTGCCTCCAGCAAACAATGAACAGACAACTATTCACATTAACCTGGACTTAGTTCTTTGAATATAATGATAGTAATCTGATTGGCTATTGGAGTCAACAAGTATGCCTTCAACATTACCTATAAAATATCACCGCACCATCATCACAGATATAAAGGGGCCACACATTCAATGTAGAAACTTTGGGATTCCAATCCAGATCCTGATGAATTTCTAGGACAGACATATCACAGGGAAATGTTCCTCTTCCCTGAGGAAGAAAACATACCATGAATACATCATGCCAGCAGACACGTTTGCACTCAAGCACATTATATACATCATTATTCTCACCTTTGCAAATTCCACATCTTCCAAAGGTATCCCACTGATTTCACAGAGCTGGGGGGAGGGGGGCGGGGAAGAAAGGGAAAGAACACAACCAAACATTTGTGTTGAATTATTTTTCTCGGTGAAAGATAAAGTCCCTCCTCCCCCAACATACATAATAGATTAAAACTCAAGAAACTCATCTCTTGGTGGCAGTGGATAAAAAGCCATTCAAACTATTAGCTGCTCCGTCCAACAACAACAAAACAAGTATGTCAGGTTAAGACTATCATTAGGTGCTTTCAATATTCCAACTCAAGAGATTGTTTCTGAAAGCTCTTTAGCTTTAAAAATTAACAAAATCTCCCATCCAAAATAGAAAAAAAGAAAGAGTACATGACACACAAAGGAAATTCACCTTCTCTCTCAGTTCGTCAACGCTACTGCTTTCCAACACTATCTCTTGGAAAGGTTCCAGTATCAGCTCTGTTGGCCTCCATCTTCTGGCCAGCACAGCCAACTGTGACATGGATTTCATCCTCTCCACCCCTACGAAATTCAAGATTAAGAATTTATCTTCTTGATAAAGAGCAATACATTTTGGCAAAAATGTTCAAAGAAAAGTAGAATTCTAAGTATTATCAGAAACTGAAATGACAAAAAGCAGAGAACAGACACTGCTGAGTATGTCTTTTTTAACTCCACTTGTACAATTTCATCTCCCATGCCTTCCCCCCAGGGGTAAAGTGTGTCCAGGATGACATGAATGGTGCCAGCCCTCTCCCCTTTCCCTGGCCAATGCCAAATCTTCTTCAATAACAATTTTCTCCAAAGGTTCCTCAAATGCCACCTGCTCTATGGGGCCCTGCCTGACTGCTACCACTCAGAGACATGACTCTTTTTTTCTGATTCCCTATAAACAATTTATTATAAATCCTCCACACATTACAGCCTAGGGTAAGAATACACAAGAAGTGTTTAATAAAGATGGGCTAATTAAAACTTCAAAGGCAATGGGCCCAAACAGCAACTTTCCTTTTAGTTCTCAGGTCCTGAACTCTGATATTGCTTTGGGTGAGGTGCCTGAGGCTAACACCTAGTCCAAATCCTTGAAGAAGTGCAAGAGGGTGATGGAGAGCTGTCTCCAGTTAGAGACACCTTTGACACATCTAGCCTGTCTGATTCTGGACAGGTCACTCCATTTCTCAGGGCTCGGATGTGGAAGGAAAGGACTTGCCCGGTAGGTGCTGATTTGCATAAGTAGAACTGTAGCTCCTTACCAGGTTCCCTCTACTGTAAAACCACAACTCCAGTCAGAAAAATAAAATTACTTCTGTCAAACATACTTGCAATTTTTAGCTCTTATTATTTCTAAAGATGAAAGAATCTAAAATTTTTACTCAAAGTTAATTCTTAATGTAAAGCAAGTAGTTTGTCCATATTACTTGCCACCTATTTACTGTCAGATCAAAAATCCAGTTTTTATTAGTTTAAAAATGATTCTGAAGACAATTTCTTCATAATGCATTGATAATACCATCAAGAACTTCAAGGAAAACCTCCCAGTTGCTGGAAATATTAATATCCTCTTCATAGACATGATAATCCAAAAAGACTGTGCCAGGATTCTTCCATGTTTTTTTCCTTAGACGAAACCTATAAAAGTGTTTAGACATATTAAACTTCTCTTCAGTCAAAGTTTTTACCATAAAAAAATCTGATGTGGTGCCTAGGGAAAATGTTCACTGTAGAGGTAGAAAGAGAAAAAGCTACAGGAAACATGCACTAAAAATCCCTAACACTTGCCTTTGAAGACTTGAGCATGCCTTCAAACAGATTGAATAAAAGCAGTGCTGTGAAGGCCATCAGGGATGCCCAAGACCATCCTCCTCATGTTACAAAAGAGGAAATGAGCCTCCTCACAGCCAAAAGTTAGTCCTTGTTAAATAAATGGAAGCACCACAAATCTGAACAGCTCAGGGAATTCTGAGCTCATCTGGCTTTAAAAACATGACAAGGCAAGATGACAACTGGAAACAATTAATTTATGCAACCATTCTCCTGCTGAGCAACGTGCAGATGCCCTTTACCTGTCAATGCTGACTTCTAGCCCACACTGCTCCCTGAGCTGGGGAAGGAGCTCTTCTTTAGACTGTCGAACAGTCATGCCTTTAGCAAAAACCGCATCAAGCAGAAACCGACAGGGCTGTCAATGCAAAAGAACTGGTGAATTCCATAAGATACAGAGTCTCTGAATTCAATTGTGCTCTCTCATACTTGTATACTGAATAAGGATCAAGATTTTGAATAACAAAATGAAAAGAACAAATGGAAGGAAACATGTTGAGAATATTTAAACCACACAAGATACAAACTAAAGACCCATAGCAATCACGAGAAAATCAACAAGACAATGACAGCTTTGAGATACCCTTTGTATCGTTATACCACACTTTTATTTCTCTTTTAAATGATTTTACTTTTTGGTCTGTCTTATTTTCCCAGATGACAGTCCTCTTAAGCAGGAATTTTGTTTTCCTCTACAGTACTCACCACAGAAACTAAAATAATTGGTTCATTATTTAAGAGCTAAGATTCAATTAAAAGAAACAATTAGTAAAAGGAAAAAAATTAAAAGCAGATCATATGAATCTTCTTACATGAAATCTCCCTTCCACAGAAACCTTGCCCACCTTAGATTATCAAAGGTTTTAAGACAGATCAAAACTAGTTTCTTCTCAAGAGATGATGGGGAATCCCAAAACCCAGAACTTAAAACTAATAGTAAAATCTTTTCTCTATTAAAGAACTATTTTCAGTAACGACTTTATTTTGATCACAACTTATGAAGCTATGTTCTAAATAATGGAGGCAGTCTCAACACTCATAAAGTCACATATTGTTTAAAATAAATATTCCAAAATTACAAGATTTTACTGCAATTTAAAAGAAATGTTGCTTACCTCTTGCTCATTTACTAAAAGCTGGTACACTTTGACTCTGTACTCTCCCTTCTTAAGTGCTCTCCCCAATCTAATTGTAATCTACAAGTCAGAAATAATAGTTGTCAGATATATAGTAACAAAGACAATGAAAAATAGTTACTCAGGGTTTAACTGCCATGATAGCAAAATTATATCTTCTAGGCACTCAACTTCAGTTAATGAGGAAATGATGCTTTAAAATCAATCACTCGAATATGGCTTTAGAAATAACTATTTTCATTAACCTTGTTGTCATCTGAAAATGATGAAAGTGTTTCATTCAGTCGGATGCTTTCAAATTCTTGATTGCTGGCATAGACTCGAAAAACTTTGAAGTGAGAAGACAGAGCTCCAACAAAAGGTTCCAACTGTTGTTTGAAGGTAGCCAATGTAATTCTTTTATCAACATGCACCATCAACCCTAAGCAAAAATGTTTTAAAAGTTTAAAAGCATAAATGCAACTATAAATGAAACATTTGTGCATTTTAAATAGGAAAGAGTTGAATTTCATTCATGTAATCAATATTTAGGTACTATATAGTACTTTATTCAGATTGTAAAAAGCACATCACTGAATAAAACCCATGCACTTGCTTTGAAAATGCTCTAAAATAAATTCTAATGAAATGAAAATCTTTTAGAGATGTACATTGATTTCTATGAAAAATAGAAAGCTAATTTCCTGACTTTTCCTATTAACATCTATAAATACGGGGAAAATAATGTATATGACACATATACCAAAAGATTATAATTCCTAAAATGTTACCAGTTCATTAACTCTTGGAATAGTATTCCTGGGAGACATCTAAAAAAACTGTCTCTGTGTTCCCCACTAAAATAGTTTTTTTTAATATAGTTGGATGTCAAAGGGAAAAGTACATATAGGTGATTATATAAAACATAAGTGGTTTAATTTCAAGAAAAGCTATTTATTCAAGCTTAAGTCTTGATGTGGTTATCTTATCTTAAATTGTTTATTAACTACTAATTTTTTCTAAATTGTGAGGGTGGGATTTGCCAGAAATTTCACCCCACTTACTGCATATTTCTATTATTCAAAACTAAATATTGCTTACTTTAATTCACATTCCTATTATAAAAAAGCACATTACATCACATTTCTTCTCCTAATACTTAGCAAAGATTATGCATTTTGTTTCAGTGTCATAAAGGCCCATTTTGTGGGAGGCCATAGTTGTCTTCCATGATAATAACTTCAAGTACTAAGAAATATTCAGCCTATTTACTCTGGTTTGCCTTAATTCATAGAAGCAGCATTTATTAAATGCCTTATATATGCTAGGTATTGTGTAACTGCCATCCATGAATTGATGTGTATACTCCTTTTTCAAACAATTGATATTTTTAAACTATGGAAAACACTAGCATGAGCTGATTTACTACAATGCTACACTATGGCTGTCCTATTTATCTTTGGTCAAGTTTCAAGGTATACCAACACAGTTGTAGGAGTCTAGGAATTGCTTCAAATACTCCTTTGTGAAAGGCTGTAAACTCCTAAGAATAAGAACCATGTCTTATATTCTATGAAGCACATAGCATGGTGCTATATAAGGGCTTGCTAATCCATATATTCCATATTGTATAAACACTGATCATATGACCTCCTTAGTCTTCAACTCTTGAGGCTAAAAAAGGCTATCATACTATTTCAGTGCCCCAAACCTGGATCATTTGATTTCTTAATGTCTGCAGGCATGATTTGGTGGCCACAACTCAAAAAAATGTAAGAAATATTTCCAGTGTAAATATTAATATGACTTTTTTACATAAGTAGAAAAGTTTTGATTTTTTTCAATTATTCTTTCTCATTGTTTTCAGGAAAAGGTCTATGATAACCAATAATTTTCCTGATTCACATCTAAAAGCTAAGCATGTATTTTTCAAGAATTATTAGTATCACTGCTCTCTCAATGAATCAATTTAAATTTGCCTAGACAAATCCTCCTCCAGTCATGATTTTGTGAAACTTTGTTGCAGCTTTGGGTCATGGGCTTTATTCACAGCCCAGAAGTCAATGTTATTTGCCAATTTGCAGATTTCCTAAATATTTATTTAAAATCACTTACAAAATTATGATAAACTAGATCCAGCCTAATTCAGTGTAAGACTTCACTGTTTACAGTTTTCTTTTCAAAAACATTTATGCTTATTTCTAAATTGTATTTGTCTCTAAATAAATTTCCTGTGACAAAAAGCTTTTCAAAAAATCAAGTAATAATTAACTCGTTCCCCATCAACATTACTATATCTCATTTATGTGATTTTTAAGTCAGACATGGCTATCTTCATAGAAATAATGCTGATGGGATACCTATCAGACATACAGCTTAACTCCTCTTTATTAAAGATTCTGTGAACTTTTCCAGAATACCTTTGACTGCTAAGTTTTTGGGAAGCTGTCAGAAAGCCCCCTTATGTGTGTGCATATACATACATACATACATACATATGTATATACTCTGAATTTGCTACGTAAAATTTGCTATTTTTAATAACTAGTTACAACCTTTACCTAATAAGGAAGTGATTTGTCCTAAAATTTTGGGTGAGTAAATGTATTCATGATAGGGAGGGGAAAAGGATGTCAGTGAAAAAGAGGTATACTGCAGAGAAAATGAATTTGATTGCACCTCACAAGTCAATCCTAAAATGTACAAGGAAGTGAAGTGGGTGTGTAGTGAAACTCATCTGATCTCTCTACCTGCATCATGATTAGATTTTCATCAAGTTTCTTTATTAAAATTCTTGTTTTAAGATCATTAGGTTCTAATACTGGTTACCTATAGTTTGTTAGTTAGCTTTACAACTTTAGAGGTTTAAAACAAGGGTTCCTAACTTTTTCGTATCACACCTCTCAACACCCCTACCTAGTTTGTGCTCCAAAACCACAGTGGTAGTCTGGCAAAGCTTATGATACTTTTCAAAATGTTTTTATAGATGTATTAAATAAAACAGTCAAAATTACAAAAGAATCCAATTATATTGAAATACAGTGACCAAAACTTACAGCAAACAAACAAAATTAAGTTCCTGGACCACTGATTAAGAACCTCTGATCTAGAACACTGTATTTCTATTACTTGATCTAATTTTTGATTGGTCCACTTTAAAAACTCATTGTATGAGAGCAGGATTGTTCTTAATATCCTTTTTCAGTAAAGATTGAGACACACATTTGATTTTTTTATTTCAATACTTTTTTCTGTTCATTTGATGTTTTATATACTGGGATCCCAACTGTCAGAAAGACTTTCTACTCTGATATAATTTTAAAAATCTATTATTATTGACCAGTGTGATACACCTTAGTTTGTTCAACTTTTTCTTTAGCAAAATGGAAAGATTTTTCCCTTAATTTCACTTTTCCAGCTATTCGTGAAGACATTTTCTGTTTTCTTCCAGAAAGGGTCGTTAAAAGAAAATGTAGAATATTCTGCTCCTGGGTTTCTGAATATGACATACTTCTTCAAGAGTTTCCATGCTTTCTTGTGTTACTTATTATTAAAACTAATTTCTGTTTTCCTCTAACCAAAACCATCATTTTATCAAACTTCCCTTTTCTAACATGAACAGTTTTAATCTCTTTTAACAGAGAGGTTGAATGTGTTACAATTCTATATATAATCTGCATGTAAATTCACCAATTTAATTTTAACAAGAAAATTATAACTAAAGCTACTAAGGGCAAGGTTTTACAACCCTGCATAAACCTGACATTCACAAATGGATTTAGAAGTGAATGCAATGGATTTTAAAGACTGTTTATATATACACATCTAATTGCAATCTTAAATAAGATGAACATAGGTACTAACTTGTGAAGCTTTAAAAAAAATCACATACATTTATGTCCTTCCCCAGAACCTTCATCTGCAGGGTAGGATTCTGCTTTGAAATATATGTACTGTGTCTCTCCCCTACTCTTGCTTTCATCATATTCACTGTCAGTTCCAGAGTCTTCTTCAGCTGTATCCCAGGTCTCCTTTTTTCCTTCATTTGCCTTAGATCGTCTACTACTTGTGATACTATGAGAGTCAAGTCCATTAGCCAAAGGGACCGGGGCACTGTCTGCATTGCACAAAGTGTCACTACTGTGACTGGAACTAAGAATGTCACTGTCCACTGAGCTTGTACTCCTGTCATTGTTCACATCAGAGTCAGATCGCTCTTCAGATTGGAAATTTTCTGGATCAGAAGTCTGAATCTGCTGTTCAAGTTCTCTGTTATCTACTGATCCTGAGGAGTCTCTTTCATTTAGAGGTGACTCAATGTTTTCAAAATCACTTGTCTCTGTACTCTTGCTACTGTCTCCATTATCTCCATCCTGGTGCTGTTGTAGAGACAAACTTTTAAGTTTTTCAGTACTTTCTTCTAAGATAGCCTCTACAGATTTTAGGCTACTTAGAGGTCCTTTAACTCGTTCACAAGCATCATCCACATTGCCAGAATCCCCACCAGCTTTCTGATACACTGTCCTTTTAGAATGAGATCCTGGAGATTGTTCAGGTAATAAAACAAACAGTCTGATTGTATTTGCATGTCGATCCAGCAATTTCCACAGATGAGAATCTGTAAAGGCCATCTGGTGATCCAAAGACTCAGAACTTTCGACAAATACCTAAATATGAAGGCAGAGAGTTCCGTTACATCAACATAGTTTCGCTTCTCAGGTATGACACGAGAGTTATAGTATGCACATAAAAGTATACATATTGAATTGGGTCAAAAACATTTTTAAAGGAAATAAATTATTTAGGTGGTAAGACATTTAAGTTCAAATAAATCAGTACATAAGCTTGCTGCAACGACTGAGAACTTTGCAGAGTTATTCTCGTTAATGAAGCTTTTATGTTTAACATGGCTACTGCTTAGGAAAACAAATTCCAAACCTTATAGTCACATTAAGTCTGAAAAGTTTAATCAAGATAGTTGCTCCTTGTAGACAAAGATAGGGCTGATCAGGATAGTGAGTGATGCATACCTCCATACATCTGTGAGATATATGGCTGACTACTAGAAGTGTGGCCAATCAATAAGAAAGATTTTCCTTATTAAGTTAACTGACTTGTATGGAAATAGAATCTGCAATCTGGATCTCATCAGCATCATGTTCTAAATCATTCTTTCTTTCTTTCTTTTTCTTTTTGCTGAGGCAATTGGGGTTAAGTGACTTGCCCAGGGCCACACAGCTAGGAAAGGTTAAGTGCCTGAGATCAAATTTGAACTCAGGTCCTCCTGACTTCAGGGCTGGTGCTCTATCCACTGCAACACCTAGCTGTCCCAATTCATTGTTTCTTAATGAGTGAAAGGAACACTTTGATCTATCATGAAAAAGTCCTTGAAATATCACAAAATCCTAGATTTCTTCAGAGATCTTTTCTCATTTTGAATCAGAGTAATGGCAATCATGTAACTGCAGTGGTAATTATGGGGGGGGGAGGATGTACATGCATAGAAAATTATAACAAATAACAATGGATAAACCAGTAATCCTGACAAGGCCACAAGTATGTACGGGTTTTAAAGTCATGTGAACTAAAAATGGACACAGTAAGATGGTTAAGCTTACAAATGAAACCATCTAATATGTAACAATGGAAACATTTTAATAATCTGGGCAAGATACTGAACATTTCCTGGTTTCAGTTTCCTTTTCTGTGAAATGAAGTGGTTTTAAATGAGATGCTTTCTAAGGTCTCTACCTCTCTCTAATAGTCTAACAAATACTATTAAAGATAATTAAATTCACATTGGAATTTGTCTATAAATTCTATAAAGGAGTAAAAATTTTCTAAAGTGGAGAAAAGTGTGAAAGTACTGTGCCTTTCAGGTGAGCAGAGAGGTGGTGCAGTAGATAGAGCACTGGGCTTAGAATCACAAGACATCTTCCTGAGTTCAACTCTGGCCTCAGACATTGGCCAAGTCACTTAACCTGTTTGCCTCAGTTTCCTTCTCAGTAAAACAAGTGAAGAAGAAAATAGTAAACTACTAAGATATCTTTGATAAGAAAACCCCAAGTGAGATCCTGAAGTCAGACAGGACTGAACAACAAAAAACGGTGCCCTCCTCTTTCTTCCAAATGTACCATTTCATGCTGTGCTTTCTCAGAGATGATGGTACCAAAGCTCCATCTGTATCAAGTCAACATCACTACATTACGGATTGGGTTTTAAAAAGCATGTACTTCCCATGTTGTACTGTGATTAAGAAAATAAAAATCAGATGCCTTCTATTAAACTGCAATGAAAAGCTGATTTGGAATTTCAATTGTGGCAATATAATAACTATTGCACACCATTATTTACATTTTGTTTGGAAGCTTAACTATCCAACTCTATGGTATTGTTTATTTTTGGTTGTGAACTCAATCTGAGAGAAAGTTTTAAAAAAAAAACAAAAAACAGAAACGCTCAAAGAAAGGTAAAAGGATAAGGATCTCATCAGGAGCATATTCAGAGATACAATTACTAACTAGGCTGATGCTTCCAAGAAAGGAAATGATCCACATGTAAAAACATTTATTTATAGCAACTCTTGCCACAGAAACAAAAAACTGGAAATTCAGGGCCATCTAGTGGTGGCTATCATTCGAAATACATAAAATACACGTATTCTCTTATTGCACCATACCACAGGGGATGGTCTCAGAAGTACCTGGGAAGACTTTTATATAAATTGTTGTAGTGCAGTAAGTAAAAGCAAGACAATACATCATCAATGTAATACTCAACCACAATGCTGGAAGACCAGTGAAGAAGTCTTAACACATGAGCTCACAGAGGTTGGATGCAGACAGAGCAGAAGGAGAGATGTTTTGGGCTTTTTTTCTTTTCTTTTCTTTTTTTTTTTGCCTTATTATACAGATTTGTTACTTTTTTTCTTTTATTTTTTTGAGGGGAAAGGAGAAGGATAAAGGTAATAATAAACGATAATATTTATATAGTGCTTACTATGAGCCAAGCACTGTGCTAAGTGCTTTTACAAATATTATCTCATTTGATCCTTACAGTAACCCTGGGAGGTAGATACCATTATTATCCATTTTACAAGTGAGGCAACTGAGGCAAGCAGAGGTTAAATGACTGGCCTAGGATCATACTAAGTATCTGAGGCCATCTTCAAACTCAGGTCTTCCCAGAACTCTGAAAGGGCATGGGGAGAGGTTGAGTGTAAGTTCTTCTCCCTCCCCTCTTCCCCCAAAAAGAACAGAAGGAATCACAGACAAGCAGGACAGCTTTAAAAGTTATACATTGTATTTATTATATACTTAAAAAATAAAAGCAAGCTCTATGTAATGGAAATTCACAGTTTCATGTACAATCCTTTCCTTCTGGTCTATAATGTAGAGGGACATGTTTGCTGTATTTGGTGTTAGAGTTCAGAACAGAAATAATGAAAAAAAATACAGACTCCTATTTCTCACTGTTGCCCTCCCTCTCATCTGCTAACTGATCCTGGCTGTAGCTTGCTTTATTTCAAAATATTTCTCTGGGTCTGGAAAAGGAGAAAAAGAGGCAACTCTAGTAGCAGCATGGCAAGCAAAAAAATTAACTTTCTGGAATGGAGTGAAGTGGCAAATGGCAGTAGAACATAGTTGCTAGAGAGTTAGCCCCAGAAAGATTTCTGTTCAAATCTTGCCTTGTATGAGCCTGGGCAGGACATTCAAGGACTCAGTTCTCCAGTTCAAGCCTTTAAGGGGCAGAACAGCTGCTGATCTGCATTGGTAGATGGTGATCCCTATACTGATGATGCTCTAAAAATGGTCCAACTCCCCCTGCTCCAAAAAGGTGTCATCAGATTAGGAAATTAAAAGACCAGGCAACACTAACTGTTGAGAAGGGCACACTGATTACTGAAAAGTCAAGTCAGAGAACAGTGATAACAATTTAAGAGTGAGAAGGTTTAAGTAAGATGCTGAAATAAAGAGCAGGAAAATGAATGAGATCAGCAAAATAATCAATAAAAAAACCCGTAAAGCAAGAACTCTTTGAGGATGTGATAGAAGCTAGAGCAAACCAATAAAAGTGGGCTTCAATATGCATGAAAATTCTAATTACTGGAAAGCAAAAATAAGAAATCCAAAAAAGAAAAGATCATCGACTTTTCCTCCTGTAAGGGAAACAATTTAGTGAGCTCAAGCTTTGTGAAGGATTTCCTCTATACAAGTTCCCAGAAGAACTTGATGCTCTCAGGGCAGGAACTGTGGGTCCAAGAGGGGCTCTGCCACTGAGGCCCATCCCTCCCCCACATCCAGTCTTGTAAGGGAGGGTGGGAGTGGCAAGGGAGGAGTTGGCTGATTACGGGATAGGGTTTAAGAAAAGTCAAATAGAGAGAAGTATCAATATGTTAGAAAAATATAAAGAAAGTGGGATCTGATTTATCTTATAGAAAGAATAGGTCTGATCAAAGTAGAGAAAAGAAGGACGGCATTCCAAAGGGCACTGTATGCTCAAAAAGATGGAGGCAGAAAGATGGGCCTAAGGGAAGACTGACCTAGCTGGAATCAAGCTTGGGAAGCAAGGTGAGAAAGCGGAATGGGAGGTTTAAGAATTTGTTTTCTGCTCGGATTAAATGTGACAATGTAGGAAATGTAAGAGGCAATAAGGCAGAAAACAATGGGCCTGAGTGCCACTTCTGACTTGTCTGTGTAGCCCTGGGCAAGTGACTCACCCTCTCCAGGAAAACATTTGTAAGATGAAAATTTGCAAATACTTACAATGCCAGAGGGAATTTCCTCACTAGAATTTCTTATACCCATGAAATCATAAGTTCAGGCAAAAAAAAGAAAAAGTGTAGGAAAGAATCATTAAAGACACACCTTGTTACTTCTAAAGAAGCCTTCAGCCTTCAGTGTTTTACTGGGCACACTGAGAAGACGCAAATCATTGTAGCAGCGTTCCAGAACTATTCTCATAGTTTCAGCAGGCAGCTGTATTGTCTACAAAGGAATCACAATTACAGAGGAGTATTTTTATTTTACAAAAAACTCTAATTCAGAATTGGTCAAAAAATATGAGATTACTCCAAAAAATCTGGACATAAAATTATTTCACTTAAGTCACTTTAATTTTACTTCAAGGATTTAGAGGAGTGATCTTATTCAAAAATGAAAAATTTACCTCCTCATGGCTGGCATTTAATTACCAGTCCCATATATAATTAAACTAAATTATCTTGATATTATATTACCATCAATAACATTCTGATAACTCATAAGAAAGGCCCAAATCAAAGACAGACGAGGAAGAGGGAATTTTGTTCAACATGTTTGTTTCCCATCATGTTTATGGAAATGACCAGGGGAACCTCTTCCAATCCCTGACTATAGTCTCTTAGTTTAAAAGTCCAATACTATTGTATAGTTAAAGACATAAATCAGTGGTGGGAGTATAAAGAAATTGATAATTCTAATTTCCAGCAATATAAATGAATAGAGCCACTTCTTTGTCTTTATTCCCTAACAGAGAACATAAACTAAGAAAGCTGCATGGGAGGCACCTGCCAAAGGTACTAATGATTCCGAGTGTGCTGATTCAGAATTGTCCCTCTACTATCCCCCCACCTCCCACCCTGCTCCAATTAGCTGAAAGGCTTTACATTCTTGAACACATTCATACACCCCTCTATCTTTAAATGAATGGCAAGAACAGAAAAACATACATGTCAGATAAAGGTCAAAAAGGACATTAACAAAATCTTCCCACTGCCTCCTCAATTACAAAATGCTAAGAAGGGCTCTCTCTGCTATAGTAGCTAGAGGACTAGTCTGGGAAGTCAAGACCTGCCTCTGACACTAAGTTACAAGTTATTTCACATATTAATACTTCAGAGAATGTCCTTATGATTAAGTCACAGAAAAATTGTTGATCTCTGTTGGTAAAAGCAGTTTCCACACCATGGAGAGTTCTTCATGGACTCTTAGACCTCTATCTACTGCCTTTCTCCCCAGTAAAAACTTAAAATGAATTCCAAAATTCTAGTATATGTGTCTACCTAAGGCAATATTATCTTTTACAAGTCAAGAAAATGTACACATAGTTCTATGCACAGGCAAAATATTCTTTGAATAAAAGTACAAGGATAATTTGGGAATATATTTTAATGTGTAGCAGCAGTTATAACTCTAGTGTAGGGTTATCACAGACCATAAAAATGATATGTTAACATGATTCTCCTTTTGAACTCTCACAGCACTCTATACTTTTCTTAGGGCATTGATTATATTCTGCTTTGTTTAAGAGTTCTTGACTCTTAAGACTATCCTTGACTTACCTAATCTACTGAACTAAAGCTACTTAAGGATAGTAATCATGCCTTATTCATCTTTGTAAACTCCATGATTTGTCAAAGGCATGTAGTAGATACACAAAAAATGTTTACTGAATACAAGGTGGACTTGGAATATTCTTAAAGTAATTCTTTTGGGTGAAGGAAGATGAACAAATATTTACAGTCAAAATTTTTAAGAACAATCTTAAAAAAACAAAACAAAACAAAAAAACAAGGAAAGAAAAATGCCAAGCATTTTCAAAAACAACACTAGCACTGTCCTTTGAAATGTGTTAGTGAAAGAAATGCAATCATTAGACATCCTTCTTAAAAATGATACAGTGCTATTCAA
Source organism: Myrmecobius fasciatus (assembly GCA_023553655.1). Classification (NCBI taxonomy): domain Eukaryota; kingdom Metazoa; phylum Chordata; class Mammalia; order Dasyuromorphia; family Myrmecobiidae; genus Myrmecobius; species Myrmecobius fasciatus. The sequence goes on along the minus strand of JAJPUD010002390.1, from coordinate 191,033 downwards.
AACTAAGCATGAATCTGCATTAGATATGGAAATTATTTTCCTCCATATTCAGACTGTGTTATTTAAAACTTACCTTTGAAATAAGCTGCTTAAATTCGGTGACAGTTTGATTTAAATAAGCTCGTACACTAAATGGAGGAGCAACAGACTCTGTCTTTATATCAACCACATGGACCTTCACCATCACCTCTGCCACATGTGACAAACATAAGAAAAGAATAGCTAAGTACTTGAAGAATTGATTTAAATAAGACATTTGTAATATGATTTTCAATATAGTCACAATGAGGGAAGTTCTCTTTATAAAAAAAGAACCAAAAAAACACAACACACATATTTAGAAAAGCACTCTTTGCCACTCTTCATAAAAAGCTGTTCTTAACAGCAACAAGCCTTACATAGGACAGAGTCAAGTCTTGAGAATTAATGCACATGGGGACTTGGAATTGTTTCTTTTCTATACACATTGAGATACAGGGGAAGGAATACCAGTTTTAGTGGAAGATTTTCTTGGCACTCCAGATTTCACATTTACAAGCTGGGTAACCATGGACAAAGGACTAAGTCTCAAGGAAGTTATCCTAAGATGAGGTTAATATGGTTCACAAAATCAGAACCTGAAGATATCTTAGATGTTACAGTCCAACTCTCTTACTTTACAGGTGAGGAATCTGAAGCTCAGACAGGTTAAGTGACTTGCTATGGACCACACAAGTGCTAATTTATAGCTGGGATTTCAACCTAAATTTTGACTCCAAATCCAGAATTTCTTCCTACTGAGTCAACACCTGCCTATGTGACAGGAATACTGTAAAGAAAATGTTATGCATTCATTTAAAACAATATGAAAACTCACACTACACATTTTACTTTCAAATTTCCTTTCCCAATATTGCTGAGTAATAGAGTCAGCCTTTTGACTATAGGATCCTGTCTAATTTAGGAAGAAGGATAATTATCTTCATTCTGCAATTGGGTTATTTGTATTCTTTGTATATTTCTTTGTACACACACCTTATGAATTTTTAAAAAGTTTTTCTTACTAATTGTGTGACCCTGGACAAATCACTTAATCCCAATTGTCTCAGGGGAAAAATAGCTTGCTCATAAATGCTTCTTAATTTGCCAGTCATTCTAAATTTTGAGAATGAGAAAAACTGTTCAAATCAAGTTCTTTCGACTTAAAAATAGAAAAAACAAAAAACTATCATATTTTTATGATAGACAAAATTCTCCCCCCTCCCCCAAATTCTTAATTATATTGTATTTCTTACCACCAGGTTTATAAGACTGAAAAACCTGATCAGGTTTTTTGATTTCCAAAAGCAGATCAAACATGTATGTTGATTTGACTCCACCAAGTAGAAGTCCCATAGGAGTATCCTCATCTCCTTCATATGACCGTTCTAGATAATCATGAAACTCATCATACTTAACAAGACGACAGCAATCCAGGGGAATGACATCTTCTAAATCCATCACCTAAAATTGGAAAAATTACCATACAAACTTTTTTTAATCTCAGTATTATTACATGCAGTTGTAAATATATACTTGTGACTTGTATAGATGCACAAACACAACAGATTAAAGGCATAAATAAATTAAATATTTTTAAAAATTCTAACTTTTTTTTTTTTACCAAACATCCTCAAATAAAAATTTAAATTATTAGGCATATAATCCATGTAACAAAGTATTCCAAACATAAAATACAAAACGTTTTTTAATGCAAATTTTCAAGTTAAACTACACTCAAAAGTCACAGTACTACATAGACTAAACATCTAAGTTATCTCTATGATCACATCTTTCACAGAATCTTGTATGATTTTAACATATGTATGGAAATGTTGAAAAGACCCATGTCATCATTTGTTCAATTATAAAGCAATAATTATACTATTTGTTTTACTATTAAATGAAGGAACTGGTGCTGGAACCTAATTCTTCTGCTTTTAAATCTAAAGTCTCATTCCACTATACCAGGGGTGTCATTGTCCTGTACATAAGGATCCTGCAAGCTGTATACTTAGTTTTAAAATGTAATGTTATTTCTTATTTTTACTTATTTCGTTAAATATTTCTCAAATCTTTTCAGTTAAATATTTCTCAAATCTTTACATGATACTATTTCACATGTAAAGAAGGCATCTTGTAAAATATATAGTGCTACAGAAATACTCAATACGGCTGCTACCATTCAATGATGTGTGCTTAATCAAAGTTATTCATAATCACATAGTACCCAAGAGGATTGGGTAATTGTGGTTTCACAATTAGCACAAAAGGTATCTGACATTTTTTTTTTTGTTTGTTTGTTTTTTTGACTTAGGCAACTGAGGTTAAGTGACTTGCCCAGGATCACACAGCCAGGTATTATTAAGTGTCTGAGGCCACATTTGAACTCAAGCCATCCTGACTTCAGGGCCCAATGGTCTACCCACTGGGCCATCTAGGTGCCCTTAGCATGAAGCTTTTTTTTTTTTTTGCTTTTTGCTGAGGCAATTGGGGTTAAGTGACTTGCCCAGAGTCACACAGCTAGGGCATGTTAAGTGTCTGAGACCAGATTTGAACTCAGGTACCCCTGACTTCAGGGCTGGTGCTCTATCCACTGCGCCACCTAGCTGCCCCAGCATGAAACTTTTTTAAATTAAAGACAGGAAGTTTTATTGTTTGATTCTCACATTATGATATGTGATGATTATTTTGTTTTCCTTTGCCACCACAAAATTATTAAAATATTAAGTAGTCTTTCTTCTGAAAAGGAAATAATATTAAGTCCAAAACAGTTAATTCATTTTGAGAACATGAACTTTTATGAAAATGGAGCTGACTGCGCTCCATGGGAGGGATATAAAGCACAGCCTTTGAGAGAATCCCTCGTCTAGAACAGGACAATTATTTGATTCCTTCAATAAGCTGTGTTCACGACTATCTCTGGACAAGTACTGGTGTTGGATCCAAAACTGAGTAGAATGAATTAGTTTACAATTGGAAATGTGCATAGGGCTTTACTATAAAAGAAAATAAAAATGACAGAAAATCATGGGATAAACGTCACAAAACTAGCAGCCTGACTGATATGAGATCTCTATGATGCTAAAAATAAAATAAGAGGGCTTTCCAGCTTGAAGATTTACAAACAAAGAAGACACTCATGGATAAGACTGTCAAAGTGAGAGTGAGGTTGTGGCTTGCACCTACCTGTAGGAGAATCCTCATGAATGAAATCACAAATCTAAGTACCACTTTCTTATGTAAGATGGTCACAGGTTGGTAAAAACATAAATGTTAATTACTGAAATACAAATCGAACAAATAGTTTGAGTCAACACACCTTATAGGCTATTTCTACTGCTTCTTTTAGGGTCTTATCTTTATGAACCTCCAATTTATTTTCCATCATCACTTGTTTCACAGGATGCATGCAGAACAATTTTATCTGTAACACAAATTTAGTCAACATTTAATCAGGTTCAAATCCACATTTTCTTAAGTATCTTTTTACCACAAAATTAAAAAAAAAACTTAATTAGATTTACTAACAAAAATGTTTTTATTTAAAAATACTTTCACTGTTTTTTAGCAATCATAATTTTGTGATCTCATAATTATTTAAAGAACTTCATTAATGTGTTAAAAGAACTAATGTTAAACGTATTTTATTCCATTGTGGCAAAGCTCTTTCTTCAGACAGAGGTAAGAGAAATCTAACCTTGCAAGTATTTCGCTCAATTTCACGTTGCCTTTTTTCTTGCTCTTCTAGTTCTTTCTCTTTTCGGACCAAATTCTTAATGTGCTCTGGGTAGTCTTTCACTTCTAAAAATTCTATCAATGACAACAATAACAATCAGGCATTTTCACTCTAAAGGAACTCTTTCATTGCCCCCACCCCGCTCCCAATTTGCTGGTTTTGCCAGTGTATGATAACAGCTAAGAGCTCTTTCCCTAGACACACACTACAACACAGATCTGAAATGATCCCATCTGCACCATGTTCCCTATCCATTTCTCATGACAGCATGTTAGTCAATTTGTTATGAGTTTAATTTTAAAGAATGAACCTAAAAAATTTGGTTAGCATTTATATAGCACTTTGAGTTTCGCAAAGCACTTCAAATACATGATCTCCTGTGGTCCTCAAAACAACCCTGGAAGACAGAACTGCAGCAGAGATTAAGTGACTTGCCACGGCATGTGAGTGAGGAAGGACTGGAACTCAGGTATTCTTTTTTTTTTTTTTTTTAATTCTTTTATTTTTTTTTATTAAAAGCTTTTTTATTTACAAAACATGAGTGATTTTTCTACATTGACCTTTGCAAAAGTTTTTTTTTTTTTTTTGTTCCAAGCTTTTTTCCTCCTTCCCCCCACCCCTAGATGGCAGGTAATCTAATACATGCTAAATGTGATAAATTATATGATAAATCCAATCTATGTATACATATCTATACAGTTATCTTACTGCACAAGAAACATCAGATCTAGAAAGAGAGAAGGAAAAAAAAACAACCTAAGAAGTAAAACAAAATGCAAGGAAATATTCACAGAAAGCGTTAAATTGCTATGTTGTGGTTCACACTCAATTCCCACAGGCCTCTCTCTGGATGTGTATGACTATCTTCATCGCTAAACAATAGGAACTGGTTTGAATCACATCATTGCTGAAGAGAACCATGTCCATCAGAATTGATCATTGTATAGTCTTGTTGCTGTGTATAATGTTCTCCTGGTTCTGCTCATTTCACTCAGCATCAGTTCATGCAAGTCTCTCCAGGCCTCTCTGAAATCATCCTGCTGGTCATTTCTTACAGAACAATAATATTCCATAACATTCATATACCATAATTTGTTCAGCCATTCTCCAGTTGATGGGCATCCATTCAGTTTCCAGTTTCTTGCCACTACAAAAAGGGCTGCCACAAACATTCTTGCACATGTGGGGCCCTTTCTTTCCTTTAAAATCTCTTTGGGGTATAGGCCCAGTAGAAACACTGCTGGGTCAAAGGGTATGCACAGTTTGATAACTTTTTGAGCATAGTGGAACTCAGGTATTCTTGACTCCAAATGTAACTAATAATAAATAAATGTAACTAATATAACTAATAATAAATAAATAAGATAGGACACTTCCCATTTTGGCTTTATATGTAAAGAGAGGGGAGAAAGATCAGAGAAAGAAAGTGTTACATGGTGAGAGAGAAAGGGCTGAAGCACAATAGGAGTGATGGGGCAGACAGAGACAGTAAGAGAGGTGGCAAGGTGTTTGCCAAGTTCCTACTATATACAAGGGTTTGTGCCAAGCATTAGAGAGACAAAATTAAAAATGAGATTGTTTTTTTCTGAGGGTGAGAATAAACAAGAATACGCTGAATACAAAAAAAGGAGCAACAGAGAATTAATTAGGGGAATCAAGGTGGGTTGAGCTAAGTCTTGTAGGAAAATAAGCATTCTGAGGGACCACAAAGAAAAGAATCTATTTCAAGCACGAAGAAAATACAAGGAGATGGAATTTGGAGGCCCTGGTTTGGGAAATAGCTAAAAGTCTAGTTTAGCTGCAATGCTGAGTTTGTGAAGGGAGATGGTATGGGGAAAAAAAGAAAAGAAAAAAAAAGGCTGGAAAAGTGAAGGGAATCTACATTGGACACAGCTTTAAATATGAGGCTAAGGAGTTTATAGTGTATCCTATAAGCAATGAGACCCCAAAGTTTATTCAACAGGGGCAATATATTTTCCCAAGACTTAAATCAGCTTCAAATGCCCCTATCATTTTTCTTGGCTTTAGGTTACTTCAGTTTCCTATCATTTGAAGAATTCTCTCAGAAGAACAGGTGCATATATATTTGTACCATGACTAGTCCGCTGACATTTCTCCCAATTGCTCTATTTCAAAGAAACATCCTTTTTGGTTATATTTTACAAAATTTATTTCTATCCTTAACCCTCCCATTTTAGACCTGTGATTAAAAAGAATGAACTTACAATGAATCAGGAAGCCTTTCATTAAACCATATTATAGAAACCTAAAAGTCTTACAATATACCACTGGCTCTTCTTCCTCATCATCATCCCTATTACCATCATGATCACCACCACCACCACCATCATTACTCTGTGCTAGGCAGTATCAATATTATTTCATTTGATCCTCAGAACAACACTGGGACAGAGGTACTGACCATCCCTTGGTTTCTTTAGGCTGAAAGTGAACAAAGGGAAAACAGACATTTGCTCTGAGCAAGATAACATTTTATTAACAGGAGCACTACCTACCAATAGAATTGGTCAATGGCTACCTCAGTTTGGCCAAAGACCCCAAGAAGGGGATCTTTTACCAGGAGGGAAGAAGTGGGTCATTGCTAACCCTCCTGTGACTATTTACTGTTTGAGTCCACCTGCAAGGTCAAAGATAGCGAGCCAAACTGCTTTGTAGAGAAAACCAGATATCCTTGAAGTACAGCTTGGTAAAGGCACCAGACAAGATTCTCTGGTGTCCACCTGCATCCCCCAAAGATAGGAAACTTCCTCGAGGCAAGAATAGAACAACCAGATATCCAAACTTAACTCATTACATGCCAGCTGAAAATGATAAGAAAATCAATTTAATCTTTTCAAGGCTTACCATTTCCTTCCTATATCATTTCACCTAGTACTCTAAGGCCCTTCTTTCTGATTACCCCTCTTTTAGTTCTTCCTTTAGTCTTATCCTTTAGATTATCTCCATCAGAGATCTACTCTAAGGACTGTGAATAATTGCTAAGATAGTAGCCAGGATATTTAAACAACAAGATAGATTAGATATTAAGAGTTGATTTTTACTAATGACCCCACAGTAACTCTTCTAGGCCTAACCTCCAATATAATTTCTAAAAATGTATCATCTTCCATCTCCTTGCCAAGAGGTATAGTGTATTTGCCAGGGAATCACAGATCTGGCCATTCTGTTCCTAGCATGGAGAGAGAGAGAGGTGATAAATCCATATAACTGAAGCTCACATTTAGCTTCATGGATAAGAAAATCTTCTGAATTATAACAAAGTCCTTTACTTTCTCTGGTCAGTACTGACTGACTCCAGAACAATTACAGTACAAAGAAGAAGATTTTAAAACAATGTATTTTGTTTCCCTCCATGGAAAGTAAAATCTTTCATTTTATCTTTTGTCTTATTTATCTATTGTCGTCTTTGTTACAAAGGGGCAACTTTAGTTAGTTCCTGGCTGGAGAAAATAGGAATTCTATAAAATCTGAAGCATGATGCCTAAATTTTTGTCCCTTTTCAACAATACCAGAATTTCTCTTCATGCAACCTCCCCAAAAACCGTTCTTTTTGAAATGATATTGTATGGTTATGGCACATTTGTATATCAGATTCCCTGATAAAGATTTTAAGGTGCATAAATGAAGAGCACATGGTTTAATCATTTTTGGATCTCCCTCAGCAGGTAGTACTTTGCATAAAGTATTTGTTAAAAAATGGAAAGGAAAAAGCCCCCACAAAAGACACTAATTTCTAAGGGCCTTGTAATTAAAACATAAAATAGTAAAATTCAAACACCTATAAACAAAACAACAAAAATGACTACTGAGAGACCATAGACAATTAAAATTTAAACTTCCTAGTCTATCTAAGTTTAAGCACATTTCAAGCATCAAAATGATTTTTTTTTAAGCTTGTTTTCTGAGTGTTGTCCAACTGCAGGGGGTGCAAGAGCAGATAGGACAACCTGAGTAGTGAATAGAGTACCAGGAATGACAGAAGAGGCAAGTCCCAATCTCTCCCCTTTTAGCTGATATGTGACCTACGGCAAAAAACAGCTTTTTTGGATCTCAGTTTCTTTATCTAAAAAATGAGGGTTTTAGAAGATCCTAGAATTTCAGTTGGAAGGAAAGTTAGACACTAATGAGTCTAACATCTTCATTTTATAGATGAGGAAACAAACTCTAGAGACATCAAATGACCTGCTCAAAGTCAAACTGGCCACGAGGTGATTCTGGGCAATTGCAATAGACTTGTGATAGAGGGAGCCATATACATTCAGAAAGAGAACTGTGGGGACTAAAATACAACTGTATTTTTCACCTTTTTTTTATTATTGTTTGCTTTTTTTTTTTTCCTTTCTCATTTTTTCCCCTTTTTGATCTGATTTTTCTTGTGCAGCATGATAAATGTGATAATGTATTCAGAAGAATTGGACATATTTAATCTATATTAGATTACTTGTTGTCCAGGGAAGAGAGGGAGAGAAAGAGAAAAATTTGGATTACAAGGTTTTATAAGGGTGAATGTTAAAAACGATCTTTGCATGTATTTCAAAAAAAATTAAGTTATTATTATATATGTTTTATATATGTATATATAAGTGGGATGTAAATGAATTAGTTATCTTTCCAAGTCATTGATATCTTGTATTATCTACTTTTATGAATTATTAGGAAGATCAAATGAGAATAACTATAAAAGCACTTTGCAATAGCAAGTAACTTATTTTTCTAACTCCATTCATTATGAGAGTGCAATAAATCCAGGTAAAAGGTAGATTCTACTTGTGTAGGAGTTGTATTAGGGAGAAAACTCTAATTATCTTATTTCCAAAGATACTTCTTACAAAAATACTTGAGGCAGATTTTGATCAGTTATCATCGAATGATAAAATAGAAATAATGTATTCTAGATGTCCTCTGCAAAATGTAATTTTAGGAAATACTATTTAAAATTAGAAACATTACTAAAATGGTATTTCTACAGAGCAAAAAGCAATAGAGAGTGAATTCATCTTGGTTCTCACTTAAAGTGACTTAAATGAGACTAAATGACTAAAGGGACTTCATTATAAAGTACTTTCATCTATAAAACAGTTGCAAGGTCTGTATTTCAAGAACAAGGCACTGAATATGAATTCCATTGCTAAAAATAATCCCAAAATTTACCTTCCAAATTTAGCCACTATTTTGGCAAGAATTATTCTAAGTGTTCTTACTATAAAAACTGTATTTCAAATTCTAGTTAAAAAACATTAAGAGAAGGATAAGTACCTAGCTCCTGATATCTGACATTTTTTACATACATTATACTCACTAACTTAATCAATGAAAAATGTTTATCTAGTGCTCTATAACTGGCAAGAAAATGCTCCTATTATGTTCATAAAATCAAATGGAACACACTTACTTGCATTTCTTGAAGGATCCTTCAATCTATATATAAGCATATATGCATTTGTGGAGCTAGTAGGAAGACAAAGAAAAGTCAACTGTGACTGAACATTTTATTAAATCAACAAATATTTATAGAAAATATCCTTCTCTACTTCATGTGATTAAATATTATTGGGTTTTTTTTTTAGACAGGTTCACACTTAAACTGCCCTGGAAATGAACGAAACTTTCTTCTGTTTGTAAGTATGTATGGAGGAGCAAATCTACTGACTCTCTTGATAAGTCATTTTGTTATTCAACAAGCCAGTTTCCCAAAGTGACTTATTGTAATTAAAGAGCTAGTTAAAGTTCATTAATAGTATTTCAAAAGCAAGGGGAAAAAACCCACCCAAATGCACAAATCTAGTTGATGATCTTTCAAAAATTAGAAAGGTACTAACCTGGCAAAGGCACTAGAATAATATCCTCGACTTCCTGAAGATCCACCATGAGTCTTCTTAATGTCCTCTTGGGTTATCTGAAATGTTGTACCACAGTATTTTATTCAGCAAAATTTTTAGGTTGTCACAAAACAAATGAAACTGCTGACCCCTTTTAAAGATGAGCACACCAAAGGAAAAAGAAAAGGAAAAGAGAGAGGAATACATACACAATTACAATAACCACTCACATCTATTAGAATTAAATATAGGACTATGTAAAATCTTCAGGCGGTGTCTAAACATAGTCAATAAATCAAATTCTCATCAGTAGTCAATGCCTATCAATGAATTTTAGCACTAGATGATCAGGGAACAATTTTGAAAGGCTAGGTAAAGAGAAAAATAAAAAGAATTTTAGCAGCTGTCAAATTAGTGAGATTAAAATAGAAAAGGAAGAGCAGTTAAGAAAATCTAATTCCATTCAGTCTTTCATGTTTCACCCCCTCACCCTACCCCTGCCAGCCACCCCTCAACAACTTGCTTGCTTATGAACAGACATAATCTCTTGTCAGGACAAAAATCTTTAAGTTCTTGCTTACCCGACTAACATGCTGATCATTAAAGCTGTACCACTGCTCATCACTGAATGATTTTATGCACGCATAATAATGACCACCAGCTGCACTTCCCGAATGAACCATAACAGAAAAGAGTTCATATAGCAAGGAAGTCTAGAAGGCAAGGAAGTAACATAAAAGGAGAAAATAAAAATTTCATTTACTATTATTCTACCTTCTTTAATAATATTTAGTAAAGCCACTAGAAGACTCAGGCTATGCTATTATATGGGAGAAAAAAAGGTGGTGAAAATATTATGAATCTGCAAATTTCTAGACAATTAGGGAAAAAAACCCTCAAGTCTGTTTCACTTAAGTTCGTATCTTATTTCCTCCATTCAAATCATAGTGCATATTAAAAAGCTATTGAATATAAAACAGGTCTATGTGTGGTCCAAAGCAAGTAAAAACAAATAAGAAGAATGTACACTACTGACTAGAAAATAGATTCTTTTATTTGAGACTGCCAGTTGATACAGTAGAGTCATTGCTAGGCCAAGAGTCAGGAAGATGAGAGTTCAAATCTGATTTTAGATATTTACTGTGTGACCCTGGGCAAGTCACTTAACCTTGTTTGCCTCAGTTTCCTCATCTGCAAAATGAACTGAAGGAAACAGCAAACTACCACATTCTGGCATCTTTGCCAAGAAAATCCCAAGTGGGATCACACAGAGTCAGACACTTAAAAACATTACTACCCTAAAATCTCAATTACTGCCTCTAGAACAGGGAGATAGGTGGTATCATTTTATGAACACTTAAGATTTGGATGTGTGATTATATTTGAGATTCTCACCACAATAATTTACCCAGAATTACTTTATATCCATTCTCAAGCAAAATTAACTATGTGGATCTTCAGTTAAAAACTCTCTCATGACTATACAAAAGACTATTTTTATGATCTTTTATCAAATAAACAAATTAAAAAGAACTAGACTAGGTATTTTCCAGTTATAGTTAGGAAAATAATTCTTAGTCAAACAAGGATTAAAATAAATGTAAAATATACATTAACTTCAATTACAAGAATTGTAAAATTTGTGTACAAAATCAACGCAATCAGGATAAAAAGGGAAACTACTGATTAAGGGGGAAAGTCTTCCTATCAAGTATTTCAGAGAAAGGTTTAATATTCAAGATATCTAGGGAATAAATATATACTTCCAAGAACAGTTATTGAATGGATAAGTAGTTCAGAGGGCATGAACACTCAAAAGAAATACTATGAGCGGCTTTGTGAAAGGCTGATTCATACTGCCATTGGTAAGAGAAATATAAGCCCAAAGAAACCTGGATTACAAATCTCAACCAATAAATTGACAAAGAGGACAACAGATGAACCTAGTCAATGTTGGTAGAGCTGTGGAAAACCAGGCACTATTAATGGAGCTATGCAATAATCTAACTATTCAAGACAAAAACATTTTTATGAAAATAGTAGCTAAGAACTGGAGAAAAAGCAGATGCCAACAGATTTTGGAATGGCTGAACAAAATTTTGGGAATGTAATAGTATTACAATACTATTGTACCTTAAACTATGAAGAAATGAAGAATACAGGGCAAAAGGAAGACATACAATACTAAGGCAAAAAAAGGGAAACAATATACACAATGACAACTTTTTAAAAATAAGTTTTTATTGTTGCCTTCTGTTTCTTATATATCATGGTTATGTCAAGGATTTCTTCCCTTCCCCCTCCCAAGATCCATCTCATATAATAAGAGCATATTTTAGGAGAGGAAAAAAAAAACTCAGCAAAACCAACTGAAAAGGTTCAAAACATGTACAATGTGTAACATCTGTGGATCTCCCACCTCCATATATATGAGGGTGCTCTCTCATATCCTTCCTTAGAATTCTGCTTGATCTTTATGCTTTTGTTACATTCACTTTTAATTTTTTTTGCTGTGTTGTTGTTCTTTCCATTTACATTGTTGTAGTTACTGTGTATATGGTTTTCTTGACTCAGCTGACTTCACTCTGCATCAGTTCATAGAGCTCTTCCCATACTTCTTTGTATTCATCACGCACATCACTTCTTACTGCACAGTCATGGTTAAATACATTCAAGTACCACAATTTGTTCAGTCATTTCCCAATTGATAAGCATTTATTTTATTTCATATATTATAACTTCCTATAACAAAAATTGCTGCTATAAATGTTTGGTGTACATGAAGATTTTTTTTCTTATTGATGGCTCCCCTGGAGTATAAACACAGTTATGGAGAGACTCTGGGATTTAAAGGATCTGAATATTCTGGTCATTTTATTTGTATAATTCAAAACTGCTTTAAAAAGTGATCATACCATTTCACAGCTCTACCAACAATATATTAGTGTGCCTTCCACAACTCCTCCAAAAATATTGCCGTATTTCATAACTCGTAATCAAGGTTACTTTGATTTATATTTTTCTTACTAGTGATTTGGAGTACTCTTTCATGGAGTGATTGTGAATACTTTGCAGTTTTTTTGGAACTGTTTGTTCATACTCTTTGACTACTTCTCTATTGGGGAATAACTATTAGTTATCCGACATGTGAGCTTTATGTTTGTGTATACACATGTATGCCTGTATACCAAATGTGTATATGTGTGTGTGTATATATATGTGTATATACACACACACACACACACACACACACACACATATATACATACAGACACCAACACACTTATAAATTGCTTGTTTTAGATGTCAAAATCTTATCAGAGAAATATGATACAAGGATTTTTTCCCCCATTTGATTATTTTCTTCTTCTCTTGGATGCATAAATGTTTTATGTGCAGAATGTTTTCAGTTTTAAGTAAACAAAGTTATTGTTTTGTTTGCCTCTCTCTTGTTTAAGATATTTCCTACTTATAGCTGTGGGAAGTATATGAAAAGAATATTTCTAATTTTTTCATATATTCCACAATAACTACTAATAGTAGAAATAGAATTAAAATATGACCAAGCTTGGCCCCAAACAAAAAATGAGGAAAATATATCCAATCTTTCTCTGCAGAGCTGAGAGACTATGAGTGAGAAGAACTGTATATTCTGCCAGATTCAACTGCTATGTTGGTTATGTTATAGGGGATGGGTAGGGGCAAAGGGAGGATACATGTATAGAAATGAAGATGTAAAAAACAAGACAATAAAAAAATCTTAAAGTTTTTACTTCCTTTAAAAGGTGGTTTCTCCTATGACTATGCGAAAACATGGAGATAAATGCTTTATAGAGAGTCCATGCTAGTACCTAATGTTGTTCAGGTATTACAAAAGCAGATGCTTAATAAAAGCTTGTTAAATTGTGCGATATTAATCATTAAAATCTTGCTTTAGCATTTCCACTTCTTTCATATGGTTTAAGCATCTCTGATAAATGGAAATAAGTATTACACAGAGTAAGAGATGCACTTTATTGAAGTGTTTAACACAAATCTAAGACAAATTTAATTCAACAAATAGTTATTAAGTTCCTCTTGTGTACAAGATTGCCTTGTTAGGCAAAGGGAACACAAAGATTAAAATGATGGTAACTGTCCTCAAAGTTTAAATAAAAAATCATCACTGCTGAAACACAAACTATGAAAGAGAGCAGTATGAGAAATATAGTGGTGAGGCAAGAATTATCCGGACAGAGAAAGGCCTTAAATAAAACCCTGAGGAGTTTCTTAGTGAGGTAGTATGGTAGATAGAGCACTGAGCCAGGCATCAGGAAGAGTCAAGTTCAAATCTGTTCTCAGATATATTAGCTGTGTGATCCTGGGCAAGTCACTTTACCTCTGCCTGCATGAGTTTCCTTATCAGTACAAAAAAGGTGATATTAGCACCTACTTCCCAGGGTAATGAGATTCACATTAAGTTATTTTTCTAAAAAGCTCAGCAGTGTCTAGCCTACAGCAGGCACTTAAGGGGAAACAAACAAACAAAAAAGCTTGTTTCCTTCCTCAGCGTCACTTCCCCAAGTTTAATGCAAGTTCTAGCTGGAGTAAATGGATTGAGAGAGCATTATTAAGTGCTTACTACATGCCAAGCATGGCACTATGCACTAGCAATACAGATGCAAAGAGGAAACATTATAGTCTTCAAGGAATTTGCCCCATACTTAGTGGGGGACAACATGTACCAGAGAGCCCAGCTCCAAGCAGAATGACAGCAACAGAAAGAACAGAAAGGTCTGTGGAGGAATAGCGAGCACTAGCCTGCCAGCTGACAGGGCCTAGGAGCTAGGAGGCTGTGAGGGCCAGGCAGACGGAAGGGTCCTCCTTTTCACCCTAAGGACAAGAGCTGGAGACAGGCAGCTCATCCCCATGCTGTCATCTTCAAGAATTCCATCTCAATTTGGTGTTCACAGGAGGGAGTAAGGGCAAGGACAGGGAGCCCATCATTCCCATAAACACTTCACAGGATGAACAAGGAGGGCAAGACAAACAGTATTATGGAGTAGAATGGGGAGGAAACTGATAATGGGCTAGATGTGAGGGTAAAGGAAAAGAATCAAAGTCAAAAGAGAGTTTGAGCAGGTATGAGGGGTATGATGGCATTCTTATTAGCACTAGCAGAAAAATTAGAAGAAGTAGGTTTGGGGAGGTGATATGCTTTGCTCAGTTCCATTAAAAACACTATGTTCTTCCCATATGTAAGATACTCTGCATACGGAGGTTAAAAATGATCATTCTTGCCTTGACGATATGTCTGAGGTGGGGTGGGGAGGAGTGGTGCTTTTCTGGTGGTTGTTATTGTGGTTGATTTGTGTCTTTCCTCCCACCTTAGGAAGACAAGTAATGTTGGGTGCATCAACCAGTACAAAGAAGCCAGGTTATGAAGGATTCAAATAACAATGGAGTCTAAATTATAAGGAAAACAGAAAACTGGCGAGAAAATTTTATAGCAAGTTTCTCATTTTTCAAATAAATAGAGAAATGACCCAAATAATATAAAAGTAAAAGTCATCCCCCAATTGCTAAATGGTCAAAGGATATAAATAGGCAGTTTTGAGAAGAAATCAAAGCTATCAAAAATTGCATGAAAAAATGCTTTGTCATTATTGATTAGAGAAACTAAATTAAAACTACTCTTAACTACCATTACCTTATATGTACAAGACTGGTTAAGAAGACAGAAGAAAATGATAAATGTGGGAAGGGATATGGAAAAATAGGTATACTAAAGCACTGTTGCTGAAGCTGTGAACTGGTCCAATTATTCTGAAAAACAATTTAAAACTATGCCCAAAGGGCTCTAAAATTACATGCCCCTTGACCCAGCAATACCACTATTAAGTCTGTATCCCAAAAAAATCAAAGGAAAGGGAAAAGACCTATTTGTGCAAAAATACCTATAGCAGCATTTTGTTGTTGTTATTGTGGCAAAGAATTAGAAATTGAGGGAAAACTCATCAACTGGGCAATGGCTAAAAAAACTGTGGTATGATTATGGAATACAATTGTACCATAAGAAATGACAAGTAGGATAATTTCTGAAAAAACCTGGGAAGACTTATACAATGATCCAAAACAATTCCAAAAGAACCATGATGGAAAATGCTCTTTACCTCCAGAGAGACAATGGATATTGAAGCTTACTTTTTCCACTTTCTTTATTTCTTGCTTTTTTTTTTTTGTTTTTTTTTTGCAACATGGCTAATATGGAAATATGTTTTCTATAATTTCACAGCTGAAAGTTGGAAATTATATTGCTTGCCTTTTCAATATGTAGGAGAGAATTTGGAATTCAATTTCTAAAAAGGCAGCAAAAAATAAACAAATAAAATACACATACATTTAGATGTCCTCTATGTGGAAATGACAAATGAATCTACAGGAATTTGTGAGATCACCCATAATTAAGGGATAATATTTAAATGATGATGCATCAAAGAAACTGACGAAAAAGGCAGGAGAATCAAGAAGCGGTATCTTAAAGGCCCAGAATAGTCTTGTATTAATTTAAGACATATATGTTTTACCCCCATATTAGATTATAAAGGTTCATTCAGGGAAACAAATCTGGGTGTTCTCTTCCTTGTGTTCTCAGTCCTAAGCACAAAACTCTGCATATGTGTTTGAAGATTAAAAGGAACTATAGCACTTAAAATGGGCAAAACAAATCTTTATGTGCAACTGTGAATTACTGTTATGGGCATGATTTTTTCCTATTTGTTTGTCCTCAGAAAAATCAGGTAGGGTATTTATTACAAAGCTAAACACAGTGCAGAGCCAGGAAGAGCTACCTAAACTGTATAAGACACTGTTTAAGTATTACTTAATCACCCCTTTCTCACTAATTACCCCCAAAACCTATTGGATTCCAAAATCTTACTTAATCTGACTCTGGGAAGTCTCTCCAGGGTGCTAGTCTTAAGGCTGTCAATATCATTGCCTCCTGGTAAATTTATTTTATTTGGATACTTCTGTTCAACAGTTCAATACAGAACAGAATATACTACTGGGGATGTTTCAAAGATATAACTAAGGTAGATAGAATTTTCCTAAAGTGAAGCCCTTTTAAGATACAGCTATATTTTCTTGTTATTTGTGTGTGAACACATTAACTGAGCAAAGAAGTGCTCTCTTAAAAAAAGTTTAAAAGTATCATTTTGAGAATGAGTCTCCTTATAGTACTAGGCTGAAAGAATATTGGTCCTCCTACTATTATTGGGCACAGAAGCCTTGACCTGCTCCATTTTCCAACTTGGCTCACTTCCCTGCTCCCAGGGGTTGCCTGTATTGGCGCTGGATGTGGAGAAGACATCTGATTGACTCTGCCCTAACAGCGGTTCGGAACTCCTGAGTTCAAGCTATCCACAAGGCTCAGCTGCCTTGGTGGCAGGAATTATAGGCATGCACCACCATGCCTAGCAGCTGTAGTAATTAGTTTCAGAGACTCCATTTTCAATTCAACATCACAGAGAAAAAGGTACCTTTTCAAGACCAGGTTTTGTGATCTTTTCAGTTCCACTATTACTTTCAAGGCAGATTCCTTCATCGACCCCATCATCATTTGAGAAATCGTTGCTCATCTGATCACTGTGACAACTGCCTTCATTTTCAGCTCCACTGTCGGTACAACTCTCAGTCTGAGGAGACTTCTTCATAACAAACAAAAGTCTTCTTAAAATTTATGAGCCACATGGAGTGATAATACATTCAATACAAATACATCCATTTGAAAAAATTAAAATAATACAATTTCAAGTTGAGTATTTCAATTCATAAAATGTCAAATTAAACAAAACAGAGTTTCAAAGTCTTTAAAAAAAAGTCTTGCCATTAAAACCCCAGTTTTATAAATGATTATATGGAAAGGTTTCTCTAGAGAGACACAACTTACAAATTGGAGGTGGCACATTTCCTGTAAGCAAGTTGTTGATTAGTTGAAAAGGTTAAAATTAACCCCAAATCAAGAAAAAAATTAAAGATGAAAAGATACCAGATAACTGGAAGGACTTTGACACCACTGGGAACTGGAAAAAGACAAAGGCTGAATTACCATTTGCTACAAAAAGTTTAACCAAAAGGCAGCAAATACCAAAAAGAAGAGGCTTTAAAAAAAAAAAGCCCCCAGATCACCTTAGTTGGCAAACATTATCTCTCTACCACTCAGAGATCAGAAACAATGAATCAGTCATTTTAGAAGTTCTGGTGGATGATTGTGAAAGGTCATAAATAATGACTTATTAAAAAATAAATATCAGCGAGAGACTTAAAACGAAGTGTAACATCCCAAGAACACTCTAAAAAATAATACATGTATCTTTTTTGATAACCTTTTCATCATTAACAGCAGAACAACCACATTTAGGCTTTAAAACTTTGAATTGTCAAGAACTACAATGAAGAAGTAGAAATGGCACCTAGGAAGACAAAGCCACAGGATCACAGCTTTAGAGCTGGATGCCATTTTGAAGGTAACTGAGTCCAAATCTCAGTGTTTTAAATCTAATGACTGAGCCCAAAACTGATCCTTTCCCCACTGTGCTACACAGGGACTGTCAATAATAACACACTAATTTAACCAAATAAACTTCATGCAAAGACCTAAGAGAATTCCCCAGCTGAGGGACCTGAGGGAGATTCAAGGGAGACGTCATTAACTGGTGTGAGATGGCTGCCTCTGAAGGTTCCAGAGACTGTCAATTTCTCATGTCCATTTTTGAAAAGGCCAAATAGAATTTTCCCACAGAAAATGAGGATAGGCTTGAAATTTCTTCACTGCTTTTAAAAAATTTTGCAACATTAAGCCATCCTTTAAGTGAAGAAGTCTATCACAGTATGGGGAAATAGTCATTAAGGTTTATATGAAAGAAACTAAGAAAAATAGATTTCCTTTCGTTCCCCTGGAATAAGTTTGAGAAGAGCATACCAGATAAGTACATAGGAAAAAAAAAATCCATGCTGAAGATGACACAATCTTGAAAATATCAAATGACTTCTTTACAATGTATTTCAGGAGGAGAAAATACTAGGAAAATATTGGGGAAATAAAAATAACTACATATTAAGATCCCAAAAGAATCAATTCAGAGTACAAGGACAATCCATATACCTACTTTCCCATTTTCATAAAACTTTTCTGAGAAAAAGCTATAGTGTATCAAAAATAATTTTTGACAAAAATGAGAAGGCAACATAGATTTTCATAAACTATTATTTACATATATACATATATATAGTTTTAAGTTTCACAAACTTTACATATCTCAAATCTCACTGCCTATTTTTGTTGGTTTAAAAAATGCATTTGGCTTAGCAGAACAAAATACAGCCTTAAAAGCTCTCTTCTAAGGAATTACTCACACATATGTGAAATTCATAGTTATTTCTTGACAAACATAACCACAGAGATAATTCAATTTAGCAACCATAAAACTAGGAAATAGATACTTGCTAAAAGCAGTCTTTATTATCATAGAGGCTTCTTTACAGCTAATAAGATATTTCAAGTCATTCTGTTTAAGATAATACTGTGCTGATTGCGCCAAGCTCCAGAATACCAGTGTCTCCTTAAGGAGACCCATAATTACTCTAACAGAATCCATATAGAAAAAAATTTAATGAATGAAAAATGCTATTTGATGTGAAGTTTGGATGGCCAGTCAACTGAAGTACATTTATTTTGTACAAGTACTATAAATGGATTATGAATTGGGTCCAGAATTGAATAAAAGAAAAAAAAAGGATAGATTATATTTAGGAAATTGTGCAGTCCTTTTAATCATCTCAATTAGTTCCCTGTAACAAAGACTCATATTTCCAACATAAATGTTCTCTTTGGGAGAACTCAATTCTTCATGGTTTTGAATCTTGGAACACTCTGAGATACTCAAGTTGTAGTTAACTTAAAGAAGAGAGAGACTGCCATGGAGTCAAAAGACATCAACACGTTCTAAGAGATGATTTACCCTAACAATGCAGTGTAAGGGAGAGCAACAAGGAAGCATAGGATTGGCAAAGAAGTCGTCCAATTACAGGATGGCAGAAAGCAGCTCAGACATACTTTCACAAGCAGAAAAGGTCCAGAAAAGGGCTATTAGCGTGTGAGATGGATCTTCTGGAGGGCTGGAAGAGTCCACACAAGCACTGCATGGATCAACCTATTTTAGGTCATCTTTGGGCTAAGACCAAATGTAACTTTATATTCTAGAAAACAATCTCTATATACTTGGAGAAGCTGCCCTGCATTCGCAAAACTATGGATTTTTATTTACTTAAATCCAGTCCTTATAGGGAACGCAAATAAAACAACCAATACTTACAATCTACCAAAAGTCTCCAGTAATTAAAGAGCAATCATTTCAGTCTAAATAAAATTAGGTTCTCAAAATTTTCATTCATTTCATGAAAAGGTCAGAATCACCACAAAAGGAAACAGAGGAGAGTTGCAAGTGAAAAAAATACTAACAAATTCTAATGAAGTTTGCATTTTGATTAAAGTAATGAAGCAGACAATGTGTTCTTGCTTTCAACAAACCTTTCCTAACTTGTTCATAAGATGAAATTCCAGGAAGGAATCCTTTAGATACTCCCAATCCTCCCCAAGTAAATCTGCGGCAACCACAAATAAGAACAAAATCCCTTAAATACACTGGTCTCCCCTGAGGTTGTAAACTAGGAGGAGGAGAAAAGGGTTAAGATACACACAATGCATCAAACAGAAATGAAGGCCACTAAAGTACCTGTAATGATTTAATCTGATTTGGACCATACTTGGGAGTGTTGCACAATGCAGACAACTCTGACCCCTAGACATTTGTGAGCCTAACTTTACCCTGGATAATTTAGTAGCTTCCAAACTAGGAATATAAACTCATTGAGGGCAAAGTCTAGGTATCAATTTTTGCATTGAGAATCCCAGGACTTAGCATAGTGTCTGTTACCATAATTGCCATTCAATAAAAGTTCATTAATTTGTTTTATTTACCAATAACCTAACTAGAGAATTCCAAAGTGACAGTTTATTTTACTTCCAAAAACACATTAATTTAAATTGCAAACTGTTCACAATTTCAGATGGGCAGAAAAACCTCTCAAAGTTAAATGTTCTCTGCAGCCCTTGGTATTACAAAAACAAAAAATTAAAGGGAAGCAAAGAATGTCCATCAAAAGATTAAGTTTTGTGATAATAATTGGCATACTTCCATGCTTAGGTTGCCCATATATATAGAGGAACTTAAAAAGCATGTCAAGTTTAAAACAGAACATTGCAAATATATATATATGTATATATATGTATGTATATATTTACCTCATCTTCAACATCAATAAATGTACTCATATCTAGTTCTTCTGGGAAAGTCATCCGATCATTTAATTTAATCCTGTGCATGGTGGTGTAATCAAAGTCAAACCTTTTCAACTGGAGGGTCAGCAGATAAGGGAAATGCAAAAAACGAAGTCCCTAAAAAGAAACCACTATTGAATATGGAATGTTATTTCAAGTAACCGATATGATCAAATTGAACAAGTGGCGTTTACCTTCCGTGCGTCACACTTCTTTTTACACTGCTCACAAAAGTACTGGTTGGGGCCATCCAGGATTTCTGGCTGTATAAATGCGTGTAATGCTTCTTCCTAGTGAAAGAAATATATTCTTTTATAGTTGTTACTTTAAAGAAATGTTAATGACTAGGGCCTGAACAAACATCACAATTATACTAAAGATTTTTAAAAGGTGAATGGACAGAAACTTAGAAACCTGAGAGGCATGAAGAAAATTATTAGGAAATGGTAAGAAAAGTCAACTTTTCTACCTAGAGATAAGTGGTCATGGACTGAGTTAGCATCATATTTCATTCAGCATCAGAAATATCCACAAGGTCTCACCTGCTTTCCCATTTTTTTTAAAAGCCCCTGTCATTTTGCACATCACATTTAATATTTTCTCTGGAATCAATTTTTGTATAATTCATCTTACAATATATTTTTCTAACTTAACAACTGTAGTCTTTATTCCTTCAATATTAAATGGGTTTTTATCTTTCTAAAACACTAATAACTCTTTCAGTATTTCATCTTATGAACAATAAAATCAGAAGAAAAGAAGGTGTTTGGCTACATTTTATACATATATGTATGCATGTCTAAATATACATTTAGACAGATAGATAACACATTCACTGCCCTCCTCCCCCCAACTCATTCTTCTTGGATGGTATTAGTATTTCAAAATGAGACATCTTACTGATGCATATATACCTTTACAATGAAAAAATCCCATAATAGACTTTCAATACTATATCCAGCCCCAAATTTTGTCCATAATCACATACTCTAGTAAAAACTAAAATATCAAGTTGTGTCCTATTTTTAATGCATGTAAGATATTTTTTTAAAAAAACTTGTAACAGGAGTTTCCATCATTTAAAGCTTATTATAAGACTGTTTCTCAGTCAACAGAAATAACAAATTTTCTTTTCTCAATTTTGCATCCTTAAGAAAAAAGCAGACCACTTTTGAGTTAATTCTCAACATTAATAACTTTTCCAGTTTTCTAAAAGACACAGCCCCACTTAACATAAAAAGTGAGCTTAGTTTCATAATCTCTGCCTGGCAGAGCTAACAAGAGTTTAAACAATATTTTATCTTCAAAGTCCATTTGAAGTTATCTGTTCTCCTGTGGTATTAAAGCAGAAATATGAATGGACAAATGCATATTAGTAAAATATCAATTTAAAGAAAATTGGGTCACTAATACACACATGTTATCTTCAAAGTAATTTCTCTTGATATGGAAAAAAATGTTCCTCAAAAGCAGAATCAAAGGGGATGTGGTCTGGCAAATAGACTCACCAATTGCAAAATGGCTGGCACACAGCTTATATTAAGATTACTATCTAAATGTTGTTGTTTGATGGATCTCACTCTGGGAAGAGATCAAGGATATGAGAAGGTATTCAAAAGGCCTCCAAATTCATCCCTTCTCCCTCCATTTCTTTCTCAGAACACAGGGAAGCAGTAAGAACAAATAACAAAACACATTTCCAGGGTTTTTTTTTTTTTTTTTTTTT
>JAJPUD010002390.1:123704-161827 GCA_023553655.1 Myrmecobius fasciatus | reverse complement strand
CTACATCAAATATTTTATTTCATTTCTCTTATTCAACCTGAAATTACTATTTTATTTTAAATTTTTAAATTTTTTTTTATCATTTTATTTTTTGACAGAAAAATATAATAGCAACAAATTTATATGGATGATGGATAATTTTTCCAATAAAATGTAGAATTCAATATTAATTATTTTATTAGCTGGTCTTGGGACAAATTATAATTTTACATCAAGTCTCATTCTTATAACATATAGAGTGTGTGTGAGAGAGAAAGAGAGAAAAATCTTTGAATGTTATTTTTCTAATTAAAATTTATTTAAGCAGCAATTTATTAAACACCAATTATGTATCAAGCACTGTGCTAGCTACTAGGGACAAAAAGAAAAAAATAAACAGTTCCTGCCCTAAAGGAGCTTCTATTTTATAAAAGAGAATAGGATATACACATATAATTACATGAAAATAAATACAATCTTATTTTAGGGGAGAGGTACTATAGCTGAGGGAAATAGGAATTACCATGTAAGATATGGTATCTCAATTGAGCTCTGAGGGAACATGTAATTAGAAAAGGGGAGATAACAAAGGAGAGCATTCAAAATACACAGATTTTTTCCCCAGTTTCATGTGCTAAGTCATCTACTTTCTTCACTGTCCTTCAAGGACTAGCAGTAAAAAACATGTTTTTACAAGGAAACTAGTTAAGTTTAGTGACAGATTTGTAGAACAAAGTTGTTCTTTAAGCAAAGTTTTCTGCAAGGAAGGCTAAATTTGAAATCATGGCTTCCATCAAAACCTCTATCTAATCAGCTGAACCAATCATTTAATATATGTAAAAAAAAAAAAAAATGGACCACTATATTTAGAGGACGGATTGCGTCCTTTTTTATACCCCCTATAGCACTAGAAATGTTGAACACAAAGGTAGTAATAAAATTTCTTGCCTTATCAATTCATTGAAATAATGTAGAAAATATTAAGGAATATGTTAACAGTGATGAAAAATCTCACTTTTTGATTGTACAATTTGTTTTCATAATGCTGTAGAACAATCTGATTATATATGTATCAGTAAAATATAAGCTCCTTGCAGGCTGTTTTATCTTATCTTTTTACCTCTGAATTCCTGTTGTCTACAACAGTGCTGAAAGAGACTTTACTTTTTTCTTTTCTTTTTTTTTTTTGGTGGAGGCAACTGGGGTTAAGTGGCTTGCCCAGGGTCACACAGCTAGGAAGTGTTAAGTGTCTGAGACCAGATTTGAACTCAGGTCCTTCTGACCTCAGGGCTGGTGCTCTAACCACTATGTCACCTAGCTGCCCCGAGACTTTACTTATTTCAAGGATTTATAATTTAATTGATGTGGATAGTCATTCTACCAACAAAGATCACAAATGTTATATAACCCGGCCGATGATTTTCAAGTTTAACTATGGTTTTTCCTGACTTGGCTAGGCTGATTCTTTGGCAAACAGATATCCCATCACTCTGCTCATACTTAATACTCATAGCTTGGTAGAACCCAGTCAGTTTCTGATAAATTGGGCTTTTAAGAACACAGGATTATCTCCAGGAAGTAATAAAACAAAACATTTTAGTGGATATCTTTGCACACAGCAAATGCAAAATGGTTGTTGTTGAATTGAATTTACTGAATTCACAAAAGTTAAATTTAACTTGGTTTGGATATATTTGATGTATTAAATTCAATTTCAATTTCCATGGCAAGCATTTTCTAAATTATAACCTTTAAATAGACAATACTATTACACAGGATTGTTTCTTAATTTGTACCAAAGTATTCTTACAATTAAAAATTATTTTAAAAAATGTAATCTTTCATATTTTTATATGCCATTAAATTTAGTTACTGCCTAATAATTTTAATTAATTGTCCAAATTTGTTTATAAACATGGATGTGTGTATGTGAATATAGATATATATATAATAAAAACATTACAAAAATCATAATTTTGTTAAAAAGATAGGCTTAATTGCATACAGGAAAAAGTATAATTTGAAATGAATTTAGTACCTATACTATAATGTCTGGCAGTTAAGTGATAAATTTCTGTATTTTTTTTTTAACTCCATAGTGTTACTATATAGTTTACTACAATTAAATTTATTTTATATAACTAAAATTGAATTGATATTGTTTTTATTAATTTATACTGATGAAACACAAATAAGCACAAGGAATCAGTGTTACATAATAATTCTACCATTCCTAAAATCAATTATATCTGAGGGAAAATATTCAAATACTTTTGAAAAAATGTGCTGAACTAACATCCTAAGTCTATTAAAGAAAAAGTAACCTAAAATCAGAAAGTATTTCAAAGAAAAAAATTACTTAAATGTGATAGCTGGAATACCAGAAAAAAAATATTTCATTAAGAGTTTTGAAATATTTGCTGAGACTTTTTACTTTAACAAGTTCACTAATGCCATGATAATACCAAAAGAGAAGGAAAGCTTGCAGATGTCATACTGATAAATTAGGGGAATGCCAAATCAATTTATACTTTATATACTTTAATCTTCAATTTATATTCAGGTAGAGGACCTCTAATGTGAATTACTTAGAATTTTGGGGTGTCAGGGAAATTTAAAAAACCTTAGATCTATGTCAAAAACTAAAATGTTTTACAAAATCATGTTATTTTAAATATCTATGAATTTAAATGATATAGATTATATTTTGCTAATATGATAAAGGAACATGGATAACATATAAACATATAAAACAAATGTACCAAATTCCAGTAATGAAGCCAGGAAATTAAGATCACAAATTCAAATTGGAGGCAGAAATGATTTTTGATAATTTAAAGAATCGCATAATACTCTGCAAAGTTCTTCTACATATATTTAAGAAGCTGAATTCTTAAATGTGCATAATACTGGAAAAGTACACAATGGCAAGCAGTGATATAGCCCTAACTTTGAACACTATGTAATGATAACTCATGCTGATTCAAAACCTAAACATCTAGTTTCAAACTTCATAAAACAATGGGAAATCACTTACCTCTAACTAGAGTTCTTTGAAGGTAGTATCCTCCTTAGAACCCCTATCTTGGGTAGTTTCGCCTGCTGCAATTTCCCTCAGGAGATACTAGCAAAGTCTAATAAGTTTTAAGTTCCCTTCCGCAAGCCCTATTAGTGCATGTGTGTAAACCTGCTTACATTATGCTTCATAGCTGTGATTTCCAATTGCCAATGAACTACCACCACTACTGACACACTACTACCACCACCATCATCACCACTACCACCATCTGTGGATCAATGGAGGATATTACCTTCAGAGAATTCCACTTAGGAACAGACAATTCTCCCTTCTCCAAAAGCAAGTATCCTCCATATCTTTCCACTGCTGGAAGTCTACAGAGCTAAATGAATATCTACTAAGAAGGCAAACAAGCAGGATAACCAACTGATAAAATCAAAAGACTCAGCCAAGCTATCTTACTTATCAACATAAAGTCCAACCAGGTAAATGTCTAAAATCAAAATGTTAAGATGATGTTAATAAATTTCAATAAATCTAAAATAAAAGGGAACATGAAAAACTGGTTCATAAAAACCAGAAAGATATTATTTAGTAGGGAAACTGGAGAAAAGGGTCTGGATTTCTCGTTCTGGAACATTTGGAATTACCTTCCACATTGTAGCTTATTTTTACTAGGAAAATCATAATAAAAAAAAATAGTGAAGCATATAGCTCTGAAGTTCTTCACTGTGTGTGTGTGTGTGTGTGTGTGTGTGTGTGTATGTGTGTATAAATAAATAAATAAAAGTAATTGAGCAATCTGAAATGGCTAAAAGAAAAACAAATATCAATTAATGTAAGAGTTTTAAAATAGCAGTTTCTACAGTGCCCAGATTGCTCTTCTACTTGTAAATCAGGGGCAGGTCTCCCCCCAACCCCTTACTCCAAAATCATAGTTCCTAACTTCCTACTAATGCACATTCTGGTACCCACAGATGGATAATCCACAGACTGGAATTAACTATAAATTTTGCTTTGTACCTTACTTAAAAAGTAACCTGGACTAAGGAGGACCAGGGAATAGTACTGGATTAGCAGTCCTGGTAGCCTGTCAATTTCAATTGTGAAAGCCATTTGGGGAGAATACCAGTCTTATTCTCAAATCAAAACCAACCACAGAGCAAAGAACCCAACCTCAAACTAACATCGTTACAGGTGATCTGAAGGTTCAGGTACAATCAAACTCTGGCTAAAGGCTTTATAAAATAAAAACTGGCTGGGTTTGAATTCTACGTGAAGGTGGAATGCAAAGAATTCTCATTCCCCATATATGTACTAGGAATGTTTATTTCTCAGGCTATAAGCAAGAAATGAGATCAAGAGTAAGAGTGTGTGTGTGTGTGTGTGTGTATATATGCAACTACCTTTGATCACATTCATTTCTTTATGGTTTGTATCACACATTCTGGTCATCATACGCATTTTTTTCTGCTATTTTTCACCTGTAGCTTGTATCCCACTGAAGAGGTTTATAATCCCAGTCGGGATACGAGAGATTATATGACTTTTGTGTGGTCCTCAGCACCACAGAAACAGATAATAAATAATAGCAATAAACAGTAAATATAATCAATGAAAAACAATGTCATGTAAATCCTTAAGACATTTGTATTATTCCAGAATTCATTGCTTCTTTTTTTGCACATTATATTTTACTTGGAAATTCAAATTTGTGCTTTCAAACAATACCTTTTTTTAAAGAAAGATTTACTTTACATCTGTTCCCAGTAAATTTTAGTGAAAGGGGAATCTCTATAATAAAAATAAATTTAAAGTAACATCAAACTAAAGATAAACCACATATTTAGTTTTCCTTTCTGAATAAGTATAATTTTACTAGAACCACTTCAAGGAAAACTTGCTAATTTTTTAAAAAATATATTCTTTAATAAATATACATATATCAGGATAATCTTCAAATTAAAGCTGGTCTTGTAGCCTGGAACAATAGAAATTATTTACAGAGTGGGATACCACTGGTAAACAGGCTACTATCAAATAGGCTTTTGACACAAAAATGTAAGCCACAGCTAATTTTCTTAGTGGACTTTGAAATAGGTAATATCTGTGCACATTTCTAACAGAGGTAAGTAAACCCTCAAATCTCCTTGCAGTATAGCTTCACCTCTTTAACAACTGTTCCTCACCTGCCTCCCAAATTTAACTCTATTCCTTCTCTAGAACTTTACTTTGGAGGAGATAGTAAAAACCAGTATGTTAAGAAAAATTAAGTAGCTATTAGAGACAGATAGACACAAGAATTACGTCTAGAACCCCCAAATTGGAAAATTAATACCTGATTATCAAGCTGATGAGAACTTTGCCTTTAAGAAAGAAAATCAAGTATATGATCATATTTTCCATTTTTGTACATGTATAATCTGTGGTTTTAATTTAAGTTTCAAAAAGAGAGAATATATTTTCTGAAAATTTAGCCAGTCTCTACAAGAAAAAAAAGTTCAATTTTCTAAGTCCTACTCTCCCCTTCCCCCTGCAAAAACAGAAAGGGCTCATCAAAAAAGCACTTATAAACTGGATTACTAAAATAAGAAATAACAATAAAACCAATCTAATCTCCTATCAGAAAGAATAAAACCCTTAGCCATGAGGCAGTACATTGGCATTTCTTTTCCTTTATGTACATGCACTATTAGGACTCACTGAAGGGTCAAAAATCTTTTAGATCTTGCTAGCTTAACTGCAGAATGACTAACAACCCAAGAGGGAGGATCTAGGATGATACTTACCTTAAAATAAATTATACCACTGTGCTATTATGTATTCTGTGTATGGATACACAAGCAGTCAGCTGAAAGGTACACACCACACTAGCAAATGCCTGGCTGGCACCATAAGGTCGGATGACCAATGGAATGTCAAGATATGTGTCGATTCTCCAGCCCTCATAACCACATTCCAGACATCTCACGTAGTCCTTCAGCTTCCCTTGATACAATTCATTTATAAGATCAGCCTAAAAGAAGAATATTTTTATCTTTAAAAATGTTCACTGAAAATTATAACAATACTTGATTATTGCTTCCAAGAGCACTTCCAATTTTGTTAATAAAAATAGTCAAGGAAAGTTTCAAAACTTTTATAATTTACCCAAAATCCTATGGGTTATAACTAAAGCTTATTTGTATGAAATACAGTATGAAATAGAGATTCTTTTTTTAATCAACATGAAATAAATTTACAAAGTTCACTTATAAACCAGCCTACCAAAAAAATATTATTAAAATGAAATCTGTAACCATATATTCAAATGACACATTTTAAAAATTACTTTCCATCACAAGTAAAAGGCATGCCATGATTATGCTAAAGGACACTGGAGTTATAATTATATGTTTAAAAAAAATGAAACATTCTTTTCATTTTTAATTACTCAATACTACCCATCTCTTCCCTTCCATTTTATAAAAACTATATTATTTACTTCAGAGTACAAGAAAAAATGAAAACATTCCATAACGTAGTATATATAAGGCAATTATAAAAACAAAATTATATATTTTTCTAAATAGCTAAAAAGTTAAGTGAAATATTTCCTTAAAGTATTCTCATTTTAAAGAAAGCCATTTCTCCAAGTGTGATTTATCCCCAAATGTGCTTTGTGCCTTCTGACTAATGCATTCTGAATTTCAGAACAATCCTTTGAGGAAAAGATCTGAAGCATCATTTGTGGAAGCTCTTTTTAATTCCCTATGTCCTGGTTTCCTGCCCCCCTTTCCCAATAAGAGTGCCCTGTTACTTTTAATTGAAATGATGGCACTAGGAAAAGAATAAAGTGAGAAGGAAATTTTAGATGTATGAATTGATTTTTCCCTTAATTTCTTAAGCAAATCTTTTTTAGCACAAACACACAAACACAGACAAGTAAATGCAAGGTAATTCAAAGAGAGAAAAAGAACTAAGAACTGGAAGGATAAGAAAAGGTTTTGTGTATTTATATGCCAAATGGAATTGAACTAAGCTTAAAGTATTTATTTGGGTAGTTGTAAAGAAAGCAATTTCCTAACTTTAATGTACTATGTTTAGTGTAAGTTATGAATTCATTTATCTTAAGTGAAAAGGACAAATTTGTCCAGTACTCTCAATAGATTAAAGGCTTTGGTAGAATGGTGTAAATGCTCTCCCACTGCTTATCTAATGGGAATGTAAAGTCTCTTGGTGCTTCTGAATCTGACTCTAACTCATGGGAATATATTCAGTTAGCATATTCTGTTTGACAAGACAGGCCTACACTTTAAAATACCCAATAGGCAGGTCATGGTATCTCAAAAGAGAGACTATACCTGGAAAATGATCTCACTGAGAGAGTATAGAGTAGAAAGAGGGAGCCTAGAAGAGAGTCTTGGGGTATGCTATATGTCCAACCTCTCCCAACAGCCTGGAGCTCAGTAAAATCACACTATTATAGTGACTGACCATTAAAAAGGTCAAGCAGGCAAGATGTACCTACTGAGTGCCTAATGTCTCTTGTGTATTAGGGCACTGTAAGTTCCATGGTCAGGTACTATATCTGCCCAGAAGGAGCACTAGCTTTATTATCAGGAGATCCTGCTTTTACTGCCTTGATCTGAGATTTACAAACTATGTGACCACAGAGAGGCCAGCCACTTAGCCTCTCTGAAATTCGGTTTTTCTAGCTGTGAAATGTCTCTCATGGCAATAATGTGTGGAAAAGTCTTCCTGAACCTGAAAGAATCATAAAAAGATCACTTGTTCTTCCTGACACCTAAGATCCATTACAACTGGGCTTTACTCTATTTATAAGTTTTACTTATAACAACTGGGATTAAATTTGTTCACTTGCTTTGGAGGGTAAAACACAGCCCAGTGAAGAGAAGATTCAGAGAGGCAGGCACATTTTGGCTCAATGTTAGGCAAAACTTCCTAATTAATTACAATTTTCAAAAAAGTAGAATGGACTGCCTAGGGAACTGGTAAATTCCCTTCTTGGGAACTAAGAGGAATGTCAGACTGGAGGTCTACAAGGGAAGGCTGGATGACCACTTGTCAAGGATGCTGCAAAGGAAAATCCTGTTTAGTTTGTTGTTAGTTATGTCTTAAATTCCCTTTTAGCTCTGGGATTCTATGAAATTCTCTATTTCAGTCAAACCCATTATCTTACCTTCTACCCCTTAAGCATACCATATTAAGTCCTGAATTGAAACCTTTATTTATTGTTTTATTTCCTATACTCCCCCTCTCAGTTCTGTCCCCACCCCCACCCTGAGACTGGTGTGCCTTTTCCTCTCATTAAATCAAGATCAAGCACAGTCTCTACTTCTATGAGGCCTTCTCCAACCAAACAGTGAATGACATTCTTCCTCTTCTCTGAAACTTAGAGCAATTATTTTGCTAAATTCATCTGGCACTTGACTACACACTATCTTTTTATTAAAGAGTGTGTGTGTGCGTGTGTGTGTATCTTATCTACCTTAAACTCCTACATGGCAGCGTCCATATATTAAAGGTGTTTTTGTTGTTGTTGTTTTGGTATTCTTAATACCAGGCAAAGTGCTAATCATTCATTTGCTACATTTACTGGGAAACTAATTTTTCTACTTGCAAGGTCTGGTGGGAGACAAAGAATAATCAATCACATCTCTGTGAGATAGGAAATAAAATATTATTGTCACCAATTTACAGATTAAAAACAACAACAACAACAAAAACCCTGAAGCTCAGAGATTAATTGACTTACCCTGAATCATAGAGTTAAATATCAGAGCTGATACTCACAACCAAGTCCAGTGCCATTCCCCCTAAAACATACTGCCTCCCCCGAAATATGCCAAATACTTTGTGTACTTTCTACATCCAGTTTATAAAATGAAGGGGTCTGGGGACTAGATGACACCTAAGATTCCTTTCCAGTTCTAAAATTCTCAAATTCTAGATCAGGAATGTAATTCTAGGTAATCTCCATGGCTAGAACATATTCCTCCCTTAAGTGTACCTTGCAGAGTCTCTCTTTTCCTTTGAAATACAACCCAAGTACCACCCTCTTTCTGTCAGTCAGTCAATGGCCCCAGGTGTGCTTAGCGGTGGGGGATACAAAGAAAGGTAAAAAATAATCCTTGCTCACAGTTAATTTGGGGAGACAAGCATGCTACAGACAAGAGAAAATCAACAGAGGGAGAAGGCTTTAGCACTAAAGGGTATTGGGACAGCGACAGTGCCTTCCCTCCCTAATTACCCTGCATGTATTTTGCATTGTTAGATTAATTCACTTCATATTTATGCTGTACATATTTATATATGAGCTTGCTGCCTCCCCCATTAGAATGTAAACTCCTTCAGCATAAGGCATGTTTCATTCCACACACCTGTATACCTAGCACAGAACTGACCACATAGTAGTTACTTAATAAATATTTACTGATTGATAAGTACATTTGCAAAATTATAAATTACAGGATTAAAAAAATCCAATACTAAAATATAATATTCAAATTATTCAAAATATAATATTCAAAATTAAGAATAAACATTAATTCAATGAACAAATGAAAGCTCCTACTGATATTTTTATATTACAAATCACTTTCTAGGTAATATTTAATCCCAAAAGAATTTCGAGCAATCCTAAATTTAAAATATAAGTTACCTGCTCTGTTTGCTTCCATTTCTGTTCCAATGCATCAAACATGACTCTACAAAGTTCTTGTACATCATGTTGCTGCCAAGCTGTCACAAAAAGAAATCTAAGCTTATTAAAAAAGTTATCAATCTTCATGTATTTTATATATAAATTAATATATTTTACAAATAGAAGCCATGACCAAACCAGTGTAAAAATGCATCACTTGAGGAAAACATTTTCTTTTTGATACATTTTCAAATAAGATTTCTGAACTGACAAAGAGCACAAAATACTAAAATACACTTTAAGAAGTGTATTTTATTTTATGTGATTACTCCTTTCACTCATATACATCATTATGTCCTACTCTTTCCCTTTATTCCCTTCCTCCCCCTCCAAGTTAAGACTGTCTCCCTGAGTTAATAAGCCTCCTTACCCCATTCCCTCCCAAGACTATATGATGGTCAACTATCTGGTGAGGTGTTTCTCCAGACCTCCCTAAGTTGGTTCTAAGACTACAGCCATATATCGTCCATTGTCAGGACTACTCTTAAGCTTTTCTAGCTTGGTAGAATTTGCCAGGATCTGCTGAAATATTATTGAAGAATTCAGGGTCACTACCTTGTTTTAGTAAAGCACTAAAGAAAAACTCTACTGAAAGACTAAGATATAAAAGTAATGTAATTAACCTAAATTTGAAGCATTGTACATTTCCAAGTGCTATTAGTAAGGCAAAGTAAGGCAACTATTATCTTTCCCTAAAATAAACTGATTTTAATTTACAACATTAAAATACAATTTATAAGAGAATTAATTACCCTCACTACTATCCCATCCAAAGCTCCTTGTAACATCAGTTGTTTCAATTGCTCTCTTTTTGCTGGTTTGTAATAAAACAAAGAGTCTCTGAAGTTGGTATGGAATGCTTGTCACAGGATCTTCTTCAGATTCCTCAAATTCCCACCTATAAAAGTGATATATTTGAATAATATTTTAAAATTATCCAATAAGCACTTTGGCACCAATATCAAACTTAAAAATAATTTGGGAGAACATATGCTCATGTTTTCTCACTAAAACTGGAGTCCCAGATTCCCAAATTCGTAGCATAAGGAAGAGCTCCATTTGTAATCCTAATGTTTATGAAAATTCAATATGTCTCAGTCTTTTTTCACCCCATTTCATTATATGGCACCACTACTATTTGAGCTAACTTGGTCAGAAACCTTAAAAATATCTAACCTGTCACTTCTATGAAGTGACCTCCTTAGAGTTCATCCCCAAAGGCACCCTCCATCTCATTTTTGGTAAAAGGCAATAATTTGAGCCCTTTCCGATTACTCATACCCTAAATACTCATTTTAATAGTTTTTTTAAAGTACTTATACTTTAGTCCTTCAGAGTAAAAGAAATAATTTGGGTTTTTATCCCTTCCCCTAAGCTATTATCTTACCCAAGGCATATCTCTTCCACAGCATCCTAAAGTTTTTTGGTACATTGCAGTTAAGTTCTACTATTTGTTTATTTAAAATGACTAATTCACCTTCCTCTTTAATTCCCCCAACCACCATTTCAGTGAAGGCTTTCTTAGTCTCATATCTGGATTATTATGACAGCTTCTTAAATGGTCTAATTTCTTTTATGCTTTTCCTCCTTCAAAATAAAACGTGTGTATTGTCACAAAATTTTCCTTTAATAATCTTTTGTCGTCACTTCCCTGCTGATGAGAAAAAAAAACCATCAAGAAAAAAAATTTCTGCCTTATATTCAATGCCATCCATTACTCTACTGCCACTCTATAAAACTACAGTTAAATCAAATTTAAATGTCTATTTAGAGTACTGTGATAGGTCTCGAGAGAGACAGTTATGACTAGACATAGTCCCTTTCCTCAGAAGTTTACAGAATAACAGATGAAGAAAATACAAACATAGAAAGTTATAAAATAGAATATTAAAGGATAACTGCTTTACAAAGTTACACAATAAAGTGCTATCCAAGACTTGGGAAGGTGACAGCTGACCAGGAGGACTGGGAAAGACTTTCTGAAGGAGGGAACATTTGAAGTTAAGAGTTAAAGGACTGGAAAGAATTCAAGACACCAAAGAAGTTGGCGCAGATATAGGACAACGGTGTCAAATTCAAATAGAACCAGATTCCTTTGATCCTATATTGACTTGGAAAACCATAAACTATTTATGTTACATAATATTTAAGTTTATTTTGTTAAACATTTGAGATTCCCTCCACCAACTTCTCCAATTCCTTAAGGCTAATGTCTCTGTTTTAGTTATAAAGTTAAAAAAAGTTTAGGCAACCGAGAACAAGATTTTTTGAGAAAAGAAAGGACTTGAACAAATCTACGCATATCACAACCATTATTTGGCAACAGTATGAAACAGAGCATGGAAAAGAAACAAGTAGGGCTACCTATATGAAGCTGACAGTCAGTGGAAAAGAGGAACTATCCTTGGTAGGCACAGAACTCAGAAAACAGGGAGGACTGAAGAGAAAATTCAGAGAAAGAACAGATCTGGCAATTGAACTGCCATGAAAAAGGGAGAAGGAAAGTCAATGTGGTTTTAAACACTGGTGACTAGGTGAATGATAAGGTTTCAAAACTACTACTCAGAAAAAACCCTAGCCAAGGTGCTATCTTAATTCCATTCCCTACCTCTCAAAAATACTGTGCTTATTCTAATTCTTCAACTTCCTTTATAATACCCCTTGTTGGGTAATTTTTCAAACTTTTTAGTGGATAGAGTGCTAAACCTGGAGTGAGAAATACCCAAGTTCAAATTTGGCCTAATAAGACACTAAACTAGCTGGGTAAATAATTTTTTTCTGTTTGCCTCAATTTCTTCATCTGCACAATAAGGATAACAGCAACTAAGTTACATGCCTGAAGATATATTGTCTTATTCTTTTATTTCCACCATAACTTCTAGGACATATATTCATAGTAAGTACACAATCAATACATAGTAAATGAAAGATATGAAGCTAGGTCACAAGATAATGCCGATTTCCTAATTTAAACAAACTTAAAAACAGGCACCAAAACACTCAGTGTGGAGTTAACACAAACTATCTTGTTTTAAAACAACATACTAGCCCCATCCTCCAAAAAATTCTACATTTAAGTTCTCATCCCTAGATCTTATTTTTCAAAATTTTATTTAGACAATACATACTTCCCAAGAAATTCTCTTACAAATTATATTTCTCCTCAAATTAGTTGACTTTTAACTTTAACAGTA
Source organism: Myrmecobius fasciatus (assembly GCA_023553655.1). Lineage (NCBI taxonomy): Eukaryota > Metazoa > Chordata > Mammalia > Dasyuromorphia > Myrmecobiidae > Myrmecobius > Myrmecobius fasciatus. The sequence goes on along the minus strand of JAJPUD010002390.1, from coordinate 148,929 downwards.
AGGTTCTAGAACAGTCCATGTTTCTAACGAAAGTCTTTTACTCACCAAGGTGATTTAAATTGTTGTAATAAACTCTCTAAGACTATAAGCTGCAGAGAAGGTGCCAACTTGAATGAACAGAAGACATTTCTTCAACTAGAAAGCTTCTAATATCAATGAAATCAAAGGCCCAGTCTATTCCTATTAATTAATCAATCAAGCTTTTAAGTGCCTCCTGTATGCCAGATACTGTGTTAGGGTACAAGGAATAGAAGCACAAAGATCAAAACAGTAAATACTCTCATGGAACTTACTTTCTAACAGAGGAGATAGTAAGGACACATAAATATACAAAGACTAAGTATAAAGGTAATAAATACAAAATAGTTATTAACAAGGTATTTGAGGAGGAGAGCACCAGCACTAGGGAACATGGGAAAAGGTTCCATGTAGAAGATGACATTTGAGCTGCATCTGGAAGGAAGAACACTATTTTGTTAAGATGAAAGTGAGGAGGGAATGAATTCAGGAACAGAGCATAGTCAGAGAAAATGCATGAAGATGAGAAGAGAGGCCATTTTAGCCAAATCAGTGTGCCTAAGGCCTAAGATATCCAGTGAGGCTAGTAGATGAGAGCAAGATTACAAAGCGCTGTAAAAGAATTTGTAGTTGGTCCCAGAGGTAGGAAAAATCATTTTGATAGCTCTGTAAAAGATGGATTTAAGTGGAGAATGGAGGGAAGAAGACCAATTGTAATAATAAAAGCAAGAGGAAATGAGGGGATGAAATGAAGTCATTACTTTATGAGTAGAAAGGTTCTAATATAAAAGAGGAGGCAGATTTAAAAGATGCTAGGCACACAAAAATGGCAAGATTTTGTGACTAATATATGGGGGTAAAGGAGAATGAGGAGTGAAAGAAAACACTGAGATTATGAACCTAGGAAACTAGAAGAACATTGGTGCCTTCAACAGAAATGGCAAAGTTTTGAAGAGCCTTAAAATTAATTCTGTATTTGGATTTGTTGTGTGTTTTAAGTATTAATTTGAACTGTCTAAAAGTCAATTAGTGATATAGAATTAAAACTCAGGAAGGAAAATGGAGCTAGATTTATATTTCTAATTAATCAGATAATTAAAGCCACCTGACAAGTATAAAGAGAGGAAATAACAGAGGTCTTGAAAAGAATCTTAGGGAACACTCACAATTTAGGGTATGATATGGATTATGAACCAAGAGGCTAAGAAAGAATGATTAGACAAGGTTAACTAGGAGGAAGTTGCATTATAAAGAGCTACAGAAGAGACAGTATCCAAAAAAGAACATTCATCAGTGTCGAATGTAGCAGATAGACTGGGAAAGATAAAGTCTTGAGTGAGTGAGTGAGTGAGTGAGAGAGAGAGAGAGAGAAGAAAATCAACAGATTTAGTCATTAAGAGATCAATGAAATGGTATATATAGAGAGTAGATTCAATCATTTTAGATTGCAAAGGGCTGAAAAGTGACAGAGGGAGCCACTAAACATTAAGTATAGATAGCTTTTTTGAGGAATTTGGTTAAGAAAAGTAGGAATGGTCGAGAATGACAATGAGGAAATGATAGTCTAGTGAGGGCATTTTAAAGGACAGGTGAAGCTTGGCAAAATTCCTAATACTGTGGACAATGTTTCCTAGACATTTATCTTTAACAAAGAATGTAGGCCTGACCTTAGGGAAGAAGATACATAATATGAATTTAAAACATATGTGGAGTACAAATATTTATATAACAAAAAGATTTTGCTTTGAATTAGCTATGGAAGAGTTTCTACAAAAAAAATTTGGTTTTCTACCAAAAAAATAAGTCCATTTAGTGCTGATATTCAATATGTCATTTGAGAGACAGACAGGGCCCAACTGATCACAAAAGGGGCCTGAGATTTATAGAGAAACAAAAATGTAGCTAATTAGCTAGGACACAAAAACTAATAGTTCAGAAAGAACCAACTAAACTGCGTTCTGTTACTGTTTTGTAACTGACTATGTAACTGGCCCGGTGCATAACTGGACAAATAAGGGAAGGAGGGAAGAGAAAGGAGAGGGAATAAACTTTTACATAGCGTTTATTACCTGCCAATTATTATGCTAAAGACTTTTACAATATCTCAACTGATCACCCCAACAACCCTGTAAAGTAGGTGATGTTATCATTCCCCGTTTTACAGTTGAGGAAACAATGGCAAAGAGAGGTTAAACATTTGCCCAACATCATAAAACAAATGTGTTTGAATTCAGGTATTCCTGACCACAAGACCAGACCTTTAACCACTTAGCCACCTAACTGCTTTATAATTTAAGCTAAAGTCAGTTAATAAGATAATTAAATTCATGAGACCTATTATTGGAAAACTGTGAAAAACACTTTCAATATTTTAAAGATTAGATATCACCCCTGAGTATACTCCCTCTATTGATATAATAGATCAGATGCTGGTAAGATGTAGCCATTGTAGCCAAAAATAATGGAAAGAAACTCTGTAATAATGAGGATCTTTAAGCTGGCCTCTGACTTAACATATTCAGAACTGAACTGGTCTCACCTTTAAGAATTCAGTTATTGGGGCAGCTAGATGATGCAGTAGATAGAGCGCCAGTCCTGACGTCAAGAGGATTTGAGTTCAAATCTGGCCTCAGACATTTAACACTTCCTACCTGTGTGACCCTGGGCAAGTCACTCAACCCCAACTGCCTCAACAACAAAGTAAATAAATGACTATAAACCCAAAGTATTTCTATACTATGATGTGAAACTTCTGTCACATCATAGAACACCTTGTTAAATAAAGTTGAAAATTCAATTTGTTAAACTGTTTAATCAGAAGTTCTTTAAAAATAATTAAGGAAAGGAGAATTAATATATTCAGATTCTCTCAAAATGTATACTTAAGAAGTAGCTATGACATAATTTAAACATCACTAGTTTAAACACATATTTTTAAATCTGTTCTATTTACAGAATACTAACTTTTGATATTTCTCCATTCAATTACTGCTCTAATTTTTTAGACTCAATCTCTTATATACTATATAGGAAAGCAAATCTTAAAAAAAAAGCCTATCAGTTTTTTAGTGAAAAATGAAAAGCACTCAGTGTTTCTGATAAAGGCCTCATGTCTAAAATACACAGAACTGTGCCAAATTTAAAAGAATACAAGTCATTTATCAATTGACAAATGGTCAAAGGATATGAACCATTTTCAGATGATAAAATTAAAGCTATCTAAATCATATGACAAAATGCTCTAAATCACTATTGATTAGAGAAATACATCAGGTTAGCTAAGATGATAGGAAAAGATCATGATAAATGTTGGGAGGGGATGTGGGAAAACTGGAACACTAATGCATTGTTGGTGGAGTTGTGAAATGATTCAATACTCAAGAGTAATTTGAAACCATGCCCAAAGGGCTATCAAGCCCTGCATATCCTTTGACCCAGTAGTGCTACTACTGGGTCTGTAACCCAAGGAAATCAATCATAAAGGAGGGAAAAGCAGCCATATGTGCAAAAATGTTTGTAGCATTGCTTTTTGTGGTGAAAAAGAACTGGAAAATGATGGATGCCCATCAACTGGGGAATGGTTGAATAATTAATTTATGGTATCTGAAAGTAATGGAATATTATTGATCTATAAAAAATGATGAACAAGCTGATTTTACAAAGGCCTGGAAAGATTTGCACGAACAGATGCTGAGCAAAACAAGCAGAACCAGGAATACACTGTACATAGTAACAGCAAGACTGTGTGCTGATCAACTATGAAAGACTTAGCTCTTCTCAGCAGTTCAGTGATCCAAGGCAATCTCAATAAACTTTGGGCAGAAAATGCCATTTGCAGCCGGAGAGAGAGCTATGGAGACTGAATATAAATCAACACAAGCTATATTCACTGATTTTTCTTTCTTTTTCTTCTCTTTTTTTTTTTCTCTCATAGTTATTCCCTTACTTTCTGATTTTTTTTCTCCCAACATGATTCATAAATTATTTAAACATTAATGTATATGTGTAACCAGAAAAAAAATTAAAAAAGAAAGAAAAATGAAAGGCAATATAGCATTAGTAGAAAAAGTATTGGACTTGCAATCAGAAATCTTGGGTTCAAAACCCAGGAAATGAACACATTATCACTTAACCCGTGCAGGCCTCAGTTTCCACATCCACAAAATGCCTATTTTTGCATGCCTATTTTTTAGAATTGTTCAGAAGAAAACACTACCTAAACTTTAAAGTAATATGCCAATTACCTTTTAAAGTTATTTTAAATACTTACTTATACAGTGCATTTCTGAATTCAGGAGTCATGAAAAGTGTTTGCAAAAGACTGTTCAAATAGCAAGTCATTGCTTGATTTACTAATCCCACATATCCTTTAAAAGAGAAAACAAGTATATAATTCAACATATGAAAGGAAAATCAGTAAGGAGGACAACACGTCAAGCATTTGTAAGCAATAATTATTTACTTAGAACAAAAGTAAAAGAGATGTTAATATTACTTAAATTCTAACTATAATAATTACTCTAGATGTCATTCAGGTACCTGTTTTTACTGGATGCCTATAAAAAAATCTCATCTCTGGTTATAACTTCCTGACAACATGTCAGACTGCTTCATGTTATAAATAACAGCACATAATACAATATATGCTTATTATGTATTTCAAAGGGATTGAAAAAAGATTTTTATAGTACTGAAAATTGAACTGCTTTACTAATATGAAAACAACTCCCTTAAATTTAGATTATGAAGATATTATATAGATTAAAAAAGAAATTCGTTTATGAAGGTCTTAATAGCAAGCAGAGCCTTATCTTTTCTAAATAGTACATGCATCTCTGAGTTGATTAAGAAAGAGGCATATAATTTCTCTGTGCTTCAGTTTCTTCATTTGTAAAATAAGTATTTTGAAATACACAATCCCTAAGGTCTCTTCTAGCTTTAACGGCTTTTAAAATGAAGTCTATAAGAAGAATTAAAAAAAAAAAAAATTGAGCAAAGTTGGAATCAATGACATGAGTAAAAATGCCAAACTTTCTAAAAGTTTGGATTTATATGTTCTGGTGTTTTTGTTTTAAAATCACATGTTATACTCACACTCCAGATATACTCCTTTACATAAAAATACAAAAACAAAAAACTTGGACTTGAATCAAGTATCTTCCAGAACACTAGGATGGGATGGAGCTTGAGATAATATTAGAATGAAATAAAGGAGCAAAGGAAATGTTATGGAGGGGAATAGGGGAATGACCCATGCTTAAGGCACTGAAGACATCAGAGGGAAGGCAATTGGATCAAACATGTGTTACCATCTATCAAATATTAAAGAATCCTAACTTTGAGAAAATGTCAATAAATGAAATTATCTGCTTCACAACCTCAAATGACAACTCATCATGTAGTATGTTTTATTGTGAATTTTGAAAGAGTTCTTTCAAAGAATAGCAGTTTCAAGTGATTTTTGATATTAAATGCCATTAGAGTGAAAGAATTTTTCATAGATTGCATCAATAAGATAGGCACATACATATCATGTTAATGGGAAAATAATTCAGAAGCCTAGAGAACTCTTCCCAATTTCAATTATTAATTAGAGTAAAAATAAAAATCATAAAATAACTCAAACTGTAATTGTCACTGTAAATTATTTTTAAAAATTGCAGTGCCTATACAAAAAAGTATGTTTTGTTTAAAATTAAGCTTCATAAATGATTTGATTCCTGAATGAAGAGTGCAAATAATATAAGCAAACTAGGCTGAAAAATAGGTAGGAAAAAAATCAAATACACAACAGGAAGGAATTTTTAAAAGTGAAATTGTTTATTTCACTATGACTGGATTAAACTCCAAGTGAATTTATACCCAATAAAAATCCTATGATTTTCAAAACAGAAGATACTAATTCTTTAAGTGCATTCCAATATTGGTGGACATCAAAGAAATTCCTTTCCAACAAAACAAGCAAGCTAACTCCCAAACCTTAACATAACAAAATCAGATAATTTACAACAGAAATGTCTTTTGTTTTTAAGTTTTCAATATTTTTGATTTTAGTTATTTTCAGGGAAGCGGGAGGAAGTTGGAGTACTGCAGAGAAAAAGAAAGGGTCACAGAACACTATAATAGAAAAAGCAATGGACTAAGAATTGTAGCCCAAGGGAACAACTGTTTGGATCAAAGGAGTCTTCACAAGTTGTGTGCTAACTCAACAATGAATTGCTGCAGATAGAGCTCAGGCTTAGAGCTCATATTTGCCTGTTCTCCCAACTTCCTGCCCTCTCAAATATCCAAAGCCCAGAGTAAATGCCTGAGGATGCACCATTTATTCCTCTTTGCTCTTCTCAACTGTCACCATTCATGACTGTCTGTCCCACCAGAAGTCTTCCTCCCTAGCTGCATATTGTTGGAGGACCCCTAAAAGAAAAGGGGATAAGCTTGTCCTTGAATCGAGGATCAAAGGGTGTGGTGTGTGATTACCACACCCTTCAGCTGATGATGGGTGTGGGCTATAGGCCAGGTGATTAGGAGAGGCCAGGCCTAGGAGGTGAGGTTAGGAGAGGAGGGAAGATATAAGCAAGGCTGGTGGTAAGGGAAAGGGGGAGGCACATCGAGGCAGCGTGGCAATAGAGACCATGGAGGCAATGAGGGCTGAATAAAGAACAGCCATGATCCACATTCCTCTGGCTTGACTCTTCTTGTTGACCAGGCATTGGGCCTGGGCCGTGTACACAATGAAGCTCTGGAGATGAGATAAGTCTTGCTGCCCTTAGGTAATTTAACAGCATATATTCTATTTGCTTTCATTCTCCTTCCCTCTTATCCCAAATGGTGACAATTAGCTAATGTGAAAAATTCTTTCTAATAATCAAAGAAGGCTAAGGAATTCCCAAAGGGTACTTTTCTCTAGTCTCAGGTTTGATGTACACAATTTACAAGAGCTCCAGAGAGAAATTATTATGTGGATTTTTATGCTGTATTTTATTAATTTATGCTAATCAAATGTATGCTTAGCATAAAGGTGGTACAATTTTTTTTTCTGGCAAATATGTTAGAATATACCTCTTTGAAGAACTGCATTATGCAATTACCCCAAAATTATCACCCAAAGTACTTCTCCCTCAAATAGCTAACATTTCCAATTCTAAGCTCAGCTTTGCCATTAACTATCTTGGGCAATTCAAAACTTTTTTGGGCTTCAATTTCTTTATCTATAAAAGGAATACATTAAATTAGATCCCAGCTTCTTAAACTATGGTTCTTAAACATATGGGGTCTCATAAATGAAAACCAAAACAAAACAATTTCATGATCCCAACATTATCAGTAAATGTTTGATTTTTATACCTATTTTATAGACCTATATAATCAGGTCACATAAAAATTTCTCAGGCTAAAAGGGGTTGGGAGTGGGAAAAGTCTAAGAAGCCCTGAACTAAATAATATCTAAGGTTACTCCAAGCTCTAAAATTATGATTCTCTAACAAAAATGAATTAATATGAAAATCTTACCTGTTTCTGATTTATTCAATATCGAAGAATATGAATAGTTTTGACTGACATAATCGCTGCTGGAGCCTACAGAATCTTCTCTTGGGAGAGGGCCTATAAACCTATCTTGCACACTGTCATCTGCTGCACTAATATCCTCCTAAAAGTCAAAGTAATAAATATTTAATGAACAATTTTAATTGAGACAATAAAAAAACCACACAAAACCATAAAAGGAGCTATATAAAATGGTATTAATTACCATATTTTCCTGAAGGATTTTAAAATAGGTAAATAAAATAATTACCTGAATATTTAGGTCAAATCGGGTACATTTAAATTCCATTTCTTAAGTGTATTTTATAGTACATACATAATATGAATAGTACATTGATGTTCATTTCACAATCTCTGGAGCGCTGAAGCCACAGAGTAGGTACATGCAGGCCTGTTTTCTTGAAGGCTGTGCCATTGAAGCACAAAATATGTGAGATCCTACCAAGTTACAATGGTGCCAAATATGGATCAAGTGAAAGGCTCTGGGTTAAGTCTAGACAGGTTCATTACTAAGTTGGTTGAAAGATCTCAAATAAAATAAAATCTCAAATAAAATTATTTTGACCAAAGCAATTTATGAAGAGTACCATCGAAGTTAAAGTGGAAGTTTGATTTGCATCAAGAGAAATACTAAATAACATGATACTTAAATAGTGAAATGAGATTTATGAGATTGTTGGCCATCTCCATGATTTCTTAGGGTCCCAGGATCAGTTATTTAGATCGAGGCACTTTCTTAATAAAATAATGCAACTTGTTCATTTTACAGATGAGATAACAAACTCTGTGACTTGCCTCTGGTCACAAAGGTGGAGAGGGAAAGAGAAGGCATTTACTCTGGGGCCCTCTGGTTCCAAATGAAACATTCTTTCCAGTATACTACGCTGCTTCTATTAGGAAAATTTATCTGGTTGGCAAAAGGAGTTATCAATTTACAACACATTTCAATTATAATCAGAACTGCAGTTTTGGTGTCAAAAACGTAGCCCAAAAAAGAAGATACTGGTACAAAAGCAACTAAATGTTTTTAGGAATTCAACCTAATCAAAACAACTTATAACAAGCTGAAATCAAACAGAGAAAAGCATCAAAGTATTTATAGAAATCACTAAATGGCTTTCTGGCAACTTGGCTGGATATTTGAGCAACCAGGAATGAGGACATGCAATACATACAGTACAGGACATACAGATAAAGTATAGCCTTACCGATACTATCTGAGGCTGTTCACCATCTTTATCTGTCAAATGCAGAAAGTTTTTCTTCCCAGGTTCAAAGTTAGTATCAAGAAGAGATTTTTCACTGGTGTGATCCAAAGGAGACTAATGAATATAAAATAAAAAACTAAAATTATCAGGAAAACAATTAATTACAGCAACAAATCATTTATGATTACCATATAAATAGACAAGGTTTCTGCTATATTTGACAACAGGTTCCTTTGAAACCCATTCAGTAAGACTCTTTCAATCTAGGCTTGGTGTTAGCTATCCACACACTCAGGTGGTTAGGCACCTTCACTTCATGGGCCAACAACTATCCTGGGCAAAAGAAAGTAATTGGGATTAGATGTCTTCTAAGGAGCTCTTCCAGCTTTCAATCTAATCATTACATGATTTATACTATCAATACTGGGAGATCTTAATGAAACAGTTCCCAAGAAAAATTACTTGGGATATAGATGAAGAAAAGGCAAAAATGGCAAGGGGAAAAAAAGCTAAGTCCCAGACAAGGAAATCTAATTATAATTACTTTTATGCTTTCCAAAATAGATATAAGGCAGTACCCATGTAGACTTCATCAAAAGGAACATAATTTTGTACAACTGAGGGCACAATTTTTTTCTACATATTTATTTTCTACATAAATTCACTATGTAAGTATAAAAAAGGATTATGAAATATGAGTTAAAATAAAACACCTAGTTTTTCTCAATTCCTGTTTCTGGAGGATGGGGAATGACTTTCAGGAGATAAAGATTAAACAGGTAGTTATTCATAGAACAGGCAGCCAGGATTCACCATCATTTAACATGGAAACATTAAGCAGTGTCTGGATATGGAATCAGATGTTCTGGTTTCAAGATACAGCTTGGGATCAGTCTTAGCACAGATCAAGGTTCAAATACTGTACCAAACACTCAGTGTAAAGCACTACAGTATTAGAATCTTGGCTGTCATTTAATAGCTGCATTGCCAGGGGCATGGACATGTCATCTATCTGTAACATGAAAGAGAGAACTTCTTGATCTTAAGGAGCAACTTTCATATTTTCTGATTATATATTATCTGCACTATTTACCTTATAGAATTTTGTGACTAGTAAATGAAATAATGTATACAAAAAGCTATTTAATACCATTTAAATGAAAGCTATTCTCAAATTTTCCTCTTCTCTTCCCCATACTCTTTTTTTTACTCCCAACTATAAGGGTCACAAGAAGAAATCTTTAAAAAGATGGCAACTCCTTTTAAGCTAGCTGATTTCTTCATGCCCAAGTACAGATAGTTCTTTTATTTCCCTGGGCTCCTAGAAAGGCATGGTTCTTTTGTGCCTGAGTTCCAGGTTTACTCATCCAGCCTCACGCTAACACTGTTCTCTCAAAAGTCACCTGAAGGTCTGACTTCCAAGACTGTAGAACTGTGATCAAAGAATCTTTCATTCAATCAATCTCTCCTACGATTGTCTTGCTCTTTTCTATCCTCTCTCTGCTTTTGGTATAATTTCAAGTTGATTCTTCCTATATTCTCAGTTTGCTCATTCTAGGTCATAACTGTTGAACTCAGTCTCTAAAAACTTCCAAATCAAGCTGCCCTTCACCAATCTTAGACTATCTAAATTGTAAAAAGCTCATAAGGATGTATAAGCATTTTAAAAACTTTATTAATCTCATGTCCTGACAATTCTTTCTCTCTGAATACATGCATACTTAACTTTATTTTTACATTTTGTTCCTGTCCACTAGTCTATGGTACCATAACATAACCCAGCCACCCTTTCAGTTTGCAGTAGTATATAACTTATCAAGTAATCTTAATGAGGTGAATTTTCTTTAAATATTTCTACCAGATTAGGCTTTGTGAACCCATTTGTGTGATGCAAGCATGACCATATGTATGTGTGTGTGTATATAAAACAAACAGTTCAATTTTGGAACTCTTAATTGAACACCAGATAAATAATTTTGACTATATTAAGTTAAAAAGTTTTTGTACAAACAAAACTAATGCAGACAAGATTAGGAGGGAAGCAATAAATTGGGAAATCATCTTTAAATTTAAGGGTTCTGATAAAGTTCTCATTTCTAAAATATGTAGAGAATTGTCTCATATTCATAAGAATTCAAGCCATTCTCCAATCGATAAATGGTCAAAGGATATGAACAGACATTTTTCAGATGATGAAATTAAAACTATTTCTAGTCATATGAAAAGTTGCTCCAAATCACTACTGATCAGAGAAATGCAAATTAAGACAACTGAGGTACCACTACACACCTGTCAGATTGGCTAAAATGACAGGAAAAGATAGTGTTGGAGGGGATATGGGAAAACTGGGACACTGATACATTGTTGGTGGAACTGTGAATGGATCCAACCATTCTGGATGGATTTGGAGCTATGCTCAGAAAGTTATCAAACTGTGCATACCATTTGACCCAGCAGTGTTTCTATTGGGCCTATATCTCAAAGAGATTTTAAAGGAGGGGAAGGGATGCCCATCAATTGGGGAATGGCTGAATAAATTATGGTATATGAATGTTATGGAATATTATTGTTCTGTAAGAAACTACCAGCAGGACGATTTCAGAGAGGCCTGGAGAGACTTGCATGAACTGATGCTGAGTGAAATGAGCAGAACCAGGAGATCATTGTACACAGCAACAAGAAGACTATGATCAAGGCTCTCTTCAACAATGAGATGTTCCAAACCAGTTCCAATTGTTCAGTGAAGAAAGCCATATACACCCTGCAAGAGGGATATGAAATGTGGACCACAACATAACACTTTCATGCTCTCTATTGAAGTTTGCTTGCATTGTGTTTCCTTTCGCTGATTTTTTTTCTTGTAGATAAAAGTGTAGAAATACATATACATATATTTGATTTGTCAAGTATTTCAATAATTAACATGTAGTGGATTTCCTGCCATCTAGGGGAGGGGTAGGGACTGGGGGGGAAAAATTTGTAACAGAAAGCTTTGTAAGGGTCAATGTTGAAGAATTACCCATACATATGTTTTGCAAATAAAAAGCTTTAATTAAAAAAAAAAAAAAAAAAAGTTCAATTCTCTATTTTTAAAATTTAGGGTGGGGAAAATAAAACTAGATTTAGTGTGCTTTTTTTAAACAACAATGACTCATTTTTATAGTACTTTTAAGATGTAAAAGATAACTTATTCACAATATTATAGCTGATAGAGGTTATATTAATATTATTTTCAATTTAAATATACTTCAGTTTCCTAATGTGTATGGACACCAAAGAAAAGAGATCTTCAGGAAAAGAGAAAAAGATGAAGCAAACAACTATCAGCATATTTTATTTTAAAACATTATGAAGGAGGAAAAAAACCCAGCTTATTTAAGAATAGGTTAACAGAAAATCATGTAAAGCTTTAGAAACTGTTGGACAAAGTTTAATCTTAAGTACAAATGTCATTTAATCATAAGTATAAATGTCATGTCTGCATCATAAAGTAATAAAGCAGAGATGTCAGCAATACTCCATAATGGAAAAACAATCATTCCTCTTTAAAAGATTGCTTTGGGCATGAGCAATAGAGATCTAGAGAGAGTAGAGAGAGAAACAGAGGGAAGAAGGGAAAAGGAGAAAGTTACTGTAGAAAGCAAAGGTTTAAGAAGGACTATGGAAGGTGATCTTAGAATTGACTTCTGGTGAATGAATGGTGGGCAAGAATGGTAAAGCTAATGTTTTTACTTTTCAACAAGTAGAAAGTGAAAATGTCTAGCATGCAGATGGAAATGCAGGACTAGAGTTTTGAAGAAACATTGCAAATGATACAAATCTATAGTATTTATAGATAATACTAGAATGGGAGAGAAAAGGATGGAGAAAAGGTACCTCAAGACAGCATCTTGAGAAACAGAAGACAAAGTGTTGAAAAATGAGATCAATAAAAAGGGTGGTCAAGCAGTATCAAAGGCTGCAGGAGAATCAAGCAACACGAAGTCCAAATAGGAGTTAATGGACTTGGCAATTCTTTAGGTTATCTGGTGACCTTGGAACATCTATACTAGAATATAGGGAATACAAATCAAGTTGGAAAGGGGTTAATAAGAGAAAGGATAATAAGGAAATGAAGGCAATGAGCTTAGACTATTTCTTTCAGTAAGTTGGTGAAAAAAAGGAACAAAATCAGTAGTTTGAGGAACTGAGTGAGACTTAAGGAAGTCTGTATTTTATTTTGTTTTTAAAGGCTAAGAGAGATCTGAATATTTTTGTCCGTAAAAGTAAAGCAAATAAGAAAATGAAAATACCAGAGTGAGATTACCTAAATAAATGAACAAGATATAAAAATGGGTAAGAATAGATGAGATTAAGCAAAAAGGTGAAAAAGGATAATGCTGGGAAGCAAGGAGGTTACCTTTTCCTCTAAGGTAGGCAGGAAAGAAAGAACTCAATTTAATAATTTTTTTTGGGGGGGGAGGGGTCACATACCTATTATGTGCAAGGCACCATGCTAAACTCCATGGATAAAAAGAAAAAACTAAAATGATTTCTACCTTGAAAGAACTTACACTCTACAGGCAGAACAAAATGTAAACCCAAATAAATATCAAGTACATATTATGTAATATAGTATCTGGCATAGAGAAAGCCCTTAATAAATGCCTTTAAACTGACTGATTACAAAGTAATTTCATGAAATAAATAGTGCTATTACATTGGGGGATATGGAATGAATAAATGAAAAAGATTTTATTTTACATATATGTATGTATGTATACGTGCTTATAATTTGCAATGCTAAATGCTGGAGAGAGAAAAGACAGTCCCTGTTCTTAGAGTTCACATTCTAATGGGAAAATAACACACATGGAGGACTTCAACTGTAATTAAGATAGGAAGGTCTCCTCCTTAAGGAAGATTATCCATCTTCCTTAATATCATGTTTAACAAATTTTATCAGTTTTGGATTGTGTACCATCTGATAGTGCCAAAGAGACTGGATTACCAGACTTTTCTCCTGGGCTTGTTTCCTAGGATGAATGTGTTATTAGGGGCTGATGGGGGGGGGGGGGGGGGAAGGATATACTGAGGAAAAGGAAAGTTACTGGTCCCAAACTCTTAGGCTTACTCAGTAGTCAGCTAAACACCTAAGCTATCCTTTAGACATCCTAAGATGTCTAAGAAGAAGAGGGGATAAATGCTGATGTGCAGGGGAATGCACACGCGACCAGGAGGTCAAAGACTAATGTTAGAATTCTATCCCTATCATTCACTTATTTGTATGACACATTGCTTACCCTCACGGATTTTGAGTTGGCTTGTCTTTGAAATGAGTAAAAATATTTATAGTCTCATAGGGTTGTTTTTAGAAAAGCATCTTGTAAATAGAGATATGTGAGCCAATGCAATTATTTGTAGTAGAAGGTGGGAGGTAAGGCAGAAAATGAGAAAACTGCCACTAGACAGTTTCTAGCTTTAATGAACTAGGAAGTAGGCAAACTGGGGCTTTCACTGGGAAAAAGGGTCAGAGCAGCTGCTATAGGTTATCTGATAGGGTCAACAAATAATGAGTAAAGGAACTGCTGAAGGACCAAATGAGATTAGAAAGCATGAGTGTGTGGTTGAAAGATTTGCTCCTGTAATTTTCTATAGCATGAGAAGAGAAGAAATTGGCTCAGGACTGAGGACTGGCATGATAGCCACATCAGAAATCGGGAGATAGGAGAGAAGAGAGTATCCAGGATGGGAAGAGCAACAAATAAAATAAGATGAGAGTAAACAATAATCAAAGAAACAGATCATGAGGAAAGATGGAGGTCTAAGTATATCTAGTATGAGGGAGATAAAGAGTCAAATCAGGTATAAAAACACTCCAGTTCTGAAAACATTTTAAAAGTCTGACTAATGTTAAAATAATAGCAGTAATAATTTTAGCAACTTGAAATCAGATGAGTTAAATATAGGGCATTACCATGTCAGTTGCATTGATTCCATTTCCCCACACCAAATCAAAGGTTCCGTTTACATAGCCCACTTTGCTGGCAACATCTTCAAATAGTTTCCTCAGTGGAGTAGAAGCTGGTAAATTTAAAGTGATTCGTTCATTGACTGTCTTTGAATTAGTAGTATCTTGTATAATACATAAAACTCTGGGTTCTTCAGCAGCATTTTCTATCTGAAATTAAAAGAATCAAAATAATTATTTGCTTTTTAAAGGGAAAAAAAGTTAATGTAAGTTCATATAACTTTACTAAATAATAACTTTATAGAAACTAAGGAAATACATCACCCTTTATGGGCCCATGTTATACAAGTACTAATATTATTATTATTAGTATTCCAAATAGTCACATTTTAAATAAAAATGTTAGAAATGGTACAAATGTATCTTTACTTTAAAAAAAATATGTAGCATATTTCAGAATGATTACAAAAGAATACTCAACAATTTAGTTTGAGTAAACAGACAACAATATATGAACAATTTTTTAAAATGAATATCCATGAAAGTACAGAATAATAAAATTTACAGTTAATAATTTGGCACATTTAATAATATACAAAATCCTTTTTTATGGTATGATAATTAGATATAAATGCAAAGCAGTTCAATTTTGTGACAGGTAATCAGGAGAAGCATTATGGTATTATTCCCCCTATTTTTCCCCCAGCTGACTAACTGGAAAGCCTATTAAATTTAAGTTGTTTGTTCAAGATCAAACAACTATCACAATAAAGAGTAGAAATCAGATCTTTTAATTCATAATTTGGGGTAGGGTAGTTAGATGGAGTAGTGGATAGACCAATGGCCCTAAAATCAGGAATAACTGAGTTCAAATTCAACCTCAGATACTTACCACTTACTAGTCCCCCAAATTGTCCCCAACAAACAAAAAACAAAACACAATTCAGTGGTGTTTCCATAATACCATTTTGCCTTCTTTACAGGTTAAAACCTATTGATTTTGTGGGAAGATATGGAAATCTAACTTTTTATAGCATTTTCAAAGGAAGTATTTCTATAGGAAAGTGTCCTTAGAGTTTCACAGAAGTAATTTAAAAACTATCTTACAAGTTAGTCCCCTCACTAAGGTAAGAACTATCTGTTCGTTAGCTTATCTTCTATTTTTAAAACAGCAGCTCTAAATAAAATTGTAATAAATGTTCCAGTTATTAGTGGAATTAAAAAAAAAAAAAACTTTTGTAGCTATGATTTCATCTTCCATCTACTTATTACCCATAGCTTTCATCCAAACTATAGGACTTTACTGACAATCCTAATCCATTTTAATTGTGCATCTTTTCATCTACTCTTAACTTTACTGGCAGTCAGAAACATTGGCTATTGAAGTTTTTCATTTGAATGTCTTGTTTCCCCAATTATATAAAAAGCACTGGCCTTCATACTTATTTTGGTTCTCCTGTGGTGCCTACCACATTACAGTGTTACACAAATAGTACATTGCTTTAAACAAAACAAAACAAAACAAAACAAACCCAAAACTGTTGCAGAACTTATAGCTGCAAAAAACATGGAGTTTTTAAAAGTAGTTTAAAAATAACTATCCAAAACCTTTTATGGTATTTATTCATATATCAAATGTACATTAGGAAATGAAGGTACCAGAGCAGTTTGAAAACTACTAAACTATGCACAATGATAAGACAAAACAAAAGGTCTTTCCTCATTCCCTTTATAGTTAGTGCTCTTCCCCTTTTGAAATGCTGTTTTGTTATTTTAAATAAACCTTATATTTACTTACTAGGGTCTATACCGTTTCCTCAGTGAGCAAGGGCAAACGCTATTTCTTTATTTACTTTGTTTTCCCAAAGTCTACCAGTGTTGTCTTGTGCATAATAAATATCTGTTGGTCAGAATTAAATATAAAAGAAGATATATGCACAACTTCAGGGACCCCTTTCCAGATTCAGATTTCAGATTAGAAAGCAATGGAGTGCATGCACATAATTCAATTTAATTGATGTGCAGACCACTCAGAATAGCAGGGCATTCTGAAAAAGAGAGCTGGGAGGGTAACCTTTTTCAAGTAAGACCATACAATTTTTTTTAAGCAATTATGGCTAAAATGCCACATTTCTGGAAAATTGAATTGAAGAAAGCTGGTATTCTGTGGGTTTTCACTGTCCTCCATCTTCATTTCTGGAAAACTGAAGAGAAGAAAGCCGGTATTCTGTGGATTTTCACTGTCCTCCATCTCCACCCCTAAATTACGGAGGAAAAACTAAATTTTCTTAAATATTCAAAATAAATTTGTTGGGATTTTCCTTGGAAAAAATAGATACATGAATTTTGGGGAAAGAAACAACTAAAAAAGTCTGGGAAAATATGTCTACCTAATAAGTAAGATGTGAAATAAAGAGTGCCCAGATAAAAGATAGTAAGCTAAATAATGTAGAGGGCAGCAAGGGTTTTGATATTCTTGACCTGCTTCTGACCAGTAAGGACCTAGTTGGTAAAGCAAAAATGAGAATCTTCACAGAGGCAATAGATAAAGTTCACTGTATAACATTTATGGAAGGAATTCCAGATAGTGTGATATGTACCCTAGATTTGGGAGTTTACATTTCAAGTAATTCAGAGAAATGGCAATAGGTAGGGACCTATGGTGTGAGACTGAAAAGGGGTAGTCAATTCATTTTTTTTTTTTTTTTTTGCTTTTTGTTGAGGCAATTGGGGTTAAGTGACTTGCCCAGGGTCACACAGCTAGGAAGTGTCTGAGACCAGATTAGAACTCAGGTCCTCCTGACTTTAGGGCTGGTGCTCTATCCACTACGCCACCTATTGAGCTGCCCCTCAATTCAATTTTAAAATGCAGGCAAAATGGTAGTTATTAATTCCAAAGAAAAAGAAAAGAACAAGGCGTCTAAACAATATAGATGTCTCTGAGGAAAAGGCTCTTATTTATGAACTCAGCTTATAAAAGTGTGCATATGAAAGTAGGAGAAAGTGAGGATAAAAGTTCTATAATATGTCAGAAAAGCTAAATAAAGTCAGATTGAGCTGAATTATGTAAAATTTAAAAAGGACCCTTTTAGCCCAGTTAAAAGCAAGAAGGGATAGGGTTCCTGGCTTGGTGTGAATGGGAAGATAATGACAAAAAAGGTACAACGGCTCAAATTCAATATTTTGCATGTATTCTCTATAAAGTAAATTATCTTCAGACTGGAAAGGATAGAACAAATACAGGTAACAGGGAACTAGAATCCAAGATATGTACAGCCTCAACCTCCATGAGCTCAACTCACCTGGGGGACTGAAGGAAATGCTATGTGTAATTACTGAACTGACTGCCAGTGATCGTTGAGGAATCATGGTGAACTAGTAAAGTAATATGAGGCTTAAGGCAAGTAATTCAATTTTCATAAGGGAAAGAAGACAGATACTTCTGTCAATGAGCTTGCCTTCAATTCCTGGTTAAATTCTAGAAGAAAAAGTTAAAGGAATGATTTGTAAGAACTAGAAAAAGAATAGTCACTAAATTCACCATGAATTCATTAAATAAGCTATGTGAGATTAATTTAATTTCCACTTTTAATAGGACTACATAACTAGAAGATCATGGGAATGTCATGAATATAGATTATCTAAGTTTTGGTTGCCTTTGACAGAGTTGCATGATGCCCCAGTAGTTAGAAACTGACTCATGGAAAAGATGAGAATATAGTTAGGTGGACTTATACCTGAACAGAGGTAACTGCCGTATAGTGTGTTTATCAAATGCCAAGCTGGGAAGGATACTGAATACTGGGTGACAGAATATCGGCTCAAAGAGAATGCTTGTGAACAGGAACCAAGAAAATGGAAATTTAACTGAATAAATGTAAATGAAACAACAACAAAAACCAAGTACAGAATGAAAGAGATCTGCATGGGCAACAGTACACGTGAAAAGTACCTTGGAATCTTAGTGGACTGCAAGTTCAGTAAATCAGCAGGGTAATAAAATAGTCAAAAGTACTCATAGGATCTTATGTCCAGGCATGCTAAGGAAGGCAGGTACTGGTTCTGCTATATACTAGCCAAGTCAAACATGGAGCATTGTTTCCAGTGCTGGGTCTACATTTTAGAAGGGACCTGTTTTGACGGAATATACTCTGATTTAAGAAGAAACTAGGCCAGAGAAGAGAAAATGGGTTAAAGAGTGATTGCAGTCTTCAACTACTTGAAGAGTTATGTGGGCAAAGAGATAAATTTGTTCTCCAGAAGAGTCCAGAAGGGACTAAAGATAGAATTAAGAAAGGCAAATTTTAGCTCAATACTAGCAAAACCATCATGACAATTTGAACTGTTCAAAAATAAAACAGGCTGTTTCAGGGACTGGTGATCTCCTGTCACTATAGGTCTTTAAGCAGACACTGAATTACCACTGATTGAGGATATCATAGATAGTCATGAGATGATCTTTAAAGGCCTTTCAAATTCTAAGATTCTACAATTTTCTATTTCAAACAATCGCTAAACTTTTCTTTTTTGGAAATTTTGGCTTTATACTGGTTGAGTATTTCTCATTTCTGTCAAAATTGAGAGAAAAGAAGTATTGATGTGTAACTGAAGTTTAAATTAATTTGTCATTTTTCTTTGCATATATTAGGCTTCCTGATCTTATTTTACATAATTATTTTTCTTAGCAAATAACATTTATAGAAAAAAACTGTAATATTCATCAATAGCTCAGAAATATTTCATAGATGCTTAAAACTAAAATGAAATGTAGCCATAAGGTGCTAGTCTTGCAAATGTTCAAAATGATAGTAATGTATATTAAAAGCAATCTATAAAATACTTGAATTTTTTTAGTTTTAGTTTTCTAGCATAAAGTTAAATATACATAACTACTATTTACACAAAACCTTAAAGACTTTACTATCTATAAATAGAGCCAATGTATTAAATGTGAAACCTTTTTCCTTTGTTTTTAAGGAAAGGTAAAATTGTGCTCGTAATCTTTCAAACCCCTCTCCACTCCCTTACCCCTACTACCAATGTTATGTTTCTAAAAGATATTATTTTACTTTTGTTCATTAGAAATTACCAAACTCTTCAATATGATTTAGATTGGACTTTTCCTTTTAAAAGTAATATTCCTCCTTTCAAGTAACTTATATTGAACATTCAATTACCCGTAAGCTCCCTTTTAGTTCAGAAATTTCTATAATTCAGTGATTTTAAATAAGCCCCTATTGCACAATGGCTGAGGGATGAAATTACTATAAATGAGGAAAGTTTAAGTAGGAATAATAAGAGAGAGGAGAAAAGGAAGAGGACATTTAAAAATGTTCAGGGCGGGATGCTAGAGCACAGAAAAAAGCTTAAGATTTGGAATGCAAGGCAACTGGAGAATGTAGTAGCAGCCAGCAACTTAGTTCAACAAAAGTTCCTTAAGTTTCAAATTAAGAGATCAGATTACTCATGCTATCAAAGTGCTTTTTTGTTTTTATTTATTTTTTTTTTAAATGCAGAAATCTGGGATGAAAGGCACCAAAAGTGGAGCAAATCAAATGCTCAAGGGAGTAAGGAGAGATTAAAATTTGCAATGTGTTACACATGCATAAATTTTAAAAGAAATAACATGCCATGTTATCAAATACAATTACAATCATGCTGTTATTTGTTCTATGATCACATTAAAACCTTTACTTCAGCTGTCTACCTGTGAAAATTTCTTCTTCATTTCATCAAAGATACTCTGTCTGCATCTCCAAAACACATCCTATGATATATAAGAACAAAATAAATTACAAACCATTTCTTTAAATGGAAGAGCAGTGAAAAAAGTTCCTAAAGAGATTACATAGTATAAAGTATTAATATTAAATACTGTGTTTCAAAACAAAATTTTAATTGTTTTTACCTATTTCTAAATTATTTCTAATAACAAACATGCAACCACAAAGATATCAAATGAAAATAGCCCTTATTGCAATATAAAGGAAGGAATATTCAAATACAATATATTTTTGAAAACTGTATGAAAAACCAAAATTAAAAAAAAATGTTGAGTATACTAGTATACTAGATTCCCCCCCCCCTTAAAAAAAAAAAGAAGCTAGAAAAGGCTTTAAAAAGCATCTGTTGAAACTATCATTTTAATGATATGAAAGATTGGGACTAAATGGGACTAAACTTTAAAGTCCATTTAAGTTTAATTCACATTTTAAAATAATTATGAAATATTTTATAAGATAAGTAATAATTCTAATTTTGTTCATTTATACTTTTAGATTTTAGATTTAAGTAGATTTTCTTAATATGGTCCCAATATTATTTGAATTTGGCTGGCAATTTTGATCCTAAATTCCCATCACTTAAAAAGCATAACTAAATATTTGTCTTAGATCTGATAAGTAGTTTGATTCACAGACTACACTACAGGGGCTAGTCTCAATTGATTTTACCCTTTCAATCTTCTCTTTACTTGCTGCTTAGGGTTTCTTAAACTGAATAAATCCAAATTGCTGATGGTAAATAATGTGCTCTGTATGTCAAAATACACCAAAATTGTCTTAAAGCAATTTACCTTTCTCAAGTAGGTATTATATTATTTCTGCTATTTCAATAGGATGTGTTCAAAGAAATCGATTCCTTAATATAACCATCTTTTTAGCTTTTGACACAAGTAAATTCATCTATCTTAACATGTTTCCACTTAGAGGTTTTCTACTTATCAGAGTCTACAGAAATTGTTGGGAGGACTTCAACCAGGCATTAGGAAGTAGCAACACTCCCAAACATCTGTGATCCTACAAGAACTAATAATCAAAGGTTTAACCCTTCTTTGAGTGACTTTGTAGCTGCTTAATTATGTTCTACTTTGGTTATCGTCAAGCACCAAAGTAATTTTAAAAAACAAATCAAACCTCATACACAATTTTAAATTATATATAAATTACCGGGATACTGGGTTTTCTGCAAATAAATTGTCCCAATTTTTTTTTTTTTTTTTTTTTGATCTGGATTAACTCATCAGAATAGGAAACCCAGTGTGAGGAGACTTAGGTAACTTTCCCCAACTTAAGTCTTGTCAAGGGCACTGAGATGTTAAGTGATTATTAGTTTAGGATCAGTATGGACCAAAAGTCCCAGTGGAAGTCAAGTCTTTTTGACTCCTATCTACCAAGTCACAATACTTTCATATATTTCACCCCTGTAACTCGATTTTATTAATAAATGCATATATAACTCTGATCTCAACAATTTTTCATAGTAGATGGTAGGAGTATTATTATCCCTATTTGACAGACATGGAAAAAGCAGGCACAGAGAGAAAAGTGAAAAGGTGGAAAGAAACCATACAACTACTAAGATGTTAGAATTTTAACCCAGGTTTTCTGAAACTAAGGCAAACACCTTCCAGTATAGTGCTATTTAAGAACACTTAAATTTGCTTGTAGTCTGACACTGTAAAACTTACAAAGAAATCTAGTGATTTTTTTTTTAATTTGGTGCTCAATTAAAGCAGCAATTGAGGCATCTTTACACATTTCTCACAGCACACAGCACTGAGGTGACTACTTAAAAAAAAATCCCACCACAAATGATTTATAAGATTAGGTTATATTAAGAAAAGGCCCAAATTAAGGGATAACAATAGTAGTAAAGATAAAAATAGGCAAAATGAGGAGTTTGGGACATGTTGGATTTAATGTGTTTGAGGAATATTCAGAAGGAGACATCTAGCAAAGAGTTGTAAACAGAGAAAACAAGTTCTGGTGAAATATGGTTCAAGTGAATTTTAGCCAGACTATTATATGTTACAGACTGTACTAGATGACCTCAGAAGTTTCTTCAAATTCTTAAGATTCCATGGTAACAATTTAAAATAACATAGAACTGGATGAAACCACCAAGGAAGAAAGCTCAAGGGCTAGCTATACCTAAAGACTTGGAAGAATGATGATACATCAAGAAATGCAAAGAGGGAGAAATAAATGAAGAAAGAGAAGAGGCAAATTAGGATAGAGCAGTTTCTCTAAAGAAAAAGAATCAAGAAGGGAATGGTTAGCAATTTCCAAAGATGATGTACAGTGAGATTAAGGAGGATAACTTTTAAAAATAACTGATAAAAAGATTATATAGAGTGAGCATTACGCAATGTACTAATAAGAACACTAAAATCTGTCACTTAGATGAAGTTAAGTTTCATTTTGTGGCTTAAGAATTTCACCACTACAATCAAAACATATAAGACTTTCTGACAAGAAAAGCTACAATTGGTAGGGAAGCAAAAGATGAAATTCAGTATAAATAGTTTGGTTCATGTATTTTAAAGGTACACATAACTTACATAACAGAGTGAAAAGCCAAGCTGCTGATGATAATGAAATGCTCAACAAAGTCTTTTTGTAGATAATGACAAATATTGGAGAGGATGTGGGAAAACTGGGACATTAATACATTGTTAGTAGTTGTGAAGTGATTCAACCATTCTTGGAGGGCAATTTGGAACTATGCTCAAAGGAGTATTAAACTATGTATACCCTTTGCTGCAGCAATGTTTTCACTGGGCTTATATCCCAAAGAGATCATAAAAAGGGAAAAGGACTCACATGTGTTAAAATGTTTGTGGCAGCCCTTTTTATAGTGACAAGGAAGTGGAAACTAAGCAGATACAGCAGCTGGAGAATGGCTGAACAAATTGTGGTATATAAATGTTATGGAATATTACTGTTCTATGAGAAATGATCAGCAGGATCATTTCAGAGAGGCCTGGAGAGACTTATATGAACTGATGCTGAATGATGCGAGTAGAACCAGGAGATCATTGTACATGACAACAGTAAGATAGATCAATTCTGATTCTGATGGACATGGTTCTCATCAATAATGAGGTGATTCAGACCAGTTCCAATGGTCTTGTGATAAAGCCATCTGCACCCAGAGAGAAGACTGTGGCAATTGAATGTGGATTTTCATTCTTTTTGTTGTTGTTTGCTTTCATTTTGTTTTCTTTCTCAATTTTTTTTCCCCTTTTTGATCTGAGTTTTCTTGTGCAGCATAATTGTAGAAATATGTATAGAGGAACTGCACTGTTTAACATATACTGGATCACTCACCAACTGGGGGAGACAGAGAAGGAATAGGAAAAAATTAGAACACAGGGTTTTGTAGGGATGAATGTCAAAAACTATCCATGCATATATTTTGAAAATAAAAAGCTATAATTAAACAAATTCTTTTTGTTAGACCTACCAACAACTCAGCCTCAGATGCCTATGCTTTCAAATGAAGATTTACAATAAAGGAGAAATATAGAAGGAATACATAGGCTCCTGTATGAATCTGACAGAGCTAGAAATTCTTCCTAAAATCTCCTCAGATACCTGCCTAAATATTCTCTGAAGTTGTTCATCATCTGATCTTTTTTTTTTTTGCTTTCAGTCCCATATTTAATCTAAAGACTGCTTAAGAGCCAAGCATATTTATATGATCAAAGTTCATCTTCCAATCAACAGGAGATTTTCCCAGTAAGAGCATTCAGAGAAGAAGATAGTAAATCAGGTCTTGTATGTTGGCTGAGTTTGTAACTTTTAATTATTTTAATTCATAGCTACGTGACCATAGCTCCCAAGTGAAATATAAGTGCTTGACCCAAAGAATTGGTTCAAATCCATATGCGAGATGAGCCAAATAGATTGAAGCCAAGGAATAAACACTTGTGTGGGTGTCCTCCTCTCTATGCACAAACTACTCACATTGCTAAGGAATTGGTAGCCCCACCTCCTTTGGATGCTTGGGTTTCAGACACAAACCAATTCACCCTGAGAAGATGATTACAGAAAGTTTCTCAAATCTTTTTTTTTTTTGTTGTTGTTTTCAAAATCCTTTATTTCTGAAAAATGAGCAAAAACATTGCCAACTTTATTTTTATTTTTTTTATATAAAGCTTTTTATTTACAAAACATACATCATCTGATCTCTTATAATTAAAAGTAGGAATTATTTTTAAAAATCGGAAGTTTGAGGGGCAGCTAGATGGCACAGTGGATAGAGCACCATCCTGAAGTCAAGAAGATCTGAGTTCAAATCCAGCCTCAGACACTTAATACTTCCTAGCTGTGTGACCCTGGGCAAGTCATTTAACCCCAAATGCCTCAGCCAAACCCCCCCCATGCCAAAACTTTGTAGAACATACTACTGAACTGTTATAAATTTACATGCCAAAGGACATATAAAAGTATGCATTATGTGGGATCAGAAGATATTATTACATAGAAGGAACATGGAAGGTCATCTTGTCCAACTTCCTTATTTTACAGATGAGGAAACTGAGGCTCACAGAAGTGTAGTGATTTACACAAAGTCATATAGGTTAAGAAATAGTTCTGGGACTCAAACTTAGGTACTTTGGCTCCAAATTCAATGTTCTCATATTAGATGGTCATTTTATTTACACACACACACACACACACACACACACACACACACACACACACACACACACACACAC
>JAJPUD010002390.1:72553-111594 GCA_023553655.1 Myrmecobius fasciatus | reverse complement strand
TTATGGAATATTATTGTTCTGTAAGAAATGACCAGCAAGATGATTTCAGAGAGGCCTGGAGAGACTTCCATGAACTGATGCTGAGTGAAATGAGCAGAACCAGGAGATCATTATACACGGCAACAACAGTACTATATGACGATCAATTCTGATGGACATGGCTCTCTTCAACAATGAAATGTTTCAAACCACCTCCAATTGTTCACTGAAGAAAGCCATATACACCTAGAGAGAGGGATGTGAAATGTGGACCACAACATAACATTCTCATACTCCTTGATTGATGTTTGCTCACATTGTGTTTCCTTTATCTGATATATTTTTTTGTGTAGATAAGATTTTTCTTGCACAACAATGATAAGTTTGGAAATATGTATACATATATTCAATTTGCCAATATTTTAACATAATTAACATGTAGTGGATATCCTGCCATCTAGGGGAGGGGTGGGGAGTTGGGGGAAAAATTTGTAACGGAAAGCTATGTAAGGGTTATTGTTGAAGAATTACCCACACATATGTTATGCAAATAAAATTAAAAAAAAATTAAAAAAAAAAGAACTACCTGCATTAGAGATTAGATGCAAGACTATGATGAAGTTTTCATTAACATATATTTATGGCTTTAAAGAACTATTCTTTTTTTAATCACAGAAGGAATGACTGGAAAAGAGACATGTTAAACATGATCTTCATAACTTAAAAACACTGAACAGAACATAGGATTCTAAAAACAAAAACAAATAAAAAAAGCCCAAAACATTTTCTATTTTATACATTTAAATAAAATCTTAGTATCTTAATTCTTGTAACAATGTTGTATGACCTATGATTTCAGAATTATTCCCCATCTTCCTTTAAAAGGATAAAATTAAAAAATGACAACATTCTTCAAAGATTTTAGGATATCTTTCCAAGAAAAATATTTTAACAACATAGTAATTCGAAGGCAAAAGAAAAAATGGTTCAATATTTCAACTAATTTGAGATCACAAATAATCTTCCTCACTTAAGAAAATCTAAATGCAAAGAAGTATATTTAAGAAATACCTGTTTCATATAGAAACAAACTAAACAGTAGCATTTAAAAATACTATATTGGTCTGAATATATCTTGCACTTTCTTCCCAAAACTGATCTATGTAAAATAATGCCTATTGTTATAAGACAATGACAAAATATTATACTAGCCTTCTAAATTCAAAAACATTTTTTCATCTCACAGACTTTATTTGGGGCTACCAATGTCAGAACAAATATGGTAAGTAGTTTACTCTGGCCCTTTAGTTCCTATTATTATGAAACAAAGAAAATCATTTTGCCATCATATATCTAAAGCCTATGAGACTCAGGGAGATGACTATTCTGTAATCACACTGCTGATAAGTCAGAGCTATACCTTTAAAACTAGTACTCCTGAATGCAAATCCAGTTCTTTGTCTACTGCACTATGATGCCTCCCTGTAGGCTTTAGACATCTGTCTGCAGACAAGTTACTTCTCTTTATAAGAAAAATGAGAATAATATTTGCATTATTTTACAGGTTTGTTGCAAAGAACATGTTTTTAAAACCTTACAGTTACCATGAACATTTTCATAAAAGTGAAATAAAAATAGGTCAAAATTAAAACCTTTTTCCTGAAAAGATCATTATTGGCATCTAGAAATATTTCACTTATTTCCTTTCATTAGCAAAGAGGTATCAAAAAAAAAAGTAAAAATATTTCAAGAACTGTGTCTGACAGAGCAGGCTTTCAATAAATATTTATAGAAACTCAACAGTATTTCTGTGCCTTAGAGCAACTAAACACTTCTTTAAATACTTAATAAGTCAGACATACAATTTTATAAATAGAAAGACAACTTAAATACATTATACTAACAGTGGCTTCTATGTGATAGGCTGTGCAACACTAAGTGAAATTCAGAAGACAGGGAGGTGAGGAGTAGAAAGTACACAATTCACGAAGGAAGGCTTTTTAAAAGGATGTTTTCTGGAGATGTTTAAATGATGGATAAGAGGAATCGAGTCAAACTGGTAGAAGTAGTATTTCTACTAGAGGGGTTGGCATACTACATGTCCACCATCAGACAAAAAGACCTGAGGGTAATAGGCATGGCTGAGAAAAAAAAAAAAGAAAAATGAAGACAGAAATACTAAGCAACCCCTGGGCAGTCTTCTTGGTAAGAAGCTCTGAAACTTAAAGTGATTTTGGAGTACCTGAAGAAAGTTAGGAATAAAAAGCAAATATATGACTTACTCAAAAGCTAATGTCTTTAACTTAGAGAATATGAAAATATCCAGAAATTAATGTCTCGGTTTCCCAAAGTTAATGTGGGAAGCATCTTTATAGAAAAAGAACAGAGAGGTTTCATTTAGGTCAAGAAAGGTATTTAATGAGTAAAGTGCAAAGCCATCATTTTTTTTTAGCACTGTTGTTAAGTCAACTTCACCTCTCCTCTTCTGCCCCAGTTATCACATCTATAATGTTTCCAATCAAATTCAGACTATAAATTCTGATACAAATTTATTTAAGATGAACAAAGACATTCAAACTTCTAAAATTTCAAACCCTCTTTCTGGTATATGCAATTAGTTGTCTTGACTCCACTATTCTTTACTGAAAAGTCACAACATTTACTTCAAAATAATACTGTATATTTTACTAAACAAATATCAAAGACTGAAAGGGAAGTATTCACAGCAAAAAAGTATATTAAGTATGAAGACTGTTTAATCTGTGGCCGTCAAGAATGATTTCCTTTGCTCTTTAAGGCAACTCTAGGATCAGTATAAGTGATGCAAGAAAAAAGTGCTAGGCCTGGAAATGTTCATCTTCAAGAGTTCAAATGCATCCTCAGATATTTGAATATACTAGGTATGACCCAGGCAGGTCATTTAACCCTGTTTGCCTCAGTTTCCTCAATCTATAAAATGAGCTGGAGAAAAAAAGTGGCAAATGGCTCCAGGATCTCGACCAAAAACACCCAGACAGGATCATATGACCGAACAACAAAATTACTGGTTTAACTATGGAGGCAAAAGCTGGTGAATTGCCTAAGCTATATAGGGCTCAAGTGAGTGAGGGGGCCTACAGCACTTCCTGCCTCTGGTGGAAAACCTGACAAGGATAGTGTTTCTCTGATGCTTAGCATGAGGAGGGCCTGTGTGGCCAATGAACCTCCAGCCCTGGGAGGAGATCCAGTCTCAAAGATAAATCATTTATCTAGTTCTATTGCGCACTTTTTATTATAAAATACATAAAATTCCCTCAGTTCTAGACACCACTTCAGTATGTAACTTTTCAAAAAGCACTTATCATCTGTCAATCACATAAATGATCTTATCTCACAATACTTCAAAGAGCCATGATTTCATCAATGTGGACAAAGGTGACATTTATACAGTGCTGAGACAAATTGTTAAGTAACTTGCCTAGTCAGAGCTGGTGTTTGGGGCTGCACCAGATCGCAGGTTTTCCTGACTCTAACCACTGGGCCACATAGCTCAGCCAAACAGACTGCAACTTCCCTGGGCCCCAATGTGTAGCCTTTGAGAGTTACAGAGTACATCCCCAGGTCTCTACT
Organism: Myrmecobius fasciatus; assembly: GCA_023553655.1. NCBI lineage: Eukaryota > Metazoa > Chordata > Mammalia > Dasyuromorphia > Myrmecobiidae > Myrmecobius > Myrmecobius fasciatus. Next base: position 108,006 of record JAJPUD010002390.1, on the reverse strand, counting down.
CAAAATATCTTTGCTCTCCACTAGTTTCACTTTCAAAAACAAAGCATCTATAGGATTTTTTTTCTCAGGACTATAAATGAAATAATGACCTAAAAAGCATTTAAGTGCTTGATAGGTATCAGGTACTATACTAAGTGCTAGGGAAAAAAACACTGTGGCTCAGTGGACAGAGTGCTAGGCCTAGAGTCAGGAAGACCCAAGTTAATATTCAGCCTGGGCACTAGTTGTGTGACACTGGGCAAGTCACTTAATCTGTTTGCCTAAATCACTGGGGGAAAAAATGGCGCCACTGTTGCCAAGAAAACTTCAGGGGCATTATGGTCCACAGACTCGAGTCAGAAGTAACTGACAGAGATACAAAGGCAAGCAACAAGCTAGTTTTTGCCCTCAGTGAGTTATATTCTAATAGAGGACAACACATAGAGGAGAAGTCACCAGGAAAGAAAGAGAAACCAAATGGAGTCAGATTGTAATTGACTATGGTAGTGCTGGTGTGATGAGTGTTTTCAGAGCCAGAAAAATGGAAAATGGAAGAAGTTGAGGGCACATAAAATGGCAAAATGAGGCAGAATTTAAGGGGCAGAAATGAGTTCCAGGTAGGAGGTAGAGTCTGGCATATAAATGGCTTGAGATGGAGAGGATTAAGGAGTGACAATGAACTTAAATGTTCAATTTTGGTTTGACTTTTCCAATTTTATAATTTCTGCTTTTATTTTAATTCTGCAATCATACTTAGTATATATTGGCATTAGTCAGACAGAAAATTTTTATTTTATTTGAAGACAAAGACAGTTAAAGCTAAAATAAAAGCAAAATCTGTACTGGACTTGCCAAACTTAATAGCTGTTTAGGGATATTCCTTAAGAAATAAAGATGCAATTATTGTAACAAATGGAAAAGCAGAGTCAATATTAAATTTTGCTTTTAAAAAATCATATAACATTTATCTCAAAGTTCAAAATACAACACAGGTATACCCAACTTTACATTGTTTATTTGTTCTTTGAAAAAGCAACTTTAGGTAAAACAAGATAACAAAGGGGGTCAGATTATTAATTCATAGAAAAAATGTTATAGATGAAATATATTTTTCAAGTAGAGAGGAGAAAGAATCCATTCTAGAATAGGTGGAACAGTGACACTAGGTGAAGTGGAAAAGTTGGCTTAAAAAAACAACAACAAAATGCTTTCTCTCCCAGGAGCAGACTGAAGTATGCTGAGCAGCCAAGGCAAAGAGCACTGGTAGGACACCATGTTGACGTTTGGCAACATTAAAGTGAATTTTAATCCTTTATTAACAAGTTGTGAAAAAATGAATTCCTAATTTATATTTTCACATACATAAGTAACTTTCATAAGATAACTGGGAATCATTAAGGTGGAAATTATTTCTAGATTAACAGGCTACAAAAGAGATTATGTGAACTACCCATGAGAAAAGAAGTCTGACAGTATGCATATGGGAAAAAGTTAAACACTAATGTATTATTTCTTTCAATTCACTCCGTAAGTTCCCTCATATTTATATTTCCTCAATCCTACAGAAAAAGTAATGTTAGAAACAATATAATTTCTAAAATTCATCAAAGAATTAGTATAAAATTTATCTTCTTGGCCATTTAACTTCTTAATCTGCTCACATAAGTAGTAAAATTGGAGAGACTAGAACAAATATTCATTTAATAATCATCATGTACTTAGCATACTGCTAGTTGCATTAGGAGCTCAAGCATAAAGGAACTAAATGTTGTTCTAAAGAAGTTCACAAGCCATGCACATGTGAACCAAAGTAAGGACTAAATTATTATTGCAAAATAATAGTGAAAACCTCATACCACCACAAAACCAAAGCAAAATAAAAGAAACAAGTGGGAAAATTTTAAAAGCATGAACACATTATATACATATATATGTGTGTGTTTAATTCCTGTGTGTTTAAAACCTACGAAAGGCTTCCTAAAGAACAACCCTCTGAGGTAGGTAATAGATCATTCTCATTTTACAAATAAGGTAACTAAAGCTCAGAGAGTTTAAGTGGCTTGACCAGGGTCAGGATTAGAAGTCGGGTCTTTTTATTCTAGATCCCACCTTCACTTCAGAACATTGCCTCTCCAAAGAATAAATAAATCATTATATCATAAGAATAAGTAGAACACTCCAACTTCCTTGGCCAATAAGAGTTAAAGTTCAATGATTATTCTTTGGCCATCTTCTTCTCCTGGCAGCTATGTGGGACAAATAGATGGTGCAGAGCGATGAGCATGGAGTCAGGAAGATATGAACCCAGTCTTAGACACTTATTAGCTATGTGACCCTGGGCAAATTACTTAACACTATTTGCCTATAGATTTGCTCACCTATAAAATAAGCTGGAGAAGAAAATGGCAAAACACTCTAGTATCTTTGTCAAAAAAATCCCAAATGGGTTATGAAGAGTCACAGACTGAACATACCAACAACAAATCCTTCTCTCAGTTGGTAAAAATCAGAAACCATTATATGGTATTAAGAGTTCATGAACTTAAAAAAACAAAAACAAAAACCCTGAGTAATAGCAAATCACTCACAAGCCTTTAAGTGATTTAAGGAAATCAGCACTAAAATGTCATTTTCTACATTTGTTCCTTGCTAGACTGCTAAATGATGGATTCCTTATAAAATAAGGCTGGAGGTAAAAGGCAAAAATAAAATTGGCATGTTCTGTTTGGAAATTCTCAGGGGATAATAGTTTTTGATGGAAGCAATGGTTTTTTTTGAATAAAAATAAAAGAAGAAAGATGAGCCCAAATAAGTCTGCATATTATTAACTCTACTATATCATTATTGTTCTTTTTACTTTTTATTACTTCAACATTTTTTGACTCATTGCTAAGTGTCTTCAAAATATTTCAAGATGTATGTATTTATAAAGGGTGTCCCAAAAGGCTTAGTGAAGTTTGAAGGTTAAAAAGTCTAATACCTCACACTAAGACTTTTGGAACACCTTGTTCTATTCTCTATTCTCAGCTAGCTATAGAGGACATGAATTGTTTACTTTCCTGAAATCCCCATAGGACATAGAGAAGTGTTGCCCAAAAAGAGGGGCATTTGATGAATTTTAACTGACATGCATTTCTTGCAAAGGAAAAAGTTCAAAACCATCCATACTTAAGAGAACAATATTAATCCACAGACATTAAACAGAAAGAATATGGAAAAAATTTTTTTAATTTACTGATAATTTCTGTTTTCACAGCACCTTCATTTCTGGTACATCCCTCTCAATAATACACAATGAGCCATCTTTGAAACCAGAGACAAAAAGCAGTTCAGCAAAACCAACCAATGTATCAACACCATCTTTAAGGTATATGCATTGTAACACAATCACAGACACAGGTTTGTCAAAAGGAAGGCAGATGCCATTTCTCAAATTTATGACTAACATAAGGAAAAGAATTAAATATTTATTAAGAACAATTATTCTTATTGGGTACAAAGTTGGGTTAGATTTATGAGAGGTACAGAAGACAAGGTCTCTCCATTATTGTTCAAGAAGATAAGACAAACACATGAAAAATTAAATAATAAAATTCAAATAGCTCAAGACAAGAGCAGAAGAGATGTTACAGGAGACAAGAAAAAGAATATGATTAACTGTACAAACAGTGTATAAGAGTTCTGTAGGAGCAATTGATAGAAACCTGGGGATTTAAACTGAATCTTGAAAGAATATGGTTAGAAAGTTTTGGTTGTTTTTTTTTTTTGGGGGGGGGGGGAGTAGGAAGCAAGAATAAAAGCCTAGAGATTAAACAGTGAAAAACATGATGGAAAGATAATGATGAAACCAGTTTGGCTGGAACAAAGTTTTGGGAAGGGGAGATAAAAAAAAAAAAATACAAGGTGGGGCCTAAACCACATTATGGAGGACCTTGACTGCATTGTGTAGTTTGCTCTAGCTAATGGTAATGACAGATTTTGAACAAGAGAATGGCTACTTTCGGTGAGTGAATGAAGAGAAGAGCAGAAGAGAGATCAGAGAGGAAGAGAATAATTAGGAAATAAGAGTCTGAAATGCCATGGCAGATGGTGAAGAAGATAGGATCAATATTGTGAAGACAGGATTTAGTGACTGACTGTATATGTGGGAAGAAGATGAATAAAAGATTTGGAGGGTGAATAATTAAAAACAGTAGTTTCGTAGAGCACCAGTCCTGAAGTCAGGAGGACCTGAGTTCAAATCTGACCTCAGACACTTAACACTTCCGAGCTTTGTGACCCTGGGCAAGTCACTTAACCACGATTGCCTCAGCAAAAAAGCATTAAAAAAAAAAAAATAGTAGTTTCACTAAAAGAAATCCTAAAGCTATGAGAAACTTCTATTTTTAAGTGGAAAATAAGTTCAACTTTAGATATGCTGAGTTTAAGATGACAATGGGACACCCAAGTGGAAATGTGTAGCAGGCAGCTGGAAACATGGGATTGGAAGTCAAAAGTGGTAGAGATATCATAGGATTGGAAGTATATGCTATTACTTTTGTTGCTTTTAATAATATAAGCTAACATTCATATAGCCCTTACTATGTGCCAAGCACTATGCTAAGCATTTTGTAATTACCTTATTTGATTTTCACAAAAACCCTGAGTGATTATTATCTCCATTTTATAGATGAGGAAACAGAGGCAGAGTTTAACAGACTTGCCCAGGGTAACACAGCTAAGAAATGTCTGAGGCTGAGAACGAACTCAGATCTTCCTGACTCCAGGCTCAATTTTCTAACCACTACATTTCCCAGTGGCCTTGATTTTGATGTCTTCTATAGAGGGGACAACTGAAAGCACAAAAAAGGTGAGAGTTAAAGGAATACAGAGAAAATGTTCTTAGAAGACCAGGCACTAAAGGAGACATAGAGGAAAAAAACAAGATACCCACACAAAAACTATGGTAGGGCAAGGATGGGGGGTGGGTGTGGGGGAAGGGGGAGGTATCAACAGTTTGAAGACACCAAGGAAGTTAAGGGATAAGAAAAAGTCAATGAATATGTCAAATAGGAGGTAATTTGTAGCTTTGGCCTTTTAAGAATTAATTCCAGTTAAGATAAGGCTATGAAAGTTACAAAGAGGTTTGAGAAGATCTGGAAGTAAAAGGTAATCGCTGCAGGCAATGTGCACAATTCATATGATTCATATGACAGTGAACACCGGAAGAGCTTGTAAGTTTGGGAAAACTGTGAAAATGTAATGAGAGGTCATTGGAAAAGCAGAAATTAGGATGTTAATGGGGGAACAATTTTGCAGAGAAGACTCAATGGGAAAGGGATCAAAGGCACAGACAACTAACCTCTTTTTAAAATTCCAAAGGTACAAGAAACACTGTGGTACAGGGAATCTCTCCATTTATACAGTAGATTTAAGTAAACAAGCAAATCAAACTTCACCAAACTATATTATTAAATCACTTAATTTGAACTTTTGCTTCTTAAGTTGTCCCACTGCTAAACACACTCATATTCTCTCAGATGAGCAAAAACCAAAAAATTCAAAAAAAACAAAAACAAAAACAAAGGGGGTGAGAGGATGTAATAAGGAAAAGAAACATAACCAATCCATTATAATCTAATTATCTCTAACTGAGATACTAGACAAAGACTGGCAATTTTTCTGTTTGGGTAGAATTTAGCAATCATGTGATGGGGGTTAATGTTTGGGAATTTTAATGTCTTCACAAAAGCTACCATATACAACAAAGCAAAATCACCAATAAGGAATTTCATTACTACAAAAAAGTTCCAGCAGTGATTCTACCTATTTGTCTTAAAAACAACAACAACAAACAAAAAAAAAACCCAACAACTGACTAAAGCTGAATTCTTTCATATGGATTATCTTCCCAATTAGAATGTGGGCTCCTAGCAAGAAAGGACTCCCATTTCTTTTCTACTTGGATATCCTAGCACTCAGTATGGCACTCTGCACAGACTAAGTACTTAAAGAATGCTTTATTCATTCAAAGAAATAGACAGATAATGCATATATGCACATACACACATGTATTTTTGTACATTTATTTATTCAAAGATAAGAGAGATGTTTATGTATGCATATGTGTATAAATATTTAAATAATGTTTTACTCGTTCCAAGATATAGATAATGCATGAGATATATGCATACACAAGTATAAATAATTATTTATTCAAAGATACAATGTATATTTATATAAATGCACACACGTGTGAGTAATGTATGTTTTTCCCGTTCATTTATTCGATAGACCCACATGTATATATGTGTGTAATGTTTTATTCATTTATTCAATAAACACACACAATTTAGAAATACATAGATTTATGCTTATAGAGATGTCTATGGACATCTGTACTTATGCAAGTATATATTATAGTTACGTAGAGAGAGCTCTCTCTGTACATTACGAATCTACATATGTTGACATATATGGAGACATCTCTCTCTATAGTTACAGATTTATCCATAAAGTGAATTGTCAACGAACATTCTTTAAAGCTATCTCCAAATTTTACTTCGCACCCAGAAAACAACGCGGACCCTCCAATGCCCCTTTCCGAACTCGCCAGTGTCAAACCCTGACAAAGTGGGCTCAAAGCTCCGTTTCGGGGAGCCGAGCCCTTCCCGGGTCCCGCAGGCCGGCAACGCGCTGCCCATACGTTGTCTCGGCGATCTACGGCTGCTGAGAACTCGGCCAAAGGAGCCCTGGCCCAGGTCGGCCAGCCCTGCTCCTCCCCTCCTCCCCAGGGCCGCGGACGTCCTCTCGCTTTCCCGGGGAAGCGCGCTCCGCGGCTGCACCCGGGCCGACGGACCCATCGGTTAGTTCGGTAAATGTCTGGCTCCTGCCCACGGAGAGCGGTCCCCGGTTTCCATCCCCTCCCGGACTCGTCTAGTTCATTTTTAGGCATCATCATCGGGCTTGCCCCCCACGCGGGGTCCGCGGCTAGGCCGGGTTGCCAACCGGAGGCCGCGGCGCGGGCCTAGTCGGACTGGGCCGAGCCGGCCCCGGCCCCCTCGCTCCCGCTCCCACCCCGGCTCCTGCTCACCTCCTTCGGGACAAGCTGGTTCTCTTCGCCCGGGACCATGGCTCAGGCTCGGCCCGCGGCGACGCTATGCGAGCGGCGGCGGTTCTGGGCCTCAGGAGAGAGCGACTGAGCAGGGCATTCTCCCGCCACCCCGACTCCGGCCACTCGCGAAGGCCTCGGCCCGAGACTCGGAGGCAGCACGCAGACACCGACCCACCACAGCTCCACCGTCACCGTCACCCTCGGCGTAGTCGTCACTCTCGTCGTCGTCGTCGTCGTCGTCGCCGCCGCCCGGCCCCTCCCCCGGACTACAGCGATCAATGGAAAAATGGCGGCCGACACCCTCGCGAGACTTGAGTGCGCCCGTCCCGCGAGGGGCCCGGGCCTGGACCAGTCGGAGGTTGCAGGCTAGTTTGTCCCTAATTGGGGGGTCCCGGATCGTCGCGGCCCTGGCCCAAAATGGCTTCCGGCCCTAACGAGAATGGGCCGCCCCCTTCCAGCCAAGGCCCAGCCCCGCCTCCTTGAGGCCGCCTCCCCCTCCTTCCACTTTCCCAGTCGCTTAGCTTCTTTCTAGCCCTGAGGATCTTGCATCTAAACTGCGGCCACAGACATTTCCCAAGCTGGGGAACCCCGGTCAGTTCCAGTCAAATCCAGCTCACCACATGGGCACAATAATGTACAAATATGCAAAAAGCAGTACAAAGAGGAGACAAATTACCGAGGGAAGGCCTTAGAATTAAGGGAAAGACTTAAACTTCATTTATTAAACGCTTACTATGTGCTCAAGGTTGGAAATACAAAATTGCTCGGCACCTGTTCTTGGAGGATTTGTGATGGGTTTTGTTGTTTTCTAATTTACAGGATCTTAAGTGTGTATTGAATAGACTGCAGGTTATCTTATCAGAGCAGAGATTGAGTCCTGCCTCGGACACAGATTGGCCCAGTGACCAAAGTCTCAGTCACCCCTTACGGTCCATAAACAATCTTAATTTGTGCCAGGCGCTGTGCCAATGTCTAGATATAAAGAAAGGCAAAAAAGCTCCTGCTCTCAAGGTGTTTCCACGTCTCAGGGGCATCTCCCCAGCATCTTTTGATAGGATAAATTACAGAGGATTTTTTTGGAGGGGAGATTTTCCGCACTAGAAGTTCCCATACAGAATTAATCAAAGCCCAGGGTTTGGAACCATGTCACCCTCCTCAAAGGGGAAGAGCAATTCTTAAGTGCTTCAGGTGGTACCAGATTCTTTACAAAAGATATTAGAATCTAAATGTCAAAACCTCGACAATTATCTTCCCAGAGCAACCCAGAGATTCCCTCTCACACCCCCCCCATTTCTTAATCTTTGCATCTCTCCTGTCCTGTACTTTCCCCCTTAATTCTTCCCTGCTTGGATTTATTTCACCATTCGTGAAGTATAGAGTGTCCTGTCTCATCATTCCAGGATCACTAAACTACCTCCTCGGTGATATCTAGCAATGCACATAGTAGGCTTTCAAATATTTCCTCCTTTGCATTAAATTGTCAAAATGTCTTTGAGGAGCTAATGGGGTGGTTTGGAAAGGATCATGGGAATTAATAGGCAGGTTCTTAGCAATATCTTCATTTGTCAAATTAGCAAAGGAAGATGTGGTGAGGGAGGAGTTGTATTCCATGGGTGGTAAATACAAAAGGTAATACTCAAGTCTTCTGATTCCAAATTTAGTACTTCCCACCCCAAGGTCAGCACACTATTTTGCATGTAGTAGATATTTAATAAGCATTGAAAGATTGAGTTAATTGAGGCAAATTGCAGCAAAAGCATCTTTAATGGTTTGTGAATGGCTTGTAAATCTCCATAGCATTCCTTTGGAAACCTTTTTTTCAAGGACCAACAATCCATATAGTGAAATTCTCATGTTTAATAAAGCTTTTATCATTACTAAAACTTTGTTCGAATTAGCAAAATTGATGTGCTGAGGAGAAGCTTTGGAATATGCTTGTTTTGTGATTCGTTATTAGTTGAAAAAAACAGCTAATCTCTTCTTTTTATGCTGTGGGTATCAAAATTTTCTCTGGCTCTGTCTTAAGCCTTTTTTAAAAAAAATAAGCATAGTACTTTGGAGTCCATCTTATATATAAATTTATATGTACTTCAAACTTATTATTGTCACTTCTGATTTCTAGATCAAAGATCAATGAGTTAATCCACAATCATTTATTAACAAGCCTACTATTGATCAAGAAGTATACTAGAAATGCCCGAATACATATACAAATGTGGCGGATTTGGCAACAAATACATGTATTGTTATTGTTTGTCCTTTGTGTTGAAAGATGACTAGAATGACATTACAATGTCAGAGGATCAATGTGTGTTTGGCTGTGACTGATCATACCAATATGAGCTCAGAAGGTTCCACCACAAATAATCAGTCATAAATAGTTTCTATGACCATTTGGGAGGGAAATTAATCTAATTTTGCACATCTTACATTCCTTTTGAGTTAGCTACCAAAATTCTGCTTTGCTCTTAGAACACACCTTCTTTTTTTTTTAATAATAGCTTTTTTATTTTTCCAAATACATGCAAAGATAGTTTTCAATATTTACCTTTGAAAAATCCTATGTTCCAATTTTTTCTCCCTTTCTCCTCCTCCTCCCTTTCCTCCTTCCCTAGATAGCAGGCAATACACTATAAGTTAAACATGTGCAATTCTTCTAAACATATTTCTGTATTCATCATCCTGCACAAGAAAAATCAGATCAAAAGGGGAAAAAAAACACAAGGTGGGGGGGAAGGAAACAACATCACCATCAAGAAAAGGAGAAAATACTATGCTTCAGTCTTCATAGTCTCTCTGGATGCAGATAGCACTTTCCATCACAAGTTTATTGGACTTGTCTCATTGTTGTAAAGAGCCAAATCCATCACAGTTGATCATTACATCTACCATCATCTTTGTTGTGGTTACATCATGCTGGATGCTCCTTGCCAGTGTCTTCCATGTCTCACAACAACAGTTCTTCATCAGGACTCTAAAATTGTATCACTTCTGACCACCATGTGAGTGACTGTCTCATATGATTTCTTCATAAAATAGTTTTTTGGTTTTTTTTTTGGCAAATGTATATTTAGCATTTGAACTCAGACTTGGTATCTTTGCAGTTGTGTTTAAATTTTTGGCAATTCAGCCTGAAAAAGGATCTCAATGTCTGGTACCTTGTTTTGTCAGGTGATCTGCAGAATCTTCCTAAGATGATTCAAATGAAACCAGTTAAATTTTCTTGCAGGATTCTGTAGACTGTCCAGGAACCTCCTAAATGCTGAGCTAGCTCTGGCAATGCATCAACCTCATCATCTATATGGGCATTCTGAAAAATATGCTGCCAAAGTAAGTGAATTTAACTACAGAATTCACAATTTCTCCATTTGCTATAACAGTGTTGGCTGGTGGAGAATCTCTGTTTTCTTGGTGTTCATTGTTAGGCCAAAATTAGCGCAAGCCACAGAGAATCGATTCATATAACTCAGAGGTTGCATTGAATACAAACAATCTGAAAACAAAAAGTCATGCACAAACTTTCCCTTCACTTTGCTTTTCAACTTAAACAATATATACATATATACACATATATATGTATATACATATACATATATATATATGTGCTGAGAATACAAGAGGGAAAGAGCTCCAGTCCTCAAGGAGAACTCTGTGGGATTCTAAGAGGCAAATGTGGTCAGAGAATGCATTCCAGGCTTGCATAAAATAGAACATCATATGAGAGAAACATTAAGAAGGCCAATCTGGCTGGACCTGATAGTTCATGAAGAGGAGAAGACCAGAAAGGGAGGTTGGGGCCAGGTTTAGAAGGTTTTTAAATGCCAATCAGAAGAGTTTAAAGTTGATGCCAGAGATGAGAGGGAACCACTTGAATTTATTAACAGAGCAATATGTTCACCTCCACATTACAAAAATCCCTTTGGTAGCTGTATGGAGGATGGAATAGAGTAGGGAGAAATAATCATGCCTACACCATTTTTATAGGTTTAGTCTATTAATCATTATAATTGCTTTTTGGGGGGACTTCTCAACCTTCTCACACCCGCTCAAAAAGTCAATATGTTCTTGTTTCATCTTTTCACCATTTCAATTCAAGTATTTTTTTAAACGGATGCTAGAATGTCAGTCACTTTAAACATTCAGTTATTTTAATTTTAAACAGTTTTAAAATATAAAAATAAAAATCAATAATAGACTTCTTAAAAAAAAACAAATTTCCTTGAAACGATCTTATTCCTTCAAAGGAAATTATATGGGAAAGAAAAGATGAACAGATTATCTTAAAAAGGAGAAAAGCTGCTTAATGGATAAGTGGTGGGAGATGAAAAGCACAACTTTAGAAGAGAAATATCCTCTCTCCAAAGTCAGGTATTCTTTGTGGAAAAATTTAAGACTGCCAGTTAAATGTTACCTGTTGATAGACTTTTCTACTTCTATAGGCAAGGCAACAAGTTTTGTGATGCACAGATCATTATCTCAGGAATACTTATGTATCCTTAGTTAAATGTAGTTGTCATTATCAAAAAAAAACATCTATTGGATATCTACTATGTGAGTTTGAGAAAATAATCAGTCTTCACCCAGACTCAATGTCTTATTTCAGTTAAACAAAGAAACTTCATGTTCTGTAATAAAGTCTCTAGTCTCCAGAACAGAGAAATAATATTTAGTACAAATTCTTATACTAAATAGCTCTATGACCTTGGTAGTTTTTCTTCATTAACCATAACTTAAGTTGCAAGCTACCCACCCAGACAAACCTAAAAATAAGAACATCAAATTTTTCCCTTTTCTTTTTCCACTAAGCATCTCATCAGATATAATAATAATAATAATAATAATAATGTAATAATAGCTAGAATTTATGTATTCTTTAGGGTATCCAAATCTATCAGATATGTTGGTCATTTGAGAACTGCCCTCCCCAAGTAGTTAAGCAGCTAGCTAACCTAGTAAAGCTCAACCCTAGAAAGTGAGCTTTTGGGTAATGATTTTTTTTTTTTGCTTAAGGTAATTAATCAAAATCACCTTATAAGGCATGAGGGTTTGGGGAGATGGTAATCTATATTGGTGGAGAGACAACTCACATTGACAGAAACAGATCCTTAAAGTACTGAAGATCTTGTGTCTGTTGTCTTATGGGAATTCAATGTCTTTCTAGTGATGATGGTAAAGCAGAGGAAACTGATTTTTTCCATACATTATGGTACTATATCACTTACTTGATTAGATTACAATGCTATATTGGGTTTACTAGTTAATATATATTATTTTCCTAGAGGGTGTATGTACCCTTAAAATGAATTTTAAAAATTCAAATTAAGCATCTAATGTCAAGTTAAGACCCTTTAAAGTAGATTTAGAACTTATTTACTGATGTAAATCCTATCTATTGAAAACTGCTTACAATGTTCTTCGAAATAATGTTAAATTGATAGACTCACCCAAGGTAAGACATTAACAATGGGCATACTATACCGTTTGCATATTGTTTGGGTAGTGAGATTCTAGGGCTTTAGTCGTAGAGGGCAGAATGGATAGAACACTGGACTCCAAAAAGTCTGTGATAGAATCATACTTTAGGCATTTACCTAACTGGGTAACCCAGAGCAAATCAACAACCTCATCAGCCTCAGTTTCCTCATTTGTAAAGTAGAATAATAATAGCATTCACCTCAATGGATTGTTGCAAGCATCAAATGAGATAATTTATTTTGAAAATCTTAAAATTCTATATATGGGCATCAAATGGGATAATATTTGTAAAGTGCCCAGCACAGTGCTTGGCACATAGTAGACTTACTTGTTTTAAAAATTATTGTCATTGTTACCATCATTGTTATTTTTGTTATGTCTTATCAAGATACAGGGATGCCCCAGGACTAAAAAGAGAAGTTAGACCATCTACCCATACTCCCAACATGGAGTTGTTGGGAAAAGGATTGATTGCTGTTATGTGGGGGCTTGAGGAATCAGGGGTACTAGGACTTAAGCAGGAAGCTGGGTTTTGTACTTTGGAGGTAAGAAACTCTTCTGGGTACAGGAAAGGCAGTGCTTGGAAAAGTACATATTTTAATATGAGGGCAGAAAATAAGTCCTAGTGAATGTGAAAATCTAGGCAGGGTCTCAGTGTTCTGGGGTTTCCTCTGAGGTTCCTTTCCTATATACTAGAGTATGTTGACTAGTATAAATAGGATTAGAGAGTGGAAGGAAGACTATATTTGAAGTCAGGTCACCAGTATTCAAATTCTGTCACATTCTAGCTGTGTGGTCTTAAGGAAGTGCTTTATCATCTCTGAACCTCAGTTTTCTGCAAAATGGGGAAATTAAGCTGGATAATTTCTACAGGCTCTTTCCAACAGTAAATCCTAAAATCCTAGTATCTCTCACGCAATGCATACAAGCATAGAGCAAGAAAAGAGGAGCTACATGATTAGATTCTGTTTTGTAAAGTGTATATGAATCCTGGGACCATCTTCAGGTTTCTGTGGCAGAAAAACAATTCTTGAAGGTTGGGGTATCAGGCAACACAAGGTAACAGATATTTTCATATAATATCACTACAATTTAGCCATAAAAAAAGATACTCGTTATCAGGAAATAACAGTGCTGTATCCTAATATGAAAGAAAATTACAAAGATTATAAAGTCCTTTCTGCTACAATCTTCAGGCCAGAGTAAAGTCGGACTCTCACGTTCCTGCTGGGCTATCACCAGTGGTCTTGACCTATGTCTAGCAATAGAGCTCTAGTGACTCTTGAGAGAGTGAGGCTGATGACTTTGCACAGCCCTGTCTCACATAAATCCAATTCACTCAAATCAAGATATCACTCTCATGATGTTATTAGCCCTCTTTGAGAATGAAGGATGAACAAGACCAGATCCCACTCAGTGTCCTCCAAGAATCTCAGTCCAAGATGATATTAACTTTTGGTAAGTTTTTTTGGCTGTCACATCACATGCCTAAGCCACACTGAGTTTTTTAGTCCACCAAAACTTCCAAACATTTTTTTTGGAACAGCTCTTGTCTATCCATATCTCCTTTGTGCTCTTATTATGAAGTTGATTTTTTGGTTCTTAAGTATATGACTTTATATTTATCACTATTAAATTTAATCCTGTTAGTTTGGCCCAGTGTTTTAGCCTGCCAAGATTTTTTTGAATCCTGAACCTGTTATTCATTGTGTTAGCTTTCCCTTCAGCATTGTATAATCTGTAAATTTGATGAGCATTCAATCTCTACCTTTATCCAAGCCATTAATAAAAATGATAAATGGCAAACAGATCTCTGGATGCTTTTGTAGACTTCATCATTTTCTCCAAAAACACATCTTCCTGCATGATTACAATACCCCCTGCTCTTGGATCCCTCACCCCATCTGATTGGAGAGAATAGAGGGTAGACAGCAGAGTTCCTTCCTGATCTTCTATTTAAGAAGTAGACCCAAGGCAACCATCTTGTTATTTCCCACCCAGCTCCCAAATACCCTTTCTTCTTTTTGTTTTAGCTTTTTTTATTCATTTTCTTTCTTTATTACTTTATAAGCGCATTTAGTTTCCATTTGAGACATCCTACTATGTTAACATTGAACCATTAATAACTTCTCTTTGAGTCCAGACATTTCAGCCAGCTCTGAATCCATCTGACTGGTTATCATCTAACTCATTATTGCTTCATCTCCTTTACAAAAATAGTATTAGAAACTTTAATTTGTTAAAAATCTAGAAAAATTATAACTGACTGTTAGTCTCCTAAACTTTACTTGACCTCAGATGAGGTGAACACATCATTTGCATAGGTAGCCTATCCCACTTTCAAATAGCTAATCATTGGAAAGTGTTTTTTTCCCCTTATATCAAGCCTAAATTTTCCTCTTTCTAGTATTTGCCCATTATTCTTAAATCTACCCTCTGAAGTCAGACAGAATAAGTCTAATTCTTTTTCCATGTTGTCATTTTTAAAATATTTCAAAACAATTATCATGCAATTTTAAGGTTTTTGTTTTTGATGCAGTCAGCATTAAATGACATATAGTTATTAAATGTTTGAAACTGGATTTGAACTCAGGCCCTCCTGATTCCTGCTCTGTTATACCACCTAGCTGCCATGACTTTAGGTTTTGAAGTCTTCTCTTCTCCAGACTAAACCTCTCCAATTTCTTCTACTAATCCACATTTAGTTTGAACTCATGGCTTTTCACTAATGCTCTGATCTTTATATTCTTCAGCTTCTCAGTGCCCTTTCTAGAATGTGGTGTTCAGAGCCAAACTTCAAATGGTATTTGAACATGTCAGAGTTAGAACAAGGTTAACTGCTTCTTATTCCTGGATATTATGCTTCTCTTACTGTTTATTCCTATTGAGTTTTTGGTCTACTCTTCTTTACTGAATCTCCTTCTGGGTCTCATGTAGTAAATGGGAAGTATTCCCCAAGATTCTCTCCTATGTCTTCTTTTCTTCTATGGTTTCACTTGATCATCTTGTCAACTTCCACAGATTCAGTTATCTCTGTTCTAATGATTTTTAGAACTAACCTCTATCCTCTTGAGTTTACTCTCTAATTGGCTATTAGACAACTGAAAATGAAAGTCCCATAGACATCTTAAATTCAGTATGTCTACAATTGAGCTCATTATCTTTTCTCCTTCAGCTCTCCCTTCTTCCCAACTTTCCTATTTATGTCAGGGGACCACTATCTCCCCATTTATACAAGTGTATAACCTAGATGTTGGATTGACTCCTCATTCTCTCTCATAGTACTCCCCATCCAATCTCTAGCCACTAAGGTTTTTAGATTCTGTCTTTTGGCCCTTATCATTTTATGCCTAGGTTATTACAGTTACCTTTTGGTTTGTCTTTCTGCCTCTAGTTCATCTAAAGTCTATCAACTTCCTGCTTCCTTCTAGTTCATCTTTCCCTCAGCTGGCAATTGATCAAATTGATTCCCGATCTGGCCTTGTTCCTTTCTTCCATTCAATAAACCTCAGTGGCTTCCTATGACCCCCAGGATCAAATATAAAATTTTCTGTTTGGCTTTTAAATCTTTCATAACCTGGCCTTTTTCATTTTTCATAGCCTACCTTTCCAGTTTCACATTTTAGTTCTCATGGATGTAGCTATGATTCAATGACACTGGCCTCTTCTCTGGTCTTGGAACACTACACATTCTCTCTCAACTCTGCATTTTCATTGACCATCCCTCCTCCCTGGAATTCATTCCCTCTTTGTCTCTTTTCTTCCCTGATTTCTTTCATGTCCTCAACAAATATCACTTTTTTCAAGAAATCTTTTCTGATTCCCTTTTTCTTGTGCTTTTCTTCTGTTAATTATGTCTAGTTTTTCTTGTATACATCTTCTTTTTATAGAGTCATTTGAACATTCATTCCCTCCATTAGACTGTGTACTCCTTGAGTTTTGTTGTTTTTTGTTGTTTTGTTTGTTGTTTTTTGTTGTCTGTGTTTTGTTGGTTGTTTTTTGCCTTGCTTGGAATCCCTAGTACTTACCATAGTGCCTTATATATTATATAAGTATATGATAAGTATCATATACTTATATGATGAATATAATAGGTACTTAATAAATCCTTGTTAACTTGGTTGACTTTCAGTCCACTAAATCCCTGATTTTTTTTTTTTGGCTGAAAAATAGTTCAGTCAGATCTCCCACATCTTGTATTTGTGAAGATGACTTAAAAAAATAGTATAGGAATTTATACTTCATTGTATTTAATTTTATTAGGTTTTGATCAATGTTCTAACCTTTTGAAATATCTTTCAATCCTGATTCTATCATCCATTGTGTTAGCTTCCCCACCTGGTTTTGCTATCTGCAAATCTGATAAGCCTGCCATCTATGTTCTCATTGATTGATATTTTTGTTAAACAACCAGAGCCAAGCACAGATTCCTGGGGGCACTCCACTGTGCTAAGCTGACATGGAGTCATTAATGGCTACACTTTGGTCCTGTCCATTCAACCAATTCTGAATCCTAATTGTACTATTGTATAGTCTACATCTCTATATCCTTTTCACAATAATAGCATGAAAACTTTCATGTTTAGCTAAATCTACTCAGGTTAGCTCTATAAGTCTACTCCCGATCAACTATTACCTTGTCAAAAAAGGAAAGTATATTAGTCTGTCATAAACTGTTCTTGAAGAAGATATTCTGGTTTATTTTGTATCACCATTTCCTTTTTTAAATGTTCACTTGCTGTCTTTCTAATCATCATCATTAGGGTAACAGTCATTGCCTTCCTGACCTCACAGCCCAACTGTTTTGCTTTCCTGATTTGGCTAACACTATAGTTCCAATTTGTCCAGATATTCTTAGATCCCAACTGTATAGTCAGAAATCCCTTTCAGTTTTATGTCTTCTGCAGATAAGATTAAGACTGCCATCTTGGTTGTCATCTAAATTATTGATAGAAATGTTGATCTTAAGGAATTTTGTAAATAGATTAGAGCCTCAAAACACAACATTCATCTTGACTGTCAGATGTCTCTTCATGACATTAGGCTAACATATTTGTAAATAATAAAGATTTTGAAATGGGAAACCTTCATTAGCATTGTGTTATCTGCTCGGTTTAATTTACCAGCATTATGTATTTTAAATGGCAGTACTATTTATTGTAGGGAAGCTAGGTTAGTACAGTGATTAGAGTACCAAGTCTGGAGTTAGGAAAACTCATCTTTTCGAATTCAAATCTGGCCTCAGCTACTTACTAGTTGTGTGACCTTTGGCAAGTAATTTAATCCTGCTTGCTTCAGCTTCCTCATGTATAAAATGAGTTGTAGAAGGAAATGGCAAAACTATTCCAGTATTGCCAAGAAAACCCCTAATGGAGTCAAGAAGGGTCAGACATGGTTGACACCACTACTACCACCAAGAACGTTGTAGTCCATCTTAGTAATACCTTCTCAAATACCTGTTTCTCAAATAGCATTTCCATTTACACAGCAGACCTGAAGTGAAAGAGGAGAAAACAAAAGAAGGCAGTGCTTAAATTCACCATGTGAAATTAAGAGAACTTCAGATTCCTTTGTCTCATAACTGACAACAGTCAACTTATATACCAGGAGATATTTGAAGATACAGGGTTAGAGTGGAGATTTTCAGACACGTCTTCCCATTTCTAAATATTTATGATATAGATTAGTTCAAAGGGATCATAAATTCAGGTGTTATAGTAAATTAGATGAATAAATACTGCAAATTAATTTCAGAGTAGGATTTTAGCACTCACTAGTTTTTAGGATGAATATTTCCTATTTTTTCTCTTATATACCAGAACAGATTTTTTTTAATGTAGGAAGACTATATTTCTATATACTTTCATCAGGCTAAATTATAAGTAGTAATAAGGAAAATTTGTATTTGGCTATTAAAAATGCCCCCTCTATTTCCTGCCTCATGTTACTAAAGATTTTCTACATAATTCTCAGCTCCCTGTATCAGGATAATTTTTTCCCTTCACATTCAAATAACCTTACTAACGGATTAAGTTTAAAAATATATAACCTCTGAGTAATAAACCAGTTTGAAAAATTTACATCCTTAGAAATGAATTCTAGGTTCTGAAAATGATGAAGTCTTGGAAATAGTGAACTGTAATGAAAATGCCTCCTCAGTCATCACTAGTATGGTTAAAATTTAATGGAACAATAAGATTGAACTATGGTGCTTCTATTGGTCACTGCCATTGGTTTATAAAAGCTGAAAGCAGATTTATATTATAAATAAGATTCTAACCATGGACATGGGAAATGGGATTTTTTTTGTTATTCAGCATATGAAAAGTTTATTTATTCTTCATGTTGTTCATCTATTTATTGGTTTGTAATAACAATTAGGACCCCCAGAGGCTGAACATTTCCTGATGGTTAATGATCTGTCCAGGTTAAAGGCCCAAAGCTTCTTGTCAGAATCATTAATTATACCAAACAGTCTTTGTATGCTGGGAGATGCTCTGTTTCCATCGGTTAGCATGATGACAATACTTGTGGCCTGAGAATGAACTTTAAAATACTTAAATTTCCTAATGAGGTTTTCCTGCCTTTAAATACAGCAAGCTTCCATTTCTGAAGCCTGGCTCTGACTTAATATCTATGTGACTACAGGCAAGTCATATAAGATTTTCTTTATCTATAAAGATGATTATTTTTACTACCTATACCACAGAACTGTTGTGGGAAAAGCAATAGAAGCAATATAGAAATGGAAGGTTCCTGGTAGTGCTATATGTCTTGAACCCTGAATCAGGAACATCATCTGGGTTAGCTTTCAGGCAGGTAATCTTTGTTTCCTTTTATTACTTCAAATGCCACTTTTCCCTTTTTGTACTCTACTCCGCCCTTAGAGAAATTCTTCCACTGGTATTCTGGTCAGTCAAGATTTGCATCCATCTTCCCAGCTATAAATTCAGATGAGGATACACTTGTAATCCCTGCTACAAGGAAGGTTGAAGATGGGAGATCATTCAATCTTGGAAATTCTGCACAACTTTAAGCTAAGCTTATTGGACATCTGCATGAAGTCCAGCACCAATGTGACAAATAATTAGCATGGATTAGAATAATGGTCTGTGAGTGACTACAGCATGTATAGTCTGGGTGAGAGAGGGAGAACCAGTCTCAAAAACAAAAACAAAAACATGGCCAAGCTATATTAATAATACAATAACAATAGTATTAATACCTTCAGTTTGTGTTATTTCTTCCCTGGCCATATTCACCCTAGAGTTATCATTTTCATCTTCTGTTTCTTTCAACTCTAGCTTAGTCCTTTTTAAAATCTCCCACTTCATCATCAGACTTGAGCTATACTAATTTCTAAAGCAGTATGGATGGAGTAGAGCATTAATCTATATTGCTTTTTATTTTTCAAATTACTTTTACATAAACCAATTTATTGGATCCAAATAAAGCAATTTTTGTTAACAAATGAACAATGAATGGTCATTATACAAATAGGAAAATTCCAATAATTTAAATTGCAGAATTCATCTTCCTACTTATTTTCATCTGTATTGCTATGAGCTGAACTTGGGAGTATGACTCCTCCAAGGATCATTTCTTAGCATTTTATTGATTTTGTTACTATTTATATTTATTGTGGAATATATCCTCTTCTGGGTTTACCTGTTTGGCTTCTTTTATTCCATAATATTGCTTTATTATATTTGATATTTTCTTTATTTTACTCATTTCTTTTACTTGACTCGTGTCCAGCCTCAGTTCTTGGATTTGGACTCTATGCCATTATAGCTCCATCTCTTCCAATATTCATTGGTGGGCTGGATAAGCCAGACTTCATCTTGTCCCCTCAGTGTTCTGAATGCTCTCCACTGCTATTCTGGATAGGATGACTAGAAATAGGTCCCCACCCTTATCTTCAATCTCTAGGTTCTATTTCAGTCTCTGGTGTAGATTCTGGGCTTAAGCATTGTGTCCTTCTCTTGTGCAGTCCTTTATTGGTTACTGGTTCCATCCTCAATGGTGGTCCTGATGGGTCTCAGCATGCTGTTTGGAGACTATCCTGGTATTAGGCCTTTACTGGACATCCAATGTAGGTTATCAGATGTTGAGTGGGCCCTGTGATTTATATGGCCTCAGAGCTCACCTTAAAGCAAAGACTTGGGTTTAGGAACTTACAAGGAATTAGTACTTGGGAAGCTGATACAAACTAGAGCTTTTTTTGTTATGTAGGGCAAGGATCGGGCCAAAAAAAAGCAATATGCACATTCTATATGGCAATATAGAAACAGAAGTTCATCCTCACAGATGTAAGAAACTCACCTAGTGAGAAGAGGAGGGATATATGTGGGGAGAGAACCTGCTTAATGTTGGAGTTCAAGTTACAAAATTCTGCGGGCTTGGTTGAGACAGGCAATCAATGCCAGGTATAGTAGGGGGCATTCTTACTCAGATCCAGAACTAATAGAGAAGTTCTCAGGGCTGCCTATGGATAGTAGCCTTGGGTAAGGCTTAGGCAGGGGTAGTTTCTTTGTCAGGACTTTTATCCAACTAGAAACTGTGACATTAACTTCCTGATACAGGGTTAACATAGGCCAGCATGGTGGGAAAGTATGTACCTTATCTGCCTTTACTTATATGCTTTCTGGGCTCACTAAGCCTAAGTGACTCCACATTGGAGTCCTATCATTATAACTTTGCCATCAGACGTTCTAAGGTTTATAATTAGCACACCTATGCTGTGGTACTTAGTGATCTGAGGAGTGCACAGGTCAACCCTGCCTTTCTGTTCCTTGATCAGTGAGAGGCCAGGGCTGATGTGATTACTGGAGCTTGTATTGGTTTGTAATCTTTTCTTCAATCCCTCACAGGGCCCTCCTTTGGTGTGTTTTCTGGCTTCAGACCAATGCTCTGCTTCCTTGGCATGAACCTTCCCAGTTCCCACAGGTCCACTCGCTGAAGCTCACACTTGCTTCCCTGGCCTGGTCCTTTTCCCAGGCCTTCCCTCCCCTGGTTTCTGGTTGTCTTTTTATGGAGTTCTAAATTGATGGAAAGGCTTATTTGTGTTACTATTTGTTTTTCTTTTTAATTTCTCTCTTATGTTTTCAGATACTTGCTGTGATGTTTCTAGAACTATTTCCATCTTAGCCAGAAGTCCTTACTGTATTTTATATTCCTGGATTGTTTCTTTCTATGCTATAACAATCTAATGCCCTTACTTATCATTACTTCCCAAGCCTCCCCCCATCTCAGCTTAGTTAGATGGTTCCTGATTCTTCTGGCATGACTGGCCATGCTTCACTGGTTTCCCACAATTGTTTGCAACGTGACATGCTGTTCCTCAATGCTGTATATAACTTTTGTAATTTTTTTGCCAGTTCATTTTTTAAACTATATAAAAAACTTTTAATACTTTTTGTCTTAGTTCTCTTCCAGATGTGGGAGTCCCAAGACGTGTGTGTGTGTGTGTGTGTGTGTGTGTTTTCTTTCCTTCCATCCTTTGCCCAATAAATAGCTTGATTTGACCTGTTAATGGTGCTTTTTTCCTTGGTTCAGATCCTGCCACATGAAGAATATCACCTGGACCAATATACTTTGTGCATCTCTGATTTTTAGATGCTTTTCTACAAAGATGCCAGGGTAGGAGGTTTCTAATTTTGAGGATTTTTAAAAAAATCAAATTTCTATTAAATTTTGGTTGCCTTTAGATCTGTGTGTTGGCCATACTGAAAGGGCAGAGGATTTATTTGCATGTGCCTCTATATGGGCAACTACATTCATCTTATTCTAACATTTTAAATCTGAATAGGGTACTTTCACTAAGTTTCTCCTCAAGTACAGGGATTAATGCTTCATTCCAGCTCTGTGGTGTCTTCCTAACATCCTTAAAATGATACTGGGCATTCTTTCCCCTAGGAATAATGCCCTATTTATAAGCTTTCTGGGTTATCTTCATTGTCCTCCAGTTTATTCCCATCAGGAGCTGAGAGATAAATTGACAGCACTATCAATGATATATGCCCTGAGAGGCTATCCCCTGATCCCTATTCCAGATGGAACTTAGTTCCAAATGCTGTACCTTGCATATAACAGATGCTCTATAAATATTTACTGATTTGATTTACTTCCTAGAAAATTAAATCAAATCAAATCAGGGTCACTATTCTACTACTTACTTGATGTATGGCAACTGAGAAGGTCAGTACATAGATTCAGAGCATGTTGTGACTGCAAGGGACATTAGAAATCAACTACCTCATTTTGTAGATGAGGAAACCAGGATTCAGGATGAGGAAACCCCCTTTGAGGTCATCTAATTCAATCCTTTTATGTTACTTTCCTTTTTGTTTTATTGATGTTTTTTGTTTTTACATCACAGTCATTTTTTCATATATTATCTTTCCTACTCTTCTCCCCATCCCCACAGTGAAACTTTCTTTGTAACAAAGAAAGAAAGCTAAGCAAAACCAATCAACAAAAGCAGTGCTTGACAATGTATGCAGCCTTTCATACCCATAACTTCTACCTTTACAAAGAAAAGAGATCTTTGCATTTATTCATCTTTTTTCCTTTGTCAAGATTTCATGGCTTCATGTTAGTATTCTTTTCATTTACATTGTTGTTATTGTATTTTTATTTTCTAAAATATTATATATTCTATTATTTTCTGCTTATTTCCTTCTGCCTCAGTTCATATGAGTCTTTCCATATTTTCCTGAATTCATCATATCTGTCATTTTAATAATGTAATAATATTCTACTAATACACTAATTTCATAATTTGCTCAGCCATTTTCCTAACTGTTGGGCATCCACCTAATTTCTAGGGTTTTTTTTGCTGCTATTATTTTAGTATAAATGAACTTTTCTTCCATACTAGGCTTCTTTAGGATTCATCTTACAGCAGCAGGATATCTGAATCAAAGTTTCTGAATAGCTGTTATTTTTCTTGCATAAATTTAAATTTTTTTTTGCTTTTTACTGAGGCAATTGAGGTTAAGTGACTTGCCTAGGGTTACACAGCTAGGAAATGTTAAGTGTCTAAGACCAGATTTGAACTCAGGTCCTCCTGACTTCAGGGCTGGTGCTCTATCCACTGCACCACCTAGCTGCCCCTAAAGTTGTTTTTCAGATTAAATGAACTAATTTATAGTTTTATCATGAGTACATTAATATGCCTTTCTTCCTACAGTTTTCTAACATTGAACATTTCCATCTTTCTCATCTTTATCAATTTCCTGGGTGCAAAGTCAAGCACCAAAGTTGTCTTAATGTGTATCTCTCTTCTAACAAGAAATTTGGAAAAATTTTTATATGGTTGTTAATTCTATGTATTTCTTCTTTTGAAAATTATCTGTATGTTACCTTTTACCACTTGCCTATTATGACAGATTTAAATATTTCTGCTAATTCTCTCTATATCTTTTTTCAGTTATGATAGCATCAGATTTAGAGCTAGATGAGACTTCAGAGGTCTTCTAGTTTAATCCTTTCATTTTTACAAATGAGGAACTGAAGCTCACAGTTCTTTGATCCCAAGATCACATGGCATAGAGAGTGGATAGAAAGATCTTTCCCAATTGATATTTTTCCTTCTTATCTTAGCTAAATTATTTTGATTCATGTAAAAATAATTATACTTTGTAATCAAAATGGTCTACTTTCTCTTTTATAATTTCCTTTTACAAATGGAGGAACTGAGACCCAGAGAAGAAAAAGGCATTTAATCTAGTCCAACTCTCTGATTAAAAGATCAAGAAAGGGCAGCTAGGTAGTGCAGTGGATAGGGCACCAGCCCTGAAGTCAGGAGGACCTGAGTTCAAATCTGGTCTCAGACACTTAACATTCCCTAGCTGTGTGACCCTGGGCAAGTCACTTAACCTCAGTTGCCTCAGGGGGAAAAAAAAGATCAAGAAAGTGATATCTGACTTGTACAAAATCACACAATTGGTAAAATTTAGGACAGGCAAACAACTCTGAGCTCTCTTCTCTAGATTCTTTCCATCACAATCTGTTAATCCATTGACTTTTTTTGGGAGGGGTTATTTATTTATTTTGCTGAGGAAATTGGGGTTAAGTGACTTGCTCAGATTTGAACTCAGTTCCTCCTGACTTCAGGGCTGGTGCTCTATCCACTGTGCTACCTAGCTGCCTCAATCCATTGACTCTTAAAAAAAAGTAACACTGTAGATGGTCTTGAAGAGATTGTATGGTATGCTTGGACATGCTGAAACCAGTTCCAGTTGGCCAATCATATGGTCAGAGGATTCTTTCTTTGATTATGTGGCTAGAATTGTTGGTATCCTTCAACCATTTGTTAACTGTATTCAGTTGCTCTTCTCAAGGCACTTGGTGAAAGTATGCTATTACAATATCCTAATATTCTCTCTGAGATGATCTTTCTTCTGAGAAATGGGTCTTGGTCCTTAACTTATTTATTTGTTCTTTTTCAGCCTAGTTGAAAAGCATAGAATCTTCAGTTTTGGAAGTTTCAAAGGCTGGGAGTTTGAACCACAGGAATAGAGGAGTAAGAATATAGGGCAGGTTTTGCAGCCAGTATGGCAGTAGGTAGTTCAGTGGGTGGATTGCTGGGGCTGGAGTCAAGAAGGCCTGGATTCATATATGATCTCAGATACTCACTAACTGTGTGATTCTGGGGAAATCACTTAATCTCTCTATGCCTTAATCTCTCTGCCTGGAGAAGGAAAGGCCACAAATTAACACAAATATTTAAAATTACCCTAATAGGGAAAGGGCAAACCGCTCCAGGATCTTTGCCAAGAAAACCTCACAGTGGGGGTCATGAAGAATCAAACCCAACTGAATAACAACAGCCACAATCTCCCAGGGAGCAAGGAGTGATCTTAGCTAGTGACTATTGTGATCCCAGCCCAGTGGAACGATCCTCTTAACGTGTATCTGGATGTGAACTTGGTGGGACTAATTCTATGTAGGAACTGAACTACCTTTTTGAGCCTACTCTATTCTTCCCACCCAAATGATATAGGGGAGAGTATGTTCCAGGGGATATTGAGAAAAGTGTCATTGAAATAAGAGGCATCAAGATGGCACGGTGGATAGAGTCAAGACTTGGAATCAGGAAGACATGAGTTCAAATCCTACTTTGGACACTTACTAGCTAAATGATATGGAGGGTATGGGGTGTTCAAGGAGGACTAGCATTTCTGATATTTACTTGGTATCCAATTTTGATCTGTGTCTCCAAGCATGTATAGCTTTATAGCATGTGCAGTGGCCAAACCCCAGGAAAAGCATCTCAGTAGATAGGCTAATCCAGGTTTATGGATAGAATATGTTGTTGCTATTGCTCTAATTATGTCATTTTTAGTTAATTTCATTGTTTTGAGTTAATTGGATCTACTAGCTGACTGTTAACGGGAAACCATCAGAAATTATAGTTTGAATGCATATAAATAGGAGGTATTTAACATTTGGAGGTATCCCTCCACACCTCCATCCAACCAAGCCTCATGAAGATATCCCAAATGGGTTGAACTCTTTTCATTTCTCACCTGGCTACACTGCTTTGGGATTCTTCTGACTGATTTTTTCACTGTGCCCTTTCTTTACCATGAATCTTTTCCATTCTCCCCAGCCCACCAACATTTCAGCTTCCCTTTGTGTATTGTCTTCCTCCATTAGAGCGTAAGTTCTTGTAGGACAGAAACTTTTTTATTTGTATCCCTAGCACTTAATTCAATGCCTGACACATAGTTAGTACTTAATAGATGTTTAGTGGTTGATTAATTTGAATTATAGTTTTCTTCTATGCTGATGGCAGCACTAAGTTGCAAAACAGGCAATTGAAGAAATAGTTGTAGGTTTGATCATCCTGCCAGTATTTTCAGTTTGTAGTATAATGGAATCAGGGCATCAAGTTTGAATTCTGTTCCTGGCACTGGCACTGGTAGTGATTGTGGGAAAGCTGCCTACATAAATGAAGGATAATTATAATATTTCTTGTTCACAGGGGGTTTGTGAGGACACAACTAGATAATATCACTGAAAATAGATTGAGTTCTCAAGAAAAAGGGCATCACACCAATCTAAGCTGTTATTATTTCTCAGTCCCCTTATTCTCTGACTCCAAAAGATATCAGTCCTGAAATCTGGTGAGATTCTAAGCTCCAAGTTATAAACTTCTACCTTTGATTTTCTAGTCTCAGTGGGCCCAACCAGTAACAACAAGGTGCATGGGGGAATCTTTCCTACTTATTTACACTTCATCCCTTAGGGACAAAAAAGTTTTACTGATGCATTCTGTTTTTATAACATTCATTTTTGAGAGTATTTTCTTTCCCTTCCTCTTCCTCACCATCTGCCCTGAAATTGACCCTTTTTTTGTAACTAAGAAAAAAAAAATTAAGCATAAACATTTGAAATAGTGGCCACATAGGAAGCCATTTTTTTTTCAATTACTGAGAGTTCAGTTTTATTTTAATTTTCATGGCTGTGGTCTAAATCAGTCCCTTTTTCCTTCACTGTTCAGGCACCAATCACATTATTGGTGTATACAACTCCAAGTCTGAAGTATAATAAATTAGTTTTAAATGATTTTTTTTCTTTTCTATACTTTTCCCTAAGGATGTAGAATGTGCTAAGTGCTGTCATGAACATATATTCAAAGCTACATCCTCTTATGTATGAGATTTTTCTTCTTAGTGGCTCACTGGATGGAACCTTGGCCCGGGAGGCGGGAAGTTCTGAGTTCAAAACCAGCCTCAAATATTTATTAGCCAAATGACCTTATCAAATCACTTGACTGGGTTTGTTTCTGTTTCTGTGGTTCTTCTCACTTGTGGGGTGTGTTGTTGAGGGGATTCTTTCGTGGGCCAAGTTGGACTACTTCCTCTCTCTGAGGTCCCTTCCAGCCTTGAGATTCTAGGAAATCATTGTAGTTAGTGTGAGCTGCCTTGGCCTGTGACACTTAGGAGGTGTGAGACTAGGGAGGCCACTTAGCTTCTTTGAGGATCAGTTGCCTCATCTGGAATTCGGAGATAAAAGCACCAAGTGGAAAGGGAATGCGTTTCCTGATGCTGCAGCTGCTACTTCCCGAACTCTGTTTGGGGGGAGCTCTTGGCGTTGCCCCATGGGGCTCCAACCTCCATCCCCATGCCCTTCTCTTGTGAAGAAAGCAGCAAAGGGGCCGGTTTATAGCGGTTTCGGCTGCTTTGGGTTTTCCCAGCCTATGGTTTTCCACCCGCGCTGCTGGTGGCCCGGCCTGGGAACGCCCGGGCCCGCGGATCGGCGAGGGCGCGCAGGCCAGGGCGAGCTGGGCAAGGACGGGGCTGGCCACGCACCCTCCAGCCGCGGCCCACGCCTTTCAAAAGTCGCTGGGGGCCCCCGCGCACCCCGCTGCCTCGGTGGGGCATCCTGCTGACCGCGCGCCGGCGCGTCCAGTCCTCTCTCTATCTTTGTCTGCCCGGTCTGCCTAGGGAGGGTGAAGGAGCCCAGCAGCCACAGCGAAGGACGGAGAGCCTCGGGCCGCCTCGAAGCCTGGCCCGGTGGCACTTCACCTCCCGCCTTCTGCTGGGGCTCCACAACCCAGATAGAGCCCGGGTGGGGACACTGTCTCAGCGACCCCGAAGGTGAAATGCAGGGCTTGGAGCCCGGGGTGGGGGGGGGGCAGCGGGAAAGAGCCCTGCGGTACACTGTCCGATGATGGGAGCCTCAGATCACACAGCTGGAGAGAGGGCGCCCCAGGTGACATGCCAGACCTTGGGGACCCCGAATCACACTGCGAACCCCGATTCACTGTGGGACCGGGCCTATAGGAAGCAGGGACCGAGCTGGGCTGGGGGTGAGGGGCACCCCCTGGGGCGGCCAGCCAAGCCACTACAAGGCTGTCAAGTAGTACATGGGTCTTGTTTTCTTGTCAGGGAAACCCGACTCGACACCCACTCCGCTTTCCCTGAGTCATGGCTCAGAGGAACAGAAAAGGAAAGACGAAGCTGAACTGCTGCCCGTGCCTCTCCTGGCCCGGGCCAGACGATGATGGGGCTGGAGAGCAGGTGAGAAGGGCACAGCTAAAAGGAGAGAACATTTGGCCTTTCCTTTGGGGCGTCCATATCCTCTGAGAGAAAACTGCTCTGGAAGTCAGGGTAGCCTGATTCCATAGAAAGGGCTATTTAATCTTCCTCCCTCCCTCCCTCCCTTCCTTCCTTCCTTCCTTCCTTCCTTCTTTCCCTTTTTCCCTCCCTCCCTCATTTTTATTGTGTGAGAGATGCTGAAGGAACTGGGGGAATAGAAGAGGACCATGTTTCCTGCCCTCACCAAACTCACTACTTAGTTGGGAGGAGGTGTGGGGAACCACATATCCTTTATACACTAGTAGAATATGGAAGTGGAAGTGGAAGAAGAGAATTGGGAAAAAAGGGCTGGATGAGTTTCAAAGGAGAACTCATGGATCCAGAAGAACCAGCAAGGCTTCATTCAAGGCACCTGAAGTGAATAATTTTCAAAAAAGCAAATCTTTATAAATGCCAGACTTAGTATCTTTCCAAATTTACTCTAGCCTGAGCTCTAACACTCTGTCATTAAGCTCACTGTGTTTCATTAGATTCCTACTTTTATGATCTTATTAAATCACATAACTTCCCTGGGCCTCAATTTCCTCATCATAAAGTCAGAGGATAGCACTAGCTAGTCTCTGAGGTCCCTTCTAGCTCTAGAGCTATTATCCCACAAGTCTGTTTTCCTTTTCTGAGAATTAGTTTTCTCATTTGTGAAATTTGTTTAGTATGGGAAACAGATGATGTTTTATGAACAACTTGAATATGTTATGATTCTTTGATCAAGTTGAGAAGGAAAATGGCCAAGTTCATTCTCATACTACTTTGATGACCTTATAAGTAGGAGGTTCCCTACCCCATCTTTTTTTTCTTTCAGTGGTATGTAGTAGTCCTGAGTTGGGTGCAGAAGATCCCACCAGCTGTACAGTTGGTGACTTTGTGTTACAAAGTTACTTGAGGTATTAGAACATTATGTCCTAATGATTAACCCATACCATTAAGTATTAGAGATGGGATTTTAATGTAAGTTTCCTGACTTCCAGTCAGACCCACTATCTACTGTACTTATTTACTTTAGTAGAAAGTATTTAATGTTAAATGTATTAGAGTAGGCATTAGGAGATGTAGGAGATGTATAATGTTTTGCATGAATATCCAGATAAAAACAGATTAATGGTCAAAATCTTGCATTTTCTGTAAGAAATTGCTGGTAATTTCTTAGTTGTGCTATTAAGATTATATTCAGTTCAGCATATATGTAATGACCATGGTAGGCAGGCACTTTCTCCCTTCTCTAACTTCCTAGACATGATATACACTGGGGAAAAGAGAGTAGATGCTATTGCTTCAGCATTGCTCAGAACTCACCCCATTTTAGCAAGAGGACATGCTTAGTTTTTCTTTCCCAGAGTATCATTGAACCTTGTTCTTCCACAGGATCATTGTCAATTCTTGGTCAAGTCATCAAAAATTTCACAGAATCAAAGACTGTATAGCTAAAAGGAAACTCTTTCAAAAGAATTGAAAACAATTCAGTCTTTTCATTTTACAAATGTGGAAACTGAGGCCTAGAGTGGTTGGATTAGATGGTGCTGATTCTGTGAAATAAATGACTCAAGGTCACTCAAGTAGCAGAGTACCTTCAAACCCAGCCCTGAATACAGGTCTCCTCTCATTGCATTTTAAAATGTTAAGCCTATTTTTGGAATGAAAAGATTTTTCTTTTCTTCACAGAGATTTTCGACCTGAAATGGGGAGGGAGTTTTGTTGTTGTCATTTTTTTTGACAGAAGGGAGAAATCTATTGCTAATCAATAAGCTTTTATTAATAACTTTTACTATATGCCAAAAAGCCTGGAGTGAGGAAGACCCGCCTTTTCCAAGACTCCATTTGGGTTTTTCTTGGCAAAGACACTGGAGTGGTCCACCATTTCCTTCTCCAGGAGGCCTGCAGGAGGTGGACTTGGAACCTCTGAGCCTTTTAGGAAGCCAGAGAAACTCAGAGGCTGAGATCACACAATCCGGCTCCCTCTGGAATACAGGGTGGTCACTATAAAGTCTTAAGTGGGGTGAGGTAAGATGAGGGAATGGAGTGTTTTCCCTAAAACTCCAGCCTACCTCCTTATAAAGTCAAACCAGAAGATCCTTTACCTTGAAGTGAGAAGACTAAGAAATGTTATTTCTCTTGTTTTCTTGGGGAGGATGGAGATCTGCCCTAGTTGTAGCTGCTGGAGGCCTGTTCCTGAATTGAGTCATGGGCAAAGATTCACATGTACTGGCTCCTCTGACTTCTTCAACTGTAGCTATAGGATTGGAAGCCTGCCAGGCCTGAACACAGGGTCGTTCTACCTGAACTTGCCCCTCATTTCTGGAAACTGAACCTAGGCTAGGTATCCCCAGCCCATCTACAGAAAACAGATAGACCAACATAAAATTACAACACTTTTCTTTCCCTTGTCCCAAGAATCCCAGGTAATGGAAATAGTGATCAGAGTGGGAAAAGGCCTTAGAGAAGAACATCTGTCCTGACTAATTATTTTATAGGGGAAGAAGCTGAGAGAGGCCCTGAGGGATTGTTTTGCTTAAGGTTGCTCAGCCTGCTAGAGTGGCTGAGCAACGTTATGCCCCCATAGAACTTATGTCCCCTTCTATGCCCCCATAGAACTATTGAAAAAAGAGATCAGCCAGTCCAAACCCTTAATTTTAAGTCTGGTGATTTACCTGGCATTTGCAAGGGTGATTAGTGACTGAGCTAGGACCAAACTCTTCTGACTCCAGGTCCAGTCCTCTTTCTTCAGATTTCTTCCCTGGAACCACTGTTTCTGTTAGGAAAAAAGATGTAATGGCAAGCTTCTGCCCACAAGAAGCCTCTCTATCATTTTTGCCTATGTTAGTCATTGGATATGGATGTGTTTAGCCAATGCTGAGGGCTGGCAGAAGCTGGTCAAAATTCTGACTGAAAAGATTCCATCAAAGTGATGAGGTTTTCTCTGGGATTTGGGTCAACTCTCCTGGTTCCAAAGTAGATAGTATAGTAGGAATAGATTGGATAGTAGAAATAGCCCATGATGTGGAGTCAGTTGCCTAGCTACTTAGATTCAAATCTAAATTAAAATATGTGATTTTTCAAGTCAAGACAACAAGCATTTACAAAGTACTTACTGAGTGCCAGGAATTGAGTTAAGCATTACAGATACAAACAGAAGCAAAAAAGGTCTTGAGCTTATAGTATATTTTATAATAGGATAAATCAGCACATAAAGGGAAGCTAAAAGTTAAGGGGGAGTCACAGTGAACAAAGATCCTTAACCTTTTTGCTTCAGTTTCTTCATTTGTAAAATGCCAGAAGTATTGACAAATAAGCTTTACAATCTTTTCTGGTTCTAAAAATGATCCTGATGAACAGTACATATTGACAAAATTTTAAAAAATGATTTTTTGGGTACAATCACAAAATAGTTTACAAACAAAATAAATAGCATTTTTTTAAAAAAAAAATCAAAGTTTCAAAATTTTCAAGCAAAAACGGGGTTAACAGAAAAAACATCTCCAAAACGCTGGCTTACTATATCTAAAGAGGAAAGCAAAAATTTTTGTAAAGACTCTTCCATTCAATAATATTCTTGTCTATCCTCACTGAATGTAGGAGTTTCATACTCAGCTCTTGTCCCATTAGACATGAAGCTTTCTTTTTCTGCTAACTCCTATTTTGTATTTAGCTTGTTCCATTATACTACATTTTTTCCCCTAACGGAAACAGATCCAGGAGTTCAGAAAAGCATTTGAGAAAAGTTGGTATAATGGAAAGGACCTGGACCTGGTGCCAGGAGATCTGGGTCCTAATTCTAGCTCAGCCACTAATCACCCAACTGATGGACAAATCAACTTTCCTGCAGTGAGCCTTGGTTTGCCAGCATTTAAAATGAGGCAGTTGAACATGTTACTTTTCCTATAGAGAGTGGATTTTTTTTAAAGAATTAATTTAAATTTTAAAAAATATTTTTCCAATTACATGCCAAGACAATATTTAGCATTTATTTTATTTTTAAAAAATTTTATTAAAACTTTTTATTTTCAAGACATATGCCTGGACAATTTTTCAATATTAACCCTTGCAAAACCTTGTTTTCCAATTTTTCTTCCCCTTCCCTCCACTACCTCCTCCAGATGGCAAGTAATCCAATACATAGCATTTCCTTTTTACAAGGTTTTGAATTCTGAGTTTTTCTTTCTTGTTCCCTCCCCTCCCTCTTCTGAAAATGGTAGGCAATTTGACATAGGTTATACATATGCTATCACATAAAACATATTTCTGTATTAGTCACAGTTGTGAAAGAAGAAACAGATCCAATGGGGAAAAAAACACAAGAAAGAATAAAGTGAAAAAAATGTGCTTATATCTAGATTCAACATCCATGAGTTCTTTATCTGGATGTGGATAGCATTTAATTTCTTGGGTACTTTGTGCTTGTTTTGGATCCTTGTGTTGCTGAGAAGAGCTGAGTCATTCATAGTTTATCATCACACAATATTGATACTGAGGGTGAGTTTTTTGAAGGCTTCAATTGTTTCATTTTCAGTTTTTGTATCCCTGGCACCTAACAGGGAGGGACTTAGCCCACGGTAATTTCAGACTAAAATCTTGTCGATCAGTTAACTTGTTTAGAGCAAAAATGTCAAACTCACAGTACTCTGTCTAAAACTCCAAAATATAATTGGGAACTATTTAACAAATAAGAATAAAAAAGAATGACTTTTCTAAGTCAGTATGGGGCCCATAAGGAACTGGTCCCGTTTGAATCTGACACCACTGATTTGGAAGATTGTTAGATTTAGAGTACACTTAATCTGAAAATGTTATTTGGAACCATCCCCAATAGATATTTAAAAATGCATTTTGACAAGTTTTACTGGAAGAGCTCCACAGGATTCCTTTCATATGAAGGGTTCCATGTCTAGGGCCTCCAGAGGTCTGAGTTTTGGCTGCCTCTAGCTTCCAGGGTCCAAGGACTAGGGGAAAGCAGGGCCAAGGAAGCAGCTGGGGGCATTGCTTAAGGAGACCCTGAAGTATGCCAGTGGAAGGAAAGAGATGAGTGCAATTAATATCAGCCTTAGACCTCTGGCCCTGAGTTTAAGGAAATATGGTCAATGGAGGCTCAAATAGGGGAAGGGGGTGGGGGGTGGGGGGGTGGGTATGTGTGTTGGATAGAGTGCTGGACTTAGATTTAAGCAGGCTTTGGTATATAAATGCCTCTGCCATTTACTAGCTATGTGACTCTGAACCCTCAGGCAACTCCTTAGCATCTATGACTGACATTAGATGAAATTATCAATCCTGTAGTAAGTAGTAAGCATAGTAAGAATAGGAAAAAATATAAAAAAAATAAAAAATGGTTTGTTTGCAATTAAGTAATAATAGTCACAATCATTTTGGATATATATCATGCATAAATGTAGGTACGTGCACTATACAAACACACAAATACATATAGTTATTAAAACTCTCAACTCTAGTTACTTTTGATGAATTGACTTGAATCAAAAGCTACACTCTGCCATTATCATTTGGTGTTTTAAAAATGATTGGGTTATTTGTTTATGAGCATCAGCATAATAAGAATAGGGAAAATAATAAAACCTTGATTTGCTTGCATTTAAGTAATTATAACCACAATAATTTTTGTGCTTTTTAAATCATTTGTCATATAACAGTGCTAATTATTGCATGCCATTAAGATTAAATTTGTTATATATACAAATGTGTATTTACATACATACAAATATATATACATGGATTATATATTAATATGTGTATGTGCACATATACACTATATATATGCATGTATGCATACACATTTATACATATATATTATCAAAACATATTATAGAATCTATTATCAAAACATATATATTATACATATATTATCAAAACTCTCAATTCTGATCATGTTTGTTGAATTGACTTGAATCAAAGCTGCACTCAGCCATCATCATTTGGTGCTCCTGTAGTGGTTATTTATTTATGATTTTATGCATTTAGAAGAAACATTGCTGCATTCTTGAGAACTTCAGGTTCTCCTGTTTAAGTAAGTGACTGTTAACAATGTGAAACAGAAAGTACAAAATAATGGTAATAGAACAGAGACGATGATAAACACATGTTTACAACCTTGAGAAAATAAAATGGCAAATTTAAAATGAGGTTTCAAATAGTTAGATTTATTACCTGAGTCTCTGGAAAGGGGAGTAACTTTGAAGTTAGAGAACATGGATTCTAATTCCCACTCTGTAATTTACTAAGTCTGTGATCTTGAATAAATCACATCAACATTCTGGTCCTTGGTGTCCTAAAAAAGGGACTGGACTCAGTGAACTTGTTTAAATTTAAATCCCTAAGATAAACAGATATACCTAGATGGTATAGTGTACCTGTTATCAGGAAGATTGGAGTATAAAGTCTCAGACACTTACTAGCTATGTGACTATGGACAAGTCATTTAACTTTTTCCTTTTGTAGAATAGGGGTGATAATAG
The DNA here is from genome assembly GCA_023553655.1 of Myrmecobius fasciatus. Classification (NCBI taxonomy): domain Eukaryota; kingdom Metazoa; phylum Chordata; class Mammalia; order Dasyuromorphia; family Myrmecobiidae; genus Myrmecobius; species Myrmecobius fasciatus. Next base: position 72,892 of record JAJPUD010002390.1, on the reverse strand, counting down.
ATATTTTATAAAAATTATAAATGTTTTATACATATATACATACAGATTCACATATATATATAAGCTTATAGTATTGCTATGAAGATGAAATCATATATATAAATATAAATATATATTTATAAGAATAAATATATATTTAAAGTGCTATGTAAATGCTAGTTATTATTATTATTGGTATTATTGTTATTAGGCTTTTGGGCAGGCACTATACACAACTTTAATGTGTATTACCTTTTTAGGTGATAGTTTACTTCAAATGACTGAAGTGTTTATTTTGTCTTTCAGTTGTTATTTGATCAGTTGTATTCAGTTTTAATGGAAACATTTTTGACAAGTGGA
>JAJPUD010002390.1:52579-72543 GCA_023553655.1 Myrmecobius fasciatus | reverse complement strand
CTATAGATCACTATATGGATGTGAAAGATTGATTCTATTTCTAATACGGTGGAGGGTTATTCAGAAATCAAATTTGCTGAACCCCACTGCTGATATAGTAGAAAAGAACAGTAATTTTTCTTGATAGTATGCTAATTTCAGCATGTATAATAAGATTATAAAATCAATCACTTTCTACTATTAGTATCTATTGCTACTATACTATTGGTAACTATTTGTATTATTTTTAGCTAAACAATATTACTTCTTATAGAAATGAAGTTTCATCTACCCCTGAAACTTTTATCTATATAGTTGACTAAAAATCTGATTAATTTCTCTATTGTAATTTTTTCAATTGTGTGTTCAAAAATGGGACTCACAACATTCTCTTTATGTATTGATTGTGTATAAGGACATTTACTTAATCAAAAATGATAATGGTGGAATAGAATTAGGCCCTCTGTCTCCAAACAACACTCTCAGATAAGATAGAAATTAGTCTATTCTGAGACCATTTTTTCATCAGCAGCGACTTCCAATCTCTCCAATTAGACTGAGCTTCCAACTTATCTTACAGTGCCCACTAATAGGAGAAGTAGAACCCCTGGAAAAGGAGATGGGACTTGAATAGGTCATTCTAAGGGATGCAAATTAACTCTAGGAGGCTGACTGCAGATAGGTCTTTGTCTTCCAGAGTGTTTTTTTTTTTTTAAATAAAATTATACCCATAATTATCCCTTAGCAATGATTCACTACCTGAACTGCTGTAAGTAGTTAGGTTGTCTCATCAGCATCTGCCCACATCCATTCCTTATTCTTTTTGGAATATTGCCTTAATGAAGGAAGATGCATGATAGCCTCTCTTAGCTATGTGACTTCTGTTACTTTTTCCTTGGACCTGTTATTTCTACAGTATTGTCATTTCTTTATCCTAACATGTTGGGGAATGGTAGGGGATAGAGGAGAGGAAAGGAAACTGAGGAGGTAACTTTTGCCTAGCTTATACTATTACTCAACTACATGGAGAAGAACAGTCTTCCTTGTAAAAAAGTAATCATTTTATGTTGTTGCCATATGTGCCAAAAGACATATTCTACAGCCCTAATAGAATTCATTCTCTTTGTCATGTTCTTCCTAATATACCAGTAATGTACATTTGCTTTTTGAAGAGCAATGTTAGTATTCACATAGGCTTTTGATTTGTGCATTTGTATCATGACCTTGTTTGTATCTTGAAATCATTCTTTAATGGCTTCATTAAATACTTTTATCTAGTTTAGCACAGGGACTGACACATAGGAATGTTTTCTCGATTGATTGACTCTGGTCTTCCCCATAAGATATTGAGCTCCTTGAGGATAGTGCCCATAGCACCTAGCAGCTAGATTATGCATACCTATTAAAACACTTAATGAAAACTTAGTCAATAAGTGAAGTCAGTCTAACCTCTCTCTCTCTCTTTTTGAATATTATTTCAAGTGCATTCCATCAGAATCAGATGAAGAAGCAAAACTTCTTGGCCACTTTGAAAACTCTGATGATAACAAGGAAAATTTCAGTCAAGTTTATTACCATGTAAAAGAAAAAGCTAGAAAACACAAAGAATGGAAGGCTCCAATGAACAGTCAGAATAAACAACCATGTAAAAACAGAGAAGACCTGGTAGGTTTAGAGAGTTATAGTCTGTCAAAGAATGCTTCAAAGATTTCCAGTGCTTCAGCTTTTGAGAAGAATAAAAATTCTAAAAGCAGAAATCTTGGCAATGATATAAAAAGTGATCTGGAGTATATCAAACCAACCAAAAATGATGGTTGTCAGAATAAAGCTTTTTCTCTTTCATCTCTGTCTTTGTCTATTATGGAAAAGAAAATAAAGGGGAAAAAAGCACCTCAAAAAAGCAATAGTCAAGACCAACTATCAGATGGAATTTTCAAAAGAGCCTGTAAAAGCCCCAAACTATCAAAAAGGAATAAAAACAAGGCTAGTCTACTTTGTCAGTGCTTACATGCCCTCCCATCACAAAATCCCTACTTATATGACAGCGATGATGAACAGGTAGCCAACATTTCTAGAGACAACGATGATGGTAAAGCTTTGTGTAAATGTAAAGGTTTTAATTCTGCATTATGCTATTTTGAAGATGGTATCCTGATGGGTTTCAAGAAGCGTAGGAAATCACATAAGGCAATCTTTGTTGGGCAGGCAATAAGAGTTAAAACCCCTGAAACAAAGAGGTGCCCAAATGGTCTACAACCTCTTTTATCATCTAGTCCTATTAACTCGGAATTTAAAACTAATAATTCAGAAGAGGAATTCTCTACAGGAAGCCTGACAGAGAAAAGGGGTTCTCCAGTAACAAATTCAAGTACTGAAGATATGTGTAGCAGTTTTGATCATAGCCAAGATATATTTTTACCTCAAAGGTCTTTGTTATCAAGGCATGTTTCTGATAGTCTTAGCAGTTCTTTATCTTCACCTGCTCCTAAACGGGCCAAGAATGGGAGTAGGGAACTGAGTGATAAAACCGGTCTTTCTCCAAATAATTTGCTGCAGTGGTCTTCAAATGGAGAAATTGTTTTGAATGAAGAAACAGTTCCAGAGAATAACAGCCTTTCTCAGGGTAATTTAAAACTCTTTGAGAAAATCAGAAAATATTCAAGTACAAAAGAGAAAGCCATCCAGACAGAGGATTTCTTTGGTTCCTCAATATTAGCTACTTCTTTACTCTTCAGAAGAGAAGTAGATTTGTGTGAAAAGCCCCTAGACTTGACTTTGCCTGGAAGAAGCAGGTCATGGGCTAACAGTGCTGAGTATATTTCCCATACCACACTGGCTGGTGGTGATGGAGTTCATATAATTTCCCCAAATGTTTCTGAGACTGTATGTCCTGTGGAAGATCAGATAATTGGTTCAGGACTAGCAACTGCTGTTCTTAGTGATGACAGCCAAGAGAAATATGCTTGCAATCAGCTGAGAAAACCAGATGAGAAAATATATTCAGACAAAGCTTAATTCATCCTTTTTCTTTAAAACAAAAGATGAACCAGACACTCAACATTCCTACAGGGCCTTTAGCAAAATTAAAGAACGAAACAAAAGATTCTATCTAGTTGAACAGAGAGCAGACACACAGTCTAAAACATAGTTATATAATTTGCATGCTCCAGTATAATATTTTGCATTCAAGAAAGATGGAATTTTTCTCATTTAATTGTAAATGCATATTCCTCATAGGTTGATGAAAATAGACTGGAGAGTTGGTAGCTTAACTTCTTTATGATGCTAAAATGGAAATTTCAACCAATGTAGATATTTAAAACATAGTCATGGCCTGCTCTACTTTTGAATTTGAGGGCACTGTCTTAATATTATTCCTTTTAATGCTCACTGTGGCTATACCTACAAAATACTAAAAAGCTTAGATGAAAAGTGAAAAAATTAAATCAGTCACCTAGTGTGTAGGCAAAACATCACAAAAGACTTGAGATCTCTTGGCAACAGGTAGACAACCTGTATGTGTGTTTGCCATATCATTAAGCCAGGCTTTTGTAAGCTTAGTCTCAGTGCACTGAACTGCAAACATTAATCTTCAGGATCATGAGCAGTGGGAGGAGGAAAAACACCTTTCCCTAAATTTTCACCTGGGCATTTATTTAAGGGAGAGGAGTGTCATTTCTGGAAGAATGGTCATTTATATAAGACTAGTAGTCAACTCACTCAATTTTCTTTATTGTTCACAATTTTAAGATATTTAAATGGTACTCTTTAGGCATTAGGATGTCTACAGTTTTCATATCATTTTCTAACTAGTAGATATAATAGTTATTGTAGGGATGACATTGAGTAAGGAAAGGAGGTGACATGACTTTATATTTTCTATAATGGAATGCTGTTTGGGTATCTAAAATGCATGACTGTATATATTCTTTATAATGGAGGTTGAAGGTCTAAAATAATTTTGTTGTATTGTGCTTTCAAAAATTGCCTTTTTTCCCTGAATTTTCAGCCATGAGCAATAGAAACAATTTGAGGTTTGTTCAATTGTTATTCTTCTAAGATGAAAAATACTAATTTCAATACCCTAATATTTTTTAGTATGTATGACCTGTCAGATATGTGTGTGTATGTGTGTTTAGGTATAGCTAGTGATTTCTTCATTGCATTTCACCAGGTGCTAAAAAGCTGGTTTCAAAGAATTGGTAATAGCTTGAACTGACATTGTGTTTTGAGAGAAAACTTGTGAAACAAAGTTATAAATATTTTTTTCTTGTTCTTTGACTTGATGTTGAAATAAAAGTCCTTTATGCATCTGCCTTTCTTTTTTTTGTTATATACTTATCATGTGCCCTTTTATTCTATGGGAATATGAAAAAAGTAGGTGAAAGATCATTACCATTTGTAAGCTCTTTACCATATATAATGAATGTTTCACGTAACAGTGTACAGATGATGATCTGTGTGTGTTTGTGTCTATATAACATAAGCAACAGAAGGGAAAACTGTTAAGACTATTTTTCAATTCATCACATCATGACAGTCTTGATATATACATGCTTGGCAATCAGATCAAATGGTAACTATACCAACTGGAGTTACAATTGGGTTTTCCTTAATTATAGAAAATATCTTGCCTTTCCTCACTTAACAATGTAAGAAGGACCTTGCTATACAATACTTGGTGGGGATGACTTCTTTGTGGCTAGCAAAACTTTAATCAGTCTCAAATACTTCTCTGGAACTTACTAGACTTGATTTTTTTAAGGCAATGAGGACTAAGGAACTTGTTCAGAGTCATACAGCTAGTAAGTGACTGAATCTGGATTTGAACTCAGGTCCTGAGACTCCTGGGCAGATGTTTTATCTACCATTCCACCTAGCTACCCCTAGATCTGAGAACCCATATAGGAAATAGGAGGAAAAACTAAGGTGGTTTAAAATTTATTTTAAAATGTTTATAAGAGCCTATAAGAAAATAGGCTTACCTCCTACTCAGTGTTTCCTCTCTACTATCTTTCTTATGCAATCCTATTCACTTTTGTGCCTGTGGAATTTTTCTGTCCTGGTGTCTTTTTTTCTTCTTCTTCCCAGCTCTTCCTTCATAGAGGGGTGAGGGAAGACAATGTCCTCAGAATCTGTTCCTGGGCAACCATTGTCCAAAGTCTTTGGGTTAGTTACTCTCTTTGGCATATTCTTAGAGTGATCTCTTTAACTTAGGATGCTTCTTGTGACCTCACAGACCCACCTAGACAAGTTAAGTATTTCCCCAGAGACCTCCACTAGCTGAAGTACACATTAACCCATTGAAATTGACTTACCGCAGTGGGAAACCACAGGAAGCCATGAAAAACCTCATGAGAAAATGAGGAAATGAACCTCATAAGGGTAATATAGCTTCTTTGGTTTCCCTCACTTTGCCAACCATGAAACAAATGATGTATGCTTGCATCTTCAGAAAGTGTTGCTGGGTTATGAGAATCACCACATCCTTACTGTTCACATGGACAATTCTTATGCTGATAATTAGAATTTCTGTACCCCAGAATCCAAGTGACTTAGAAAAAAAAAAGGAAAGTCAGAAACCTCTTGCAGTTTCCATGCAAGTATGTTCTGTTCTTCTCAAAGTCTTGTGCTTTCTCAATCAAGTCTGACAAAAAAAGAAAAAGACAAATATTTATATGCACAGCTTTAGGACTGAAATCTTGATGGGATTTTCATCAGTCTTCCTTCCCCCAATTATATTCAGTCAATAAGTATTTATTAAGTGCCTGTTATGTTCCAGATACTGTGCTGATGATATCAAGAAAGGCAAAGATAATATTGCTCTCACCAAGCTCCCAGTCTAATGGAGACAATATATAAAAAATATATACCAATAAGCTCTATCCAGGATAAATTTGAAGTAATCAATAGAGGTGCTAGAATTGAGAAATCAGGGAATGATTCCTGTAGAAGATGGTATTTTTAACTGGGCCTTGAAGCTGGGGAAGCCAAGAGAAGAGGAGGGAAAAATTTTTAGGCATGGGGGACAGCCAGTGAAAATACCTGATCTGGAAATGCAATGTCATGTATATTCTTTCAAATGAATACTAATCAGAACTTTTATTAGGCACAAGATATATACCTAACATTGTGCTGAATACTCTGGAAGAGATAATTAGTTAGGGAAAAGACTAATCCTCACCTTCTAGTTAGGGAGACTGCACACAAGAAAACAATGGAAATTGCTAAAAGTACAAGACAGCCATAAGAACAACAGCAACCTGCTTCATGATCTCTGCCCACCACACGGACAAATAGAGAAGAGACAGGCAGCTGTATGACCCTCTGCTTTTGTTGGTCTATGAAAGGACATGGGAATAAAGAGGAACATAGAACTTGGCACCCTTTAAATGACACGTTTACATCCATGACAGTATCAGCACTATAATTAGAGATTCCAGATACCCACATGGACATCCCACAAAATATACTGTGAATTGCAGCATCTCTGCCCCAGTAGTATAAGAGGAGATATGAGCTGAGGCATTTGAGGAGATGGTGGCAATATGATATTATGGGAAGAGTCCTGGCTTTGGAATGAGAACATCTGGTACAGTGAAAATGAAACAAAACCACCGTCTCTAGAATGAGGATCTGGGATCAAATTCTACCTTTGATGGTTCCTGGCTTTTGACCATAGGCAAGTCACTTAATCATATCCTTATATGTAAAATGAGGAGGTTGAATAGGGTAGCCTTCTCATTCTGAGGTTCCTCCTTGCACTTGACCTCTGATCCCAACTGGATTCCAATTCTGGTTTTACTACTCCTTGGGAAAGTTGATTTCTGTCTCCTGGCCTCAGTTGCCTTCTTTGAAATGAGGTGCCACGGTTTCCATAGAACTTTGATAAATGAGAAGGTGGTGGTTTTCCAATAGAATGCAACTATAATGGTGAAAGGCTTTAAGTCCATGGGTTGTCATAATCATTTGAAAGAATTGGGGATCATTATTATGGAGAAGAAAAGGCTCAGGGGGAACATAGATATCTGTGTTTAATATTTATAGGGCTGCCACATGGAAGAGAGATTTGAATTTTCCTGTTTGGCTCAAGAGGGCAAAACCTAGAATGAGGAATGGAAATTAGAAAGAGGTTAATGTAAGTTTGATGTATGGAAAAAACTTCCTAACAATCAGAGCTTCTCTAAGGAGGGATGGATTGTCATTGTTTCTTTTTCTAAGCAGAAGCCAGATGACCATTTGTCTAGTAAAGGGGAGGGATCCTTGTTTAGGTACAAGTTGGACTACATGATTTGTGAAGTCCCTTCCAGTTTCAAAGTTCTGTAATTTATTCTACTTCTTTTAAATAGCGCCCATTGATTTGGCTATGCTGAAAAATTGATGTTCTAGTGTAGAGTGCCAGCAATCTTTTTATTGAAGTATATCAATAGGAAAGTCTAGGCAATTAATGTGGTAGACCACCATTAGTCCTTAGATTTAAATGTGGAAGAAGAGAAAATGGGTGGAGAAAAGTTAATAAAGCAAAGAAGGAGGAAAAGAAAAAAATATAAGGAAAATGAGGAGGAGAAGAGTATAAAGAAGGAGGAGGAGAAGAAGAAGGATCAGAAGAAAAGAAGGATAAGAAGAAGGACAATGAGAAGAACAAGGACAAGGAGGAGGAGGAGGAGGAGGAGGAGAAGGACAAAGAGAAGGACAGGGAGAGGGAGAGAGAAAGGAAGAGGGAGGAGAGGGAGAAGGAGGAGAAAAAAACAAGAATAAGGGCAGAGATGCTGCAATTCACAATATATTTTGTGGGGTGTCCATGTGGGGTATCTGGAATCTCTGATTATAGTGCTGATACTGTCATGGATGTAAATGTGATATTTAGAGAGTCCCATGTTCTATGTTCCTCTTTATTCCCTTGTTTCTTCATAGACCAACAAATGCAGAGGGTCATACAGCTGTCTGCCTCTTCTCTATTTGTCCAAATGGTGTCCAGAGACCATGAAGGAGAAGGAAGAGGAAGAGGAGGAGAAAAAATACTACACTTCTCATAGTGCCTGAGTATATTTATTTCTATGATGCAATTTACAGGACAGGCAACATGGTCTAGTGGATGGAGGTACATCTTGAAGTACATTGAAGTGAGGTACATCTGAGTTCACATCCCACTTCTGACGCTAGCTATGTGATGTAATGTAACTTCTTTGTGTCTCAATTTCCTCATCTGTAAATGAGGTCAATGATACCTGGAGGACAATCCTCCTTGTTGGGAGGATGGACTGGGATTTTAAATCAAGCACTTTGAGAACTTTAAAGTGCCACCTAATGGCCAATTGTGATTATTACATGTATAATCTTAGATCAAATCTAATCTGTTTTCATATGCATCCTTTAGTTTAATGGTGTCAAACTCAAATAGAAAAAGGGACTATTAAACCATGCATAAAGATCGCAGTGGGCAAGTATTGACTTAGAAAATCGCATATTAACATTCTCTCTATTATATATTTATTTTGTCACACATTTCCTAATTATCTGGTTTGGCTGTACTCTGGAGTGTTTTGGGCTCATGATTGACAGCTCTGCTTTACAGTGACAGATTGGACAAAGTCATAAATAGCTCATGAGAGAGATAAGGTTTTACTATAGTGTACATTGAGAATCCTGATCTAATATTCCAAATTTTATGACTATTGTTTATATAGCACCATAGGACCTCAACTTTGGAACCTGAAAGCAAGAACACAAATGAGCACTTATCTTTGTGGTTAAAAACCTAATTCCTGCCCTTTTGGGCAGGACAGGGCATCAAGTATCTATTTTCATAACTGAGTTCCACTTGGGATTGCTTATCTCCATAGTGCAGTCTTCAAAATACAGTGTGAATAGATATGCAGTATCCTACAGAGTAGACTCTGGGTCCTGTCCAGGAGCTGCCATCTCCATACCACAGACTGTGTGTGGGAGCCTCTTCTTGAGTAGGGAAACTATTTCCAGGTAAATGTAATTGCTGGAACACCTGGCAGCTACTATAACTGACTAATCTGATATTATATAGTTAGCAAGCCATGGAATTAAAAAAATTATGTTTTTTGTTTTAATATCATCTTAATTTTCAAATACATCCTTTCTGTGTCCCTACTCAGAGAGTCATTCTACATAACAAAGAATAAAAAAGAGAAAGAACTGGGGGGGGGAATTCAGCAAAATTAATTAAGATATTAGCCAGTTGGACATAATGCACAATACTTTACACTCCTGGTGTTTGTCCCCTACAAAGAGAAGTGCATTTTCTTATCTCTTTGGGGACAAAGCACCACCATTACAAATTCACGTCCTTGTTTGTTATTGTTATGGTTACCCTTTCCATTTACATTGTTGTAGTCATTATATATATTATTTTCCTGGGTTTGTTTGCTTCACTTTGCACTAGTTCATTTAAATTTTTCCATGCTTCTCAGTAGCCTTGTCATCATTTTTTTCTCACACATCAGTAACATTCTATTACATTCAGGTGCCATTCCTCAAATCATAGGCATCTACTTTGTCTACAATTCTTTTCTATTTAAAAAACAGGTGCTCTAAATTTTTTTTATGTTTGAGATCTCTTTTTTATCTCTTTAAAAATGCTTTATCTGCTTAGAAGCATCTATTTTCCTTATCATACTTCCCAAAATCAAATGTTATGGATATTTTTGGTCACTTTCTTAGCATAACTTCAAATTTCTTTCTGGAATAATTAGACTAATTCATAGCAAAAACAGTATATATGTATATATATGCATGTATGTATGTATGTATTTTATCTTTTCACCATTCCTTCCACATTTATTGTTCTCATCTTTTGTCATCTTTATTGAATGTGAGGTAAAACCTCATTTTGATGTGTATTTATCTTATTAGAGATTTGGAGCAGTCTTTCACATAGTTGTTAATAGTTTGCAATTCTTTTTTGATGAACAGTTTATTCATATCCTTTGACCACTTATCCTTTGGGAAATGACTCCCACAGAATGAATTTAGAAATTAGTTTTAAATAGAAGTCAAGAGTCCTGATCTGGTAGCTTGGGATCTATTTGTAGATTGCAAAGTTTTTCCTCATATCCAAGTTAACTTGCTACTAGTATCCCATCCTTCGTGTCTTCCATTCACTCCTTGCCATTAGAATTTCCAGCAGTGGAAAAAGTATAATTAGCATTAACACCTCTTTTACCTCTTCCATTTAGGGACTTCTTTGACATCATGCTCTGATCCCGGGATTCTGAATGCAATAAGGAAATGAAACAATCATTTTTACATAAAGATAGAGACCCAAGTTAGGAAATTTTAGAAGGGAATTGGACTAGAAGATTACTTGATCTCCTTTTAATTTCAAAATTAAGAAAGTGGTATCTGTAGACACTTAGCATTCTAGGAACTAGTATTCTGAGTTAGAATTCAATATTGTTGATTTAATTCCTAACTTTAATATGGACTTGTTGGCCACCAAAATTTTAGCAAATTTTAACATTCTTCAGGTTTTCATCTATATATGGCAATGATTCTTTTTTTCTTTTTCTTTTTTTATTTAGTTTTTTAACACTTATTGCTTCATGAATCATGTTAGTAGAGAAAAATCAAAAGTGAAAAGCCATGGGAGAGATAAAAAACAAAAAAAATTGAACATAATATGTGTTGATTTACATTCAGTCTCCTTAGTTCTTTTTCTGGATGCAGATGGCATTTTCTTTTCAAAGTCTATTGGGATCACTGAACCACTGAGAAGAACCAAGATCATCACACATTCTTGCTGTTATTGCATACAATGTATTCCTGGTTCTGCTTATTTCTCTCAGCATCAGTTCATGTTTCCAGGCCTTTCTAAAATCATCTTGTTCATCATTTTTATAGAACAATAATTTTTCATTACCTTCATGTACCACAACTTGTTCAGCCATTCCCCAATTGATGGGCATCTATTCATTTTCCAATTCTTTGTTACCACAAAAAGAGCTGCTACAAACATTTTTGCACATGTGGGTCCTTTCCCTTCCTTGGCATATGAACCCACTAATGGCACTGCTCAGTCAAAGAGTATGCACAGTTTTATAGTTCATTGGGCATAGTTGCAGATTGTTCTCTAGAATGGTTGGACAATTTTGCAACTTCAGCAATAATGTATTAGTGTCCCAGTTTTCTCACATTCCTTCCAACATTTATCATTATCTTTTCCTGTCATCTTAGTCAATCTGAGAGGTGTGAGGTGGTACCTCAGAGTTATTTTAATTTGCATTTCTTTGATCATAGTGATTTAGAGCATTTTGTCATATAACTATAATGGCTTTAATTTCTTCATCTGAAAATTTTCTGTTCATATCCTCTGACTTGTGTTCTTATATATTTGACATAGTTCCTTATATATTTTAGAAATGAGACCTTTATCAGAAATACTTGCTGTAAAGATTTTCCCCAGCTTTATACTATATATACACACACACAAATGCTGAGTTTCTGACAAATTATTTTCCAGTTTTCCCAGCAATTTTTGTCAAATAGTAAATTCTTACTCTAGAAGGTGGAGTTTGTGGGTTTATCAAACACTAGATTGCTATAGGCTGTGATTATTGTGTCTTATGTATGCAATCTATTCCATTGATCTACCGTTCTATTTGTTAGCCAATAACAAATGGTTCTGATAACTGCTGCTTTACAATATAGTTTGAGATTTGGTACTGCTAAGCCACTATCCTTTGTAATTTTTTTCATTAATTTCTTTGATATTCTTGATCTTTTGTTCTTCCAGATGAATTTTGTCATTATTTTTCTAGTTATATAAAATAATGTTTTGATAGTTTGATTGGTACATGGGAACAATTCTAATGGAGTCAGTAGGATCTCTAGGCAGAACATTTTTCAAATTCAAAGGGCTATTTACATACATCTTACTGGTCATCAGAGATGGAGACTGGTATTATTTTACACTATTTCTTAGTTGAAGGGATTAATAATAATAATATATTCTAGCTATGAGGATGCAGTCAGATTGATGATGAAAGGCTTGTAGAATCATTTGAAATGTTCAGCCAAGAACTACAAAGAATGAAAAACAAACTATAACATGTCTATGTACCATTATCATCAGCATCATCAAAATAACTGATATTTCTATAACTTTTTAAGACTTAGAAATTACTTTACTCTCATTGAAATCTATGAAGTAGTTAGTTCCCTTTATTATTATCTCCATTTATAGATAAAGAAATTGAGATTGAGAACATGCTTCCTCTACTTAATGGTATTTATTTTTTCCAATTATATGTAAAGATAGTTTTAAACATTCACTTTTATAAGATTTTGAATTTCATTTTTCTCCCTCCTTCTTCTTCTCCCTCCCCAAGATGATGAAAAGTTTGATATAGGTTATACATGTACAATCATATTAAACATATTTCTACATTAGTCATGTTGTAAAAGAAGAGTCAGAACAAAAGTCATGAGAAAACGTGAGAAAGAAAAAACAGCAAAAAACTAAAAAAAGTATGCTTCAATCTTCTTTTAGACTTCATAATTCTGTCTTTAGATATGGATAGCATTTTCTATCATGAGTCTTGGAATTGTCTTAGATCATTGTATTGCTGAGAAGAGCTCAGTCTATTAGAGTTGATCATCATACAATGTTGCTGTTACTGTGTACAATGTTCTGGTTCTGCTCACTTCACTCAATATCAGTTCATTTAAGTCTTTCCAGGGTTTTCTCAAATCTATCTGCTCATCATTTCTTATAGCACAATAGTATTCCATTACATTCATATACCACAGTTTGTTTAGCCATTCCCTAATCAATGGGTATGCCCTTAATTTCCAAATCTTTGCCACTACAAAAAGGGCTGCTATAAATATTTTTGTACACGTGGATCCTTTTCAATTTTTTATTATCTCTTTGAGATACATACCTAGTAGTGATATTACTTATTATGCCCAGTTTTATAGCCCTTTGGGCATAGTTTCAAATTGCTGACTGAACATTTTTAAGGGTCCTGCTTTAGTTAACTTGACTTAATTTAAATTGTAACTTTGTTGTGACTGGTTTCATATGTTAATCTTGGGAGTTTAAGCACTTTCAGCAATATAAATTTTGAACTATAATCAGTAAGTTTAAGAAAAATTAATGGAGTTATTGGCACATAGTGAAATTTGCTAGCAGCAGTACAAGGTTACATCACACTTAGGTTATGTCTATATGGACAAAGTCAAGTGGCAACTATCTTTTTAAAAATCAGTGTACATGGCATACTTTTGCCCTATCACTTGTCCTTTAGGGTCTTGTCTTTCTTCTCCACCAAATCCATTAATTATTTTATGTTTTTTCCCTTGAATCCTATGAGTTATTGAGTTTTCTCTATAGCTAGCCTTCATCTTCAGAATTGGGGAGAAGGGGAAGAGAGATAAGGAAGAATAGAAAAAGGCAGAGAAAGAAGGAGATAGAGAAAGGAAGAGGAAAAAGGACAGGGAGAGAACTCATCAAAGTTTACAGTTTGTATGATGGTGTTCTCCTATCTTCGAAATTCCTGTATGTGTCTTTCCTGATTAAGGAGGAAGTCCTCTTTGTGAATAAGGCTCATTTATATGCCAATACAGGATTTAAAGATATTTTGAGGAGAAACCTTTTTCAGTATGAGATATGTAGCAAGCACTGAAGAATCTTTCCTTAGAGAAAAAGCTTTAAAGACAGTAATAATCTTAATTAAATAGTCTTTAGTATTCAGAAAGGACCCGAATGTAAAATGTACATACAACTTTCAGCCATATGTTCACTTTAATGATATTAATATTTCCCCAGAGATGATAATAAAGGTTCTTCCTAATTATATACCATTTTATTATGCAGAATGAAATCTCGTATTAGTTTGAATAACATTTTCAAGAATTGATAGCATTCATAATCTCAGAAAAAAGATAATTCTTACTTTTTCCCCTACTAATACATTTTTTTTGCTGTTCAAAAGCCAGTTATAGAATTAAGTAGATCAAAGAATTGTCTCTTCTAGTGAATCTCAGTCTCCCAATTTTCTAAGTATGCATACATGATCACTGTATCTATTCTATGTGAAGTAAAAAAAAGGTAAATCAAATTAGTTATTTGGAGTCATAAAGATAAAATAAACTTTTTTTTTAAAAAAAAATTGAATCAATTGGTTCAATAATAAAGGAGGTTGTAGATCTACCTTTAACTGTTCTCTAGGGAATCAAATTGGCGTAATAGAAAGAAATTTTACCACAAATCAGAATGCCTAATTGTACTCTCCATTTTGCCAGTAACTTGTGTGACCTTGGACAAATTATTCTGTCATAATATCTTACATGTGTCTAAAAGTTTACTAAGCACTTGTATATACAGTCTTATTTGATCTTTGTAATAGTCAAGGAGCCAAGAATGAGTATTAATTTTCTCTTCTGTAAAATGAAGGAATTGGAGCAGATGATCTCATAAAGCTTACCTTTAGCTCTAAATTTTGTGATTCTTCCCATTTTACAGATGAGGGAACTTTCTTTTTCCTTTTTTTCCCCTCTTTGGAGGCAATTGGGGTTGTGACTTGCCCAGGAGTCACATACCTAGTCAGTATCTGAAGCTGTATTTGAACCCAGATCCTTCTGATCTCAGTGCTCTATCCACTGTACCACCTAGCCATCTCTGGTGAGGGTACTTTCTTTTTTTTCCAATCAGCAGTGAACTTTATTTTTAAAAAGAAGAAATACATTACCAATATGAAAAATGAAAGGGGCAAATTCACCAACAATGCAGATTAAATTAAAGCAATTATTAGGAGTTATTTCTTCAATCATATATCAACATAACTGAAATGTATGAACATCTACTAAAATATAAATTACCCTTATTGTCAGAAGAGGAAATAAAGTACTCAAATAAGCATATCTCAGAAAAAGAACTTGAAGAAGCCAGGACCAGGTGGATTTTCAATTGAATTCCGCCAAATATACAAAGAACTATTCTAAAACTAGATAGATAAAATATGGTCAAGAAGGATTCCTACCAAATTCCTTCCATGACATAAACATGGTCCTAATACCTAATCCAGGGACAGCAAAAGCAGGGGAAAAAACTCCAGATCCATCTCTCCAATGAACACCAATGCAAAAGTGTAAAAATAACAGCAAGGAGACTACAACAATGTATCACAAAACACTGTGACCAGGTGGTGGAACAGTCAAAGAAGGAACAGTCAAAGAAGATAAACAAATTTCCCCAAATCATATAGTTTTCCCTCTTCCCCCTCTCCCCCTCTCTCCCTTCCCCTCTCTCTCTGCCTTTGTCTCTCTGTCTCTGTCTCCCTCCCTTCCTCCTCTTTTCCTCTTTTCCTTCTCCTTCCCCCTCTTACTCTCTCCCTCTCTCCCTTCCCCTCCTTTTCCCTCTTCCTACACCTCATCTTCTCCTCTTTCCCTTTCCCTATCCCTGTCCCATTCCCTCTCTGTCTTTTCCCCTCCTGCTCCCTTCTCCCTCCCTCTCTTTCTCTCTTCCTGTCTCTCATTCTTTCTCTTTTATTATCTAGTCAGAGGCTGCAAAGAAGATATTTCAGACTAACTTCATTTCAATTCAGTTGGTACTAAAAGGCTGCTTTATGTAAAAATACTCTAAAGACTTTTCTGAGTGAAATTCTCTCTATAGTAGTACTCAAAACAGACTAGTTTAATGAACATTTCCTTCCTCTCCAGCCCTTTCTGCCGGCTTTGGTCACTGAACTATTCCTCAGTTTGGCTCTAGTATTTCTCATAGTACAGTAGTCCCTCCTTCCAGTTCCATCTTACAGTTTTATAATATTCAGATAATTAACAGACACAGGGATAATAACTCAGATCATTTTTGCCCTCAGCAAGAAAGGGGGCTTTTTATTACATACAGGCTCTTTTTATGGAGCTATGTCTATAAAGTGGAGAGTTGGTAATTATATGATGAATTCAGGCTGTATAGACAGTTGGTTTGGACAGTTTCTGGGAATGTTTTAAAAGATGAGACTTGCCTAATTATGGGGACAGCTGGATGGAATAGGAGAGGAGGAAGATTTAATATTGTTTTTTGTCTTCTGTTCCAACTTCCCTCCTCTTACCAAATGGCTGATCAGAGCAATGATTGTCTCTCTGGATGTTTTCCTGTCCTCCTTTTTGGTCTCCTTAATACCAAAGGCTGCTGACCCACAAATGATTCCACCTGGAAACACATTGTTATTTGCTCTGCAGATAGCCCCTATATTTAGAAATTCAAGACATTGACATGTTTCCACCATCCAAAATGTTCAACTGTTGGGCATTTTGATTTGGAGGTTCCCATAGGTGTCTCGAGATCAACATATCCAACAACATATCTTCTCCTTCCCCATCACCCTGAATCTTTATTTCTTCTGAACTTCCTATTCCTATGGAGGCATCATATCCTCCTCCTGGTTCCCTAGATCCACACCTTCAATATGATCCTCCATCCTTATCCAGTCAGTGACCAGATCTTGTCATTTCTATGCTTTCTCTCTCACAAACATCTATTGCTCTGTACTCATATAGTCATTACCCTACTTCAAGACCTTGTCATCTTTTGCCTTTTAATTGGTCTCTTTGTTTCAAATCTCTTCCTACTCCAATTCATTATCCAAAGTGATTCTCCTAAAATGTAGGTCTGAACACTTTACTACTTAGTAAATGCAAATGGCTCCCTATTATTTTCAGGATAGAATAAAAAGTCTTCAGTTTGACATTTAAAATCTTCACAACTTGGCCCCTTTCTACTTTTCTGATCTTTTTTACATCATATTCCCACACATCCCATAATTCAGCAACATTGACCTTACTATTCCTTGTACTTGTAACTCAGCTCTCCATCTATATGTTTTTGTATTTCCATTTCTAGAATATTCTCCCTTTCACTCTTCTACATAATCTCTGACTTCATTTAAGACTGAGATCAAGTGTTACCTCTTTTATGAGACCTTCCTGGTCCTCTTAGGTACTGTTACCATCCCTTGTAAGAGTATTTTCTGTCTAATCTGTATTTATCTCAGATGTTTATACATATTATATATACATACATATATATATATATATATATATGACAAAATCCATGATGTGTATATATGTTATATAATATACATGGGGCATATGGAGTTTTCAAGGAGGACTACCACTTTTGGTGTAAGGGCTACTCATGCCACATCTACCTGGCACTTGAGTGTCACCTGTGGCTCCAAGAAGCTGTAGCATGTGCAATGGCCACATCCTGATAAACCACCTTGGCAGTTGTGCTAACCCAGGTTGGGGATAACTTCAAACCTGTTGGTGAGTCATAGGGGGTTATCTACCCCAAGCATGTGAAGACCCCAATCTTGGGTGGATGAGAACAATTTGTTCCAGCGGCCTTAGGCACTGATGCAGGGATATAGAGCTCTCAGACATTAAAGACCCCAAGATCATCCACTGTATCCCAGGCCATCACCAGTCATCCTGACTTTTGCCTTTCCACTGGATTTCAATGGCTCTGGAAGAGAGAGGGAGGCTGATGACTTTGTGCAACTCTTCCTCACTTAAATCTAATTCATTCACAAGTCAAGATATCACCCTGTAATGTCACTGGTCCTCTTTGAAAATGAAAGATAAACAACAACAACAATAATATAAATTCATATATGTGTATGTATATGTGTATATATAAATATATTGTAACAACAACTTAGATATATACACATACACACACATCTTTATTAGAACGAAAGCTCCTTGAGAACAGTAACTTGTTTTACTTTTCTTTGAATCCCCAATGTTTATCACAGGCCTGGCACATTGTAAATGCTTCATAAGTGCTTCTCATTGAATATTTCTACTTTTGTGTATTAAGTATCAGTCATCCCATAACATGATCCAAGTTTAGGAGAGAGAATTAGCAATTCTCTTGCTGTTAGGTGAATATGAGGTTCTGGGTTCTAAAGCCTGTCTCAATGTCTACTTTTTTAAACTGTGAATTTCAATGTTAAACCACTTACTTTTAAATAATATTTTATTTTTCCAAATACATGCAAAGATAGTTTACAGTGTTCACTTTTGCAAAACCTTGTGCTCCAAACTTTTCTCCCATTTCCCTCCTTGCTTCATGCTGCACAAGAAAAATCAGATCAAAAGTGGAAAAACATGAGAAAGAAAAAAAAAACAAGCAAACAACAACAAAAATTGTGATATGAAAATTCTTGGCTTTGATCAACATTCAGTCTTCATAATTCTCTCTTTAAATGCAGATGGCACTCAAAAGTCTGCTTTTTTGTTGTATATACTTGAGCAAATCATATTATAATAACTGACATTTATATAGACCTTTAAGGTTAGTTAAGTGCTTTATGTACATCATTCCTTCTGACTCTTACAATAATCTTTCAAGGGAAATACTCTAGTATTATCAGAGGACTTAACTGTACAACTTTCAGTAAGTTGGCAAACCTCTTTGGGTCTTAGTTTCCTAATCTATAAAATTGGGGCATTGGATTAGATGATCTCGAAAGTCCTTTCCAGTTAAAAATCAATTTTACTGATGAAAAAATGTTGCTTTGATTTTTGCCTGTAATTCTCTAGGTAGTAGGTGCTGAAGCAAGGAGTGTTCAGGTATCTCTTAACTCCATGTGCAGCATGATTTTCATGGCATCAAACTGACTCAGTCTTTCTAGACTTCACTTTTTCCTTTTATAAAATGAAAGAGTTGAACCAGATGTTCTCTGAGGTTTCTTGTAGCCCTAAAATCCCATGAGCCCATGACTTTAAGAAGCTCACTTTCTTTGTGTCAAGGGTCAGAAATCAAGAAGAAATTGTTGGTACCAAGGTGGGTTAATAATCCATAAAAAACAAGAACAACAACAACAAAAAAACCCAGCAAAAAGCTCCTTTGAAAATGGTAGGTCTATTGGCAGTTCCATATTGCTAAACTATTTCAAATCCTGAAAATATCCCTCAAGTTTGAAGGACACGAATAGCATCTTTTCAATTGGTATAGAGTGGTTTATTTGGGGCTTTTATTAGGTGAGGCTCAAACATTTTCATTTTTAAAGATTCAGGAAAAAAATTCAGGACCTTTTCTTCTGAGAGAATGGACTGGAATTATAGATGCTGATACGAGAAAGAAGATATAGCCCAGGAGAAGAAGAAAAACTAGAAGAAGGAGAAAAAGAAACAAGATTGAACTACATGTGAAAAAAATAAAGGGACAAAAGTGTTTGTTCTATAGCCAGATGAAAAATACCATTAAAATAAATTTGTGTTATCTGTTTTTCCCCCTTGTTTTTCTTTTCTGTCGAGCTTGTTGTTTAATTTGGCTGAAGAAACTGCTGGCAACCATAGGAGATGTCCGAGAATGGAAAGACACAGGAGGTCTCTGAGAAAGGCTGCCCTCCTCTTCTCTGGAAGTCAGGCTGATTCCTGCAAAGTGCTGACATCTGGTTCCAGATGGGCTAGGTTCAGAGATCATCCACAGTCTAAATCATTCTTGTTTTGTGTGTTAGGATTCTTTGGGGATGTAGTGAGGCTCACTTCCCTTACCTGGTTTGTACTTGTGAAAGTTTGGGGTGTACAAGGCAGGGACCCAGTTTGAGGAGATGAAATAAGGTGTGTGTGTGTGTGTGTGTGTGTGTGTGTGTGTGTGCGCAAGAGAGAGACAGACAGAGACAGAGAGACAGAAAGAGAGACAGACATACACAGAGAGACAGACAGAGACAGAGACAGAAAAAGAGAGTGATAGAGAGAGAAAAGGAGGGAGGGAGGGAGAGAGAGAGACAGAAAGAGAGAGAGAGAGAGAGAGAGAGAGGTAAAAACAGACAGACAGACAGACACATAGAGAGAGACAGAGACAGAGACAGAGACAGAAAAAGAGAGTGATAGAGAGAGAAAAGGAGGGAGGGAGGGAGAGAGAGAGACAGAAAGAGAGAGAGAGAGAGAGAGAGAGAGAGAGAGAGAGAGAGAGAGAGGTAAAAACAGACAGACAGACA
>JAJPUD010002390.1:11588-47579 GCA_023553655.1 Myrmecobius fasciatus | reverse complement strand
GAGAGAGAGAGAGGGAGGGAGGGAGAGAGAGAGGGAGAGAGAGAGAGTTTAGGACAATGGTAAAGACGTGGCGATAAACACATAAAATATAAAAAACCATCCAAAGCAAAGGTAGATTTGCATGCTACATTAGCATGTTATTTTCCTTGGACAAATTCTAGGGTGATCAGACTAGTTTGATGGTTTTCTCTGGATAGAAATTTGGAAAGGGGTTGATATATCACTGCCTTCATAAAGAAGAGAAAACTAGGATGGATAAATTCATTTATGAAGGTCAGGCAGTGAGGGGGTGACCCTGATCCGGGGTCTCTCCACTCCCAGGCTGGTTCTCTTTCCATTATAGCACACTGGCTTCTCTAGGTTCATGCCTTTAGGGCTAGATCAGGGCAGTGTTGAAGCTGAGCACAGATTGATTAGTGCCTGGGTGGGAGGTTGGCAGGCACTGGGCCAATATCAGCAGGAAGGTGGAGAACAGGCTAGTTAAGGTCAACTGTGTTTTTATGGCTTGCCTTCTATTAAAATGTAATCACGGAAAAATCGTACATTATTTCTGTAGAATGACTGATTACCGGCAGATGGCAGCATTGCATAACCTAGCTGAAAAAAGCCACATTTCCTACTAATTCATTGGACCCCAAGCAGAGCTGGAAGAAGCCTCAGAAAAAAGCTTATGTACTATGTACTACATAGTCCTCATTTTACAGATGAGGAAATTGGGACCCAGAGAATTTCAGGGACTTTTCCAGGGTCACGTGGTAGTAAGTGGGGTAGATCCAGGATTCACACCAATTCTGTGATTCCCAAGCCAATTTTCTTTTCCACAGCATCCCAGTGATCTTAATGGCTGATAATTCCCTCCTTTTTCCTTTTTTTTTTGCATGGAAGCCCATTTTAAAGCATCAAATTCAAATAAACTAATGCTCTTTAATTGCCTGTTATGGACACAGCTCAGTACCAAGTCTTGGGGTACAAAGTTGGAAAAATGACAATTCCATATTTAGCTAAGTATGATATGAAGTAGAATATAATAGGGGCAAGGGAATGTATTCCTACGTGTTCTAGGAAAATTCAAGGGTGGAGGCAAAGATTGCTTTTAACTAGGGGAGGAGGGTAGATCAGGGAAGCCTTCAAAGAGCTGAGTCTTAAAAAAAGATGAAGGATTTTGATATATGAAAGCAAAGAGAGAATACATTTCAGGCAATGTAAGACAGATGTACAGAAGCAGAAGAGATCACAATGGAATTGGGAATAGAAGATGAAGCAGGTTGGCTGAAATGTAGAATATGTGAAGGCAAATAATGTGAAATAAAACTGGGAAGGGAGGGGAGAGACAGATTATAGAGGGACTTAAATGTCACATTAATGAGTTTTTAAAAAATTCTTTAAGCAAGCGTGGGTTTTTCAGCAAAGGAGTCATACCTGTGTATTAAGAAGATTAATTTGGTGGCTGTGTGAGTCTTAGATTGGAGAGGAAAGCAAGTAGAGACAGGGAGGTTATTATGATATTAAAAGGTTATAATAGCTCAGGCAAAAGCTGATGAAGGTCTGAGTGAGTTGGACACACACAAGACATATTGTGGAAGTAGAATTAATTGGACTTTGGGGACTGATTCCATGCAGGGGGCGGGGTGTATGTGGAAAGTCAAAGATTATTTTGAGATTTCAAGATTAAGTAATTGGAAGGATGGTGTTGCCTTCCATAGGAAGTAGGGTGGTCCATGTTTGATGAGTTCAGTACCACTGAGACATCAAGATGGAGTTTCTGGCAAGTGATGGATCAGTCAATGAAAGTGCACTGAGGGAAAGATAGTGGCTGTGGCAAAGAAGACCATGTTAGGGAGCATCCATGACAGTGAGCATCCATCAGAAGAGATCAAGAAAGTGTCAGGGAAGTGACAGTGAAGCAATGGAACTCTGAAGGGAGAGAGGATGGAGATAGGGAATATGAGTGAAAGAATAATTGCTTGGGAGCAGTACAAGATCTTCCCTCTGAACTAGAGCTTCATTCTTGTCTATATTGCAACAAATGATTGTGTAATTCATCAACTTTTCAATAACTTTAGTTGGTGAGGGAATGGTGAAGGGAGACAGAGGCTGAAGGAGAAGGGAAAGGGAATACCTATTCAGCCTTTATAGTCTTGGGAAAAGATCCTTTATGTGTTCTGTACTGTGTAAATAAAATCTTTTTGTGGTGTTTTTCTGTTTGATGTTTTGTGATTCTGAGTGCTAATCTAGAACTAATTTTGGGGGACATCATATGCTGATTTTCCTGGGTATTTCTTGGATGAAGGCAAATAAGACCAGATCCATTGATTAGGAGAAAGCTAAAAACAAACAAACAGCAAAAACCATTACCATCACTACCACCACCACCATCAACATAAGCAAGGTGAACGTGTTGTGCAAAAGGGAAGGAGCCAAAAGAGAAGAAAAGGTTGAAGATGAGTGAAAGGGCATGGTTAATGGAGCAAATTTCTAGAAAAGCTGTAATGGATGTGAGACCTCTTGAAGAAATCTGTTTGACTTTTTGTTGCCTCTAATTCTTAGACAATTTTTTTTCTTCTCCGTCTTAAATTAGCTTCTTGAAATTTTTATTCATTGTTCCTATTTCTACCCTCTGGGGCAATCAAAACAAATCTAATCTTTCATCCACCTGATAGTCCTTCAATACTTGAAAATGACTTTTATTTTCTCAAGACTCTTCACTTTTCTTCCTTTAATTCCTATTGGATACTCACTTCCTCCAATGAATCATCACATGGCATGACTTTGGTGCCATTTACCAATCCGTTTATTTTCCTCTGGATATTCTTCAGCTTTTCAGTGTCCTCAAAAATGTGGCAGTCAGACTTGAACACAAGTCTGACATGGTCTGATCAGGGAAGAGTGAAGGACTTTTGAAGCCATTTTGCTTGTTCTAAGTTTAACTTCAGTATAGTATAGGACCAGTTTACCTGATGAAAGGGAATTAGAAATGGTATTAGAAGCTGGAAGATAATAGAAAAAAGTCTGGAACAGCTACTGTGGTGAATGTGATAGTCAATAAAAGATAAATATGAATATTAGAATATATTGATGAGGGCACAGTTGAAGTTGAATAGTATGAATTTGTAGCGCAACTAGCCAATTTTGTTTATAGACCTATCCCTAAAACTTTTTAGAAATAGGCTCTTGAAAGTTATATGAGTGATGCACAAGTTCTGGGAAATCCTAGAATATCTTCAAATACAGATCTAGCAACAAACTATGCATCTATTGTGTGTGAGGACCATTTAAGTGTAGCAAATTGGTTACAAGGTGATGATTTTCTTTGGTCCCACCAACTCATGGAATATATTCTACTAAATAATGGAGATGTTATGATCTGGACTTAATGGAAGGAGTATCCCTTTGATGAAAAAGCATTTGAAGTTTGAAGGGAAATAACAAGATAATTTCTTAATTCTGGATTACATAACATGAGTAAACATATGACAGGGAGGTCAGAGGGAGAAGGAATTGTTTGGCTGAGGGAAACCAACCTGGTTATAAACCTTTCTCATATATAATCTACAGTATGGATAATCCACACAGTGAGAAATCAAGAGTTGCCTATATATAATTTTTAGGAAAATATGATTACAGTTGTAACCAGTTTCTTTCATATCTTATTTCTGCCCCATTCCTTTAACTAAGAACACACACACAAACATATATATGTATATATATGTATATATAAACATACACATACATATACACATATATATTTATTTCATTGTTTATATCTTAGAATGGAGAATACATTCTCTGACAATTCATGCTTCTTTTGATAAATGTTAGGTGTTGACCATCACTCCAGCAACTCTGTTATTAAGGTTTCCATGGTGTTTACATAATAGACCTGAACCTTTATCCCTTTTGTACTGTCAGGTAACATTTTGTTTAAAAATGATTAATCCCATAATTTTGTCCAAATGACTTTAATCTGCTAAATAAATTACCAAGTAGACCGGCATGCTCAGTCTTTCTACCCCAGCTCCATGGAGACAGAGGCAGGGGCTGTGTCAAGGACAACAAATGGGAATGTTAATTATGAGACTTGGGTTCTAATCTTAGCTCTGGCAGTAATTAGCTGGGTGACCCTTGGCACACTGCCTTTGCTCTCTAAGTCTCACTTTTCTTGTCTGTATGATATATATCTTGGATTAAGATGGTGCCTAAAGTTCCTTCTGGCTCTGATTGTCTGTGTTGCTATGGCTGTTGAGTCAACATGTCACAAGAGTCAAGATAATTCCCCACTCTGGGCCTTAGCATAAAAAGAATGTTGAGATGGGAAAACATTGAGAACTTCTGCCTCTTAGTGTTAGCTGAATGCAAATTATTATTACTGTTTTCATTCTGTCTGATCAATCAATAGATGGCACAGATGGCTTGAGGTGAGGAACAATGCAATCCTGAAGACATAGAGCTTCCTGAATTACAATAATATATTTATAGGACTATTATCAAGTAGAAAAAGCCCAATCTTGGTCCCTTGCTTCTGAAATTGGTTCTCAGAGATTTGAACAGATGGCTTAGAGTTCCCTCAAAAGGTTAAAAGTTAATTTAGTGTTTTGTTGATGAGTCATTGCTACCTTGCCTGTCTTACATTCTGAGGCAGATTCTGGTAACTTTGGGACGCAACAATATGAAATGAGAAATGGATTTTGAGTCAGAAGACTTGGGTTTGTGTTCTGACTTGGCTGCTTTCTAACACTGTCAACCTGGGCAAGACCTTCATTTCCCCCCTGCCCCACATCTATAAAAAAGAGGTTGGACTAGAAATCCATTACTGCCCTTTTCTGTCATTCTGTCCTTGGTTACCTCCTAATCACCAACCCCAAATCCATAATTGCTTTTTAATTGTCATCCTCTGTGATCTTTTTATAGTTTTGATATTGTCTACCACCCTCCTTCCTCAATATTTTCTCCTTCCTTGGTTTCAGAGATACCATGCCCTCCTAGTTCTTCTCCTACCTTTTTATTTTTTGTCTTTTCATTGGTTCCTCATCCTCTTCCCTGGTATTTATGGGTTTTTCTCAAGCTTATGTTTCTTTTCTTTCTATACATTCCATTGCCATTCTCCTTCATTTCCAAGATTGCATTTTTATCTACTTATTTATCTATTTAGATATATTTATAATCATTCACTCATTGTTTATTTTTGTATTCTAAACTTAACAAACACCAAGTAAGATGACCATTTTCTTTTTTTTTAAATTTAATTTAATTTTTAATTTTATTTTATTTGCACAACATATGTGTGGGTAATTCTTCAACAATAACCCTTACATAGCTTTCCGTTACAAATTTTTCCCCCCAACTCCCCACCCCTCCCCTAGATGGCAGGATATCCACTACATGTTAATTATGTTAAAATATTGGCAAATCGAATATATGTATACATATTTCCAAACTTATCATTGTTGTGCAAAAGATGACCATTTTCAAATACAAAATAATTATATATCATATTGTGAATTTTTATTACAGAGAGAATTTGTTTTCTTTTTCAGCTAATTCAATTTATAACATTTAAAGGTGTCCTATTAATCTGTGAGTCATTCTGGCTTTTTTATAATTTTGTCTGTATATTGAAAATGTTTGAATGACCTTTTCTTTTCTGCCCTTCCTTGCTTCCTTGCTTCCTCTCTTTCTCCCTTCCTTTTTTCTTCTCTTCTTTCCTCCCTTCTTTCCTTTCTCTTTCTTTCTCCTGATCTTTCTGGCCTCCTTCCAAAATAATGGAAAAAAGAAAACAAAGCCTATTATATACAATTAAATAAAACTAATCCACATATCACCTTTGTATCAAAACATATTTTATTCTACATATTGCTTCTATCACCTTCCTGTCAGGATGTGAGTATCATGTTTTATCACTGGTCCTCTGGTAGTTAGTTATTATATTAATCAGAGAACTTATATCATTCAAAATTATCTTTGCAGTGGTGTTATTATATAACTTGTTTTTCTGTTTCTGCTCACTTCATTCTCCATTAATTCCTACATGTCTTGTTATTGTTTCTTCTTTCATCATTTCTTTTGACACAATAATATTCCATTCCATTTATATGCCAATTCTATACCCTAATTGATGGGTATATCACCTTAGTTTCCAATGCTTTGCAAATACAAAGAGTTGTTTTAAATATATTTGTATTGGGAAACGGCCATCTTACTTGGCCTTTGTTAAGTTTCGAATACATAAATAAAAATGAATGAATGACTATAAGTATAAAGGGTATGGGTCTAGTATTGAAATGCTGGGTCAAACACAGCTTAGTGGTGTGTGTGTGTGTGTGTGTGTGTGTGTGTGCGCACGGCACAGTTAAAAATTGCTTTCCATAATGGCTGAACCAGTTTATAGTTCTACCAACATGATAGAATGCATGTTTCCTCAATGATCCTTTAATCCTTGTCATTTTCCTTTTCCATGTCATCCTTGTCATTATGATGGGTATAAAATAGAGCCAGAATTGCTTTAATATACATTTCTCTAATTTTTAATGATTTTGAGCATTTTCTCAGATGGTTGTTAATACTTTGGATTTCTTCCTTTGCAAACTATGTTCTTATCTTTTGTCTGCTGGAGATAGATCAGCTCCTTCCTAGAATTTTAACTACTGCCAACATGGAATGTCTCCCATATTTACATATCCAGCTGTGCCTTCTCTTTTAAGCTGTAGGTCCACATCTTTAATTGCCTATAGGACACTAAAAAATCTCGACTGGATAGAACATTGACCTGACTCTAATAAAATGAAATTCAGAAGGAAAAAAATGTAAAATCTTACAGGTAGGTTGCCAACTTTGCAAGTACAGAAAAGGCAAGACAAGGTTATATTGCAGTTTAGCTACAATAATCTGGAGAAATTACTAGATGGTAGCTGAAAAAGCTAATGTGAGAATTTGGGGCTGCAGAATTCAGTCCCACTGTATTCTAGTGAATCCCACTGTCCTACAATAACCACAATACTACAGTACACAAAACTACACTTCTTACAATAGTAGTAATAGAAGTAGAAAGAGAGGAAGGAAGGAAGCAAGGAAGCAAGGAAGGACAGAAGGCTTAGGACAGAGATAGGAGATAACCATGGAATCACAGGGATGGAATTTATCTTAATTTTGTTTTCCTTTTTTAATCCTGGCTTTGATGCTTACTATCTATGTGACCTCCAATGATAACTAATTTCTTTGGCCCTCAGTTTTTTCTTGTTTGCAGATCTAAAGATGGCACAATCATCAAGAAGATCTGAGTTCAAATCTGACCTCAGACACTAACTGGGCAAGTCAGTTAATCCTATTTGCCTCAGTTCCTCAGCTGTAAACTGAACTGGGGAAGGAGATGGGAAACCACTCCAGTATCTCTGCCAACAAAACCCTGAATGGGGACAGGGAAATGACTGAAATGATTGAACAACAATAACACTTGTCTGACCTTTGCACAATACATTAATCTCTCAGTTTACTCCTTTGAAAAGAGGAGAAGGGGTCAGACTCAATGATCTCTAAAGTCCATTTTATAATGTTCTTGAATCCTAGCACATTAACTCTCATTGGTTAGGTCTACAAAACATGCATTCTGAAACTGAGAGCAGTTTCAAATGAGTGGTAGTAATAGAATCTCAACCACTCAGGGCCAAGAGAAACATCAAGTATTAGCAACTTTCCCAAGAAGTTTAGAAATTAATGGCAAGAAAAGAGAAGAGTGGGAATAGTAGCTGCTCATATTGAAGAGTCAAGGACTGGGGTGATCTGAATGTGTTTATTGTGGATGGGAAGAAGATACTGAAGAGGGAAAGTTTAAAGATGAATTAAATAATATGATAAATGAACATTTATTAAACACTAAATGCCAGGGATCCATATACAAAGAAAGAAGTAATCTTTATATTCAAGAAGCTTACATTCTAGTGAGGGAGACAACATATGTAAACAAACATATATATGTATCTACACACCCATATCTATATGCATATGCATGTATACTTAAAATTTATGTATATCTTTTTTCCCTCCAGAAATCTGATTGTTAAACATTTATCAGCACACTCCTGTAATGTAGGTATATACAAACTAAATATAAAAAGAAAAATACAAAGTAATTAAATACAATGTAGTTGGGGGGAAGGGCACCAACATTTAGAGGTGGGGACTAAGAAAATTTTCACAAAGAAATGCTTGATATATATGAGAAAGGGCATGTTGTTGCAACAAGGTCTTGGGAGAAGCAAGAAGGGTCAAAATCTGATAGTGGGATTAGCCTTAGTCGGGGCTAAGAGTGCCTCTTTCTGTGACCAAAGGCAAAGGGTAAATTCTGAAATTTGATGAATTAAGGTTAATGGAGAAAGAACCTACTGAATGAGAACACAGCTTACAAAATCTTCACTTAAGTAGAGTTTCCTTTAAATTAATTCCCCTTAAAGAAGACATGAAGCCAGTTGGTTTTAGAGTAATAAGAGCATGCTTGGATAGCAGAGGAGAAAGAAGAAGAGGTTTGAAGGTGATGCTGTAGAGAATGAGGAAATCATTAAGGGTAGAGTAGCTGGTTTGTTGAGCAGCTATAGCTATCCAGGTGAGGTTGTCGACCTAAAAATTTCTAGTTGACAACGTGTACTACTGCAACATTAGGAATGAAGATAGGGAAAGGGCTATGTTTTCAAGACTGACAATCAAAAAGGCTAAAATCCTTGAGCAGTGACCTGGAGTCTATTGTGTATTTCTTCTGGTTCCCCCAAGTCAATACGAACCCAACATATGTACAATTTAGGCTCAAAGATTGATTATTATGGTTAAATCCACTGTCATTTCAGTATACTTGTCAGTCAGGTCAGATATATTGTATCAATCAATTGTAGTCAATCAATCATATTATATTATATCAATCTCTCTCCACTGCATGGGTTACACATATAGGCAGCATAGTGTAGAGGAAAGAGCTCTTGTCTGTAGCTAGAACCAGGGCACTAGTACCAGCTCTTTCACTAGTAGCTGTGTGAATGTAACAAATTACTTTGACTTTCTACATCTCAATACCCTCATTTATAAGACAGAAATAGAAGTAAGGCATTTCTATTCCCCCTGCTTCTACTCTAGTGGATTTTTTTATTGCCATCTTTTGTTTTTACATTGCCTGGATTTCTCCCTTTATTCCTCCTTCTCCTTCCTCTCCTATTTCCAGAGAGTCCTACCTTATAACAAAGATCTTTTAAAGAAGAGAAAGAAATGAAAATAAATTTAGCAAAACTGATTGACATATCACAAAAATCTGGTGTTACATGTAATATTCTGTAGTCAATAGATCCCAACATTTGTCAAGAAAAGAGGATAGGGGATTAAGGGCTTATTCTTTATAAACATATAAGCTGAATATAAAACATTAAGTTTAGATGTTTTAAGGATATAAAAACATTCATTTACTATACTACTACACTAGACTATTATAATAGTTATTTTTTTCCCTTTGGGTCTGCTTACTTCCCTTTGCATCAATTCTTATAAATCTTTTAATTTGTCACTATATTTATCATGTTTGTTTCTTATAGCAAATTAATATTCCATTATATTAATGTACCACAATTTGTTTAGCCATTCCCCAACAGATCTATTTTATTTTCTAGTTCTTTGCTTCCACAAAAAGCAGATAAATATTTAGATATAAATGGAAGCATATATGGAAACTTAGATGACTAGGTGGTGCAGTGCATAGACTGCCAGACCTGAAGTAAGGAAGACTCATCTTTTTGAGTTTAAATTTGGCCTCAGTCACTTACTATGTGACTCTGGCCAAGTCACTTAACCTTGTATGCTTTATTTTCCTATCTTTAAAATGAGCTGGAGAAGAAAATGACCATTCTAGTATCTTTGCTGAGAAAATCCTAAATAGGGTCATGAAGAGTCAGACATGACTGAAAAATGATTAAAGAACAAGAATAAATATGTAGGAACCTTTTTTTTGGGGGGGGTGATAACGATCTCTTTGGGGGTATACACTTATGAATAGAATCTCTGGGTAAAAAGATATGGACAATTTAGTCAGTTTTTCTTTTTTGCATAATTCCAAAATTGCTTTCCACAATGGTCCCGCCAATTATAGCTTCCGCAATAACACATTAGTGTGCCTCACATTTTTATTCTTTCTGCATGATCTGATTCTAACTTTTCAACTACTATTCATTTCTTACTAGTCCAAGCTCAAGTCCTTAGCCTGGTATTCAAGGACTAGTTTAATCTAATATCACTTTAGTTTTCTGGCCTTATATTAAGAAATCACAGAATTTTCAAACTTGAAAAAGATTGTTGTGGCTACACAATCTTTTAGGCAAAGCCTAAAAAAAATAATTTCCTCTGTAACACATCTGAGAAATCATCCAATCTTTACTTGGAGACGTCCAGTGATAGGAAAACCATTCCCTACTTAGGTAACCCATTCCACTTTGGCTTAGTTTTAATTGTTAAGAAGTTTCTCTGTACCTCAAGTCTAAATTTGCCTCATTGGGACATCCATCATTAATCTAACACTGTTTTTATATTCTAGCCAAACTGACATTTTTACTGACTTTCCATATTTGCTGTGTGTATTTCTGTATTTTTGTGTTTTTCCCTGTGTCTAGGATACCACCCTCCTTCTTCATAAAAATCACTGAATCCTTACCCATTCTTTAAAATACACTTCTTTTATAATTTTCTGATATTCCCTTTGATAATAACCTTTGGTCCCTCAGACATCCCTTAGAACTTTATGTGTACCTCCTTTATGAACTTACCTCCCCTGTTGCAGTGCTTTATACTAGTAGATGCTTAATACATATCTCTTGAATTAAACAGTCAAGTCAACTCTGGGGTCTCTAAATCCCCTCCCTTAAGCTCTAAGATATAGTCTTACGACCAGTGTGGTTTTAGGTAGATGTTCTACATTATTCACACCAATGAACACCACTTATTTAAGTTTCATGATAAACAACTAGTTAAGGTAAACAATCCTTTGAATGTATAGCAATGACTGGAAGTATTTTTATAATTATACCTTTTAGGATAATTACATATTATTTCCCTTCATGCAGTCTACATTCCAGACAAACTGGCCCACTTGTCTCTCCCACAGACCATTCTGTTTCCCATTTTGCTATCTACATCCCCCATGCTTAGAATGTCTTTTCTTCTCACCTTTTAGAATTCCTAGCTACCTTCAAAGCATCACTCCTGTTCTACACCATCCATTTCCTGAACCCTCAGCTGCTAGAGATTCTCCATGGAAATAACTAGTATTTATTGTTTGTACTTGTATATGTATATACTATTGCCCCAGAGCAAATGTAAAGTCTTTGAGAGCTGGTTTCCCTTTTGTCCCTGTCCTCCCAACAGCTATCATTTTGTGTAACACAAACATATATATATATATATATATATATACATATATATGTATGTATGTATATATATTTCATTGGTAATTCCATGTTTCAGGAATAAATGCTGAGATTCTGTAGAATACAAATATTATGGGTCACTTCCTGGATATCTCTGAGCCTTGCTTCACACACTCTGGCTGCCTCCTCCTCTTTCTTTTCTTTCTCTTCTTTTTCTCCTCTTTCTCCTTTTCCTTCTCCATCTTCATGTCCTCTTCCTTCTCTTTTTCTTCCTCCCCTCTTCCTCCCTTTGTTTCTCATCTTCTCCCTAATAGAACACCTTCACATCCTCAGCTCTTTGACTCTGGGCTCTGATTAGGGAGATTTCACCCAGTGATGTTCAGTGTTAAGCCCCTTCTGTCACTTCCTGGCCATCTCCCCACATCCGTCTTTTTATCCACTCATTTCCTGGCTCTAGCTCCCCTTCATATATTATGCACTCTCCCCTCCCCTCTAGAATATTAGCTCTTTGAGGGCAGCAGCTTCCTGCTTCCTAGTTCTTATATCCCTAGCACTCCCTAGCACTCTTGTATCCCCCTAGAATGGGGATAATATTACAGTACCTACCTGATAGAACTATTATGATGCTTGAATGTCTTTCTTACTAAAGTTTAAATTGATATTTAAATGTCACTATAAGGGATCACAGAAATGTGACTATCATTACTGGGAGGGGTCTGCTGAGATCACTGAATGAGTTCTGTGTGCATCAGTCCTAACAAATGGCCATCCATCCACATCCATCCACATGTGATCAGCTGTGACACCATCACCACTTGCATCCCTGTCATGTTCTCAAGTCCTATTCAAAAACACATTAAGAAACAATATTCTTTGACTATTTTTTTTTGTGTTAAAAACCCAAAATGAACCAAAGCAATAAGCCTCACTAGCCACCCTGCAGATTCCGTTGTCAATACTAGAAATTCTTCATTGAATAATGCGAAAGGAAACATTTCACAAAGAAGGTATTCATTCCAAGCAGATTATGGAAGCATTGCCAATAGGTCTTGCTCCTGCCCTCACCAGAGCTATTTATCTGCTGGGTACTGAATCTCCCTCAGTGAGGTCATCGGACTTTTCCTCTTATTATGCTTAATCTTGCTGACAGTATGGGTTCTTCTGAACATCTTTCTTTTCTGTGATATTGAAAATCATCTTTCTGTGCCTGAAAAATATCAGACTATTGTGATATTCTGACAAAATGGCTTAATTTTTTCAGAGACAACACAGCTGATGACAGAGGCATGTTACCTAATGCAGGAACTGAGACATTTGAAGGGTAGTCGACAGTTGTGGTGTTAAAAGGTATGGCCAGGGAGAAAGTATGATCAGCAATGACATGTTCAGATGGAGAAAGTTCTAAAACACAAATGTGGTTTAGAGGAAAAGAATTACTAATATCAGGAGCTTGGTTTAATAGAAATAGGAATAAGGAGAGCTAAGTTCTAGTTTTAGGATTGCCACTAATATGCTACATTATTTGGGAATTGGAATGGATTCTCATTATCTTATCTTCTTCCCCATCTCCCAATTAAGTAAATTACCTTGACCGATAAGAAACATGGATGCCTCTTACACTAGTGATTTCCTTCTGGTCACTTGCTTTAGAGAACCACAAGTGGATTTCACAGTGAATATACTTGATAACACGAGCCAGGAAATTAATTTGTGTAGTTGGTATTGTCTTCCATTCTCCCCTTGTATAAGTAGGTTTATTTTTTCATATCCCATGCCAAGGGGTCTGTATGTTCCTAAAAGGGTCGGGACTCCATTAGTGACCTGTGAGCCTGTGCCTGTGGCCAGTGGGGAGATGATCAGATTACTGAGAGTATTCCCTGCCAATGAGAATTGGTCCTAGCCTAGATTAAGAAGATTTTTGTCTAAGAGTGTGCCTTTAAAGTTCCCATTGCTATTTTCCAAGAGTAGCATCTGGGGGAATGGGAGAGAAGACCATGTTCTTCTAGGATCACCAGGCTCCTTTGGATGATTTTGAAGACCTTGTTCCTGGGGTCCCTGTTTCCTTTGTCAGTGATAGGGAAAGGGTGGATTGTAACATGAATAGACTGATTCTGTGCTAATACTTTTCTGATGGTTACCACCTACAAACTTGATAATTCCTCCCTGAGACTCCCAACAGTATCCATTAAGCCTTGAGAGTGATAGGAGAATGGGGAATGGTTTCTGAGTTGCGGGTAGAATTGCTATATCTCAGCTTTTCAAACACATCCTTAGGGTGATGGATTAAAATTTCTGAGCAAGCATCATATCAGCAGAGTGGAATAGTCTGTATCTAAATAGACTTATCATGACAGAGTCACCTTTTTGACATACTGACCTCTTAGGGGAGGTACCACACACAATTTTGACACACAGGATGTCAGAGGAGGGAGACAAGCACATATGGTAATTCATTCCCTCCTTCCCCACCCATGTCATCTAAATGCCTTTCTGCATGTGGACATACTGTTGGAACACAGAAAAGGACCTACACTCAATGATGCTTTCTCTAACACCCACAACAATGCAGTCTTGCCTTATTTGAGTTTCAGAGGCTTATGTAATTCTGATCACTTCTCTGCAGGTAGACCAATCTGCCCAGATAATGATAATACTTTACACACTAACACTTTGAAGTTTATAAATTGCTTTTTTTCACAATAACCCTATGAAAGAGGTGCTTAAAATATTATTATCCCCATTTTACAAATGAGGAAAGTTCAACTCAGGATCTAACAGTTCAGTAAATGCCAGATAAATCTCCAGAGATAGACAAATCTTCCCAAAGGCAGCAAGGTTGTGGGCAGCTTTAAATCCACCAGTTATAATAATCCCCTTTTTTCTCAAATGCCTTTTTGCATAGTCATTCAAAGCAGTTTTACCTGTAAATTTTCTTCTGCTGTCTTTTGTTTCTGCTAAATTTTCCTAGAGTGCCAACATTGCCCATTGTAATGGAAGTCTGGTGCATGCACAGAACCCTTGATTTACTCTGTTGATGTGACTTCTACCTGGGAGACTATAGAGCATACATAGACATTGAGTAATTGGTACTAGTTGGCTAATAGTTTGGTGAAGGGGAAGATCTCTGATTGGCTTTGTGAAGGTCAGTCTTGTATTTTGCTTTAGTGATTCATGGGAGGACTTGAGTGATTCTTTTGAGAGATGAGAGATCATGCGATAAGGCTCTTCTCCCTCTGAGACCATATGTCCATTCTTGATAAAGGAAGTGGAGTCTCCAACTTTGGGAGTTTCAAAGTGGGGGAGATGAAGCTACAGTCATCTAAGAATCAGAATCCAGATTGGGTTTTATATCTAGCCTGCACTGATGTGCCAAAGAATGAAGAAGAATCTTCAAGAGTTACTTTTGGGACTCCAGTCTAGGAGAAGGACTCATCTAGAAATCATACAGCATCTACATATAAATTTGTGGGGACAAAGGCTTTGTAGAAGCTGAGCTAAGATCCTCATCACATTTCATTCCACTCCCAGAGACTGAAGTGATCTGGGAGAGATTATACCTTGAAGTATTGGGGGAAATGCATATATTTTATTTTTGATATGACTTAGAAATAAATATCTCTGTAAAAGCTAATCGGTGTTAAGTTGCTTTTAAAAATCATTATTTATTTTAACATTTTTTAAAAATTGAGTCCCAATTCTCTCTCTCCCTCCTACCTTTACCTCCACTGAAAAAGCAACCAAAATAATATAAATTATACACATGAAATTATGTAAAACATATTTGCGTATTAGCCATATCACAAAACAAAGCAAAAAATGATAATGAAAGTCAGAAAATTATACTTCATTTTGCACACAGAATTTATCAGCTCTCTATCTCTGGAGATGGATAGATTTTTTTTCATCATGAGTCCTTTGTAATTTTCTTAGATCATTGTATTGAACAAAATAGCCAAATCTTTCTTGTTACTGTGCTGTGCTGTTGCTGTGCTACTGTGATCTTCTGATTATTTTCCACATCACTTTACATCAGTTCACATGGGTCTTTCCATGTTTTTTTGAAACCACCCATTTTGTCATTTCTTATAGCACAATAGTACTCCATTATAATCATATGCTACAACTTGTTCAGCCATTCTCCAACTTATGATCTTCCCATCAATGTTCAATTTTTGCCACCACAAAAGAGCTGATATATATATACACACATATACATATGCACATGTGTATATATACATGCTACCTATATACATATACATACACACATACCCATATGCATATATGTCCTTTTTCTTTTTCTTTGATTTTTTTTGGGGGTACAGACCTGGTGGTATTGCTGGACCAAAGGGTATGTACAGTTTTATAGCCTTTTGGACATTGTTCCAGGTTATTCTCCAGAACGGTTGGACCAGCTCACTATTCCAACTGTTCATTAATGAACTTATTTTCCCTTATGCCCTTCAATGTTTCTCATTTCTAATAGGTGTGAGGTGGCATATGAGAGTTGTTTCAATGTTCATTTCTTTAATCAATAGTGGTTTAGGGCATTTTTATATGGCTATAGCTAGCTTTGGTTTCTTTTTTCTGAAAACTGCTCGTTTTCTCAATTGGAAATGGCTCTTATCCATTCATTAATTTATTTATATAAATTTGACTCAGTTCTCAATTCTGTATCTTCCTTCCTCCTTCTCCCAGTGCATTTTTCTCTCTCTTTTCAACTTTTTTTTGGAGATCAGTCCAACATAACTGACTCTTTCTATTTAGATTCCTAACTACTCTAATAATGATAAAATTCTTAGTAGTTGCATGTGTCATCTTTCCACATAGGAATATCAACAGTTTGGTTTCATTGAATTCCTTATGATTACTCTTTCATGTTTATCTTTTTTATGATTCTCTTGAGTCTTCTGTTTGAATGTCAGATATTCTATTTATCTACGGTATTTTCATCAAGAATGCTTGGAAGTCTTCTATTTCATTAAATATTTATTTTCCTTAGTTTTGCAGGATATGTTATTTTTGGTTGTAATCCTAGCTCCTTTGCCTTCATATCATATTCCAAATCCTCTACTTTTTTTTTTAACATGAAAGCTTTTAAATCTTGTGTGATCCTGACTGTGGCTTTAGAATATTTCATGATTCTTTCTGGCTGATTGCAATATTTTCTCCTCAGACTGGGAGCTCTGGAATTTGATTACAGTATTCTTGGGGATTTTAATTTTGGGATCTCTTAGAAAGTGATTGGTATCTTCTGGATCTAAGATATTGGGGTAGTTTTCCTTTATAATTTCTTGAAATATGATGTCTATGTTTTTTTTTTTACTCTTGGTTTCAGGTAGTTCAATAATTATTAAATTCTCTCTCTTGGATCTATTTTCCAGGTCTGTTGTCTTTCCAATGAGGTATTTCACATTTTCTTCTATCTTTTTCATTTGTGTGATTGTATTTTATTGTTTCTTGAAGTCTCAATAACTTTCACTTGCCCAATTCTAATTTCTAAGGACTTATTTTCTTCAGTGAGTTTTTGTACCTCTTTTTATATTTGGCTATATCTGCTTTTTAAGGAGTTATTTTCTTTAGTGAATTTCCATGCCTCTTTTACCAAGTTCTCTTTTCATAATTTTCTTGCATCACTCTCATTTCTTTCTCCATTCTTTCTCTACCACTCTTATCTCTTTCTCTAACTCTTGCAGAAATCTTTACTGACTTTGGGTCCAATTAGAATTTTTCTTTGAGTAGCTGTTTTCATATTTTTGTCTTTTTCTAAGTTTATGTGTTAATTGTTCTTATCACCATAGTAGCTTTTTATGATCAAGTTCTATTTTGTTGTTTGCTCATTTTCAAGCCTATTTCTTTAATTTAAAATTTTATATTAAAGTTTGGCTCTGCTTATAAAATTGGCAGAAAGGCATTGTTCCAAGTATCATGTTTTTTTTCATGGTGCTATTTTCAGAATCACTTCTAGGTATTTGAAAGTTTTCAGTGTCTCTAAGGAAGTATATCCTTAGAGAGGTGTGGTCACTCACTGCTCTTGAGGTTTTGCTTTAATCCAGGAAGGACTTTCATTCCTCTGTATGTACAAGTGATAGCATTCTTTTTGATCATGGAACTGTAACCGGAATTGCTGCTCCCTTGTGATCTAATCGCAAGGATTTCTCTGTGCCCAGGAATTACAACCCAGAACTACAAATGGAAAATAGAATTGCCAACCTGTGTTAGCTGTTCCCAGTGCCAGGAAAGGATTCCCCGTAATCTCTTTCAGACTAGTTATCCAGCCCCTTTACTGTCTAGACTGAGGGCTCCCAAAGCATCTGCCTTGGCCACCTCTCAGGTCCCCTGCCAATGTTTCTGCTGTATTCTGGGCCTGTGCCCATCTTGGTATTACAGATGGACCTCCTAAATTATTTTAGGTTGGATAAATGGATTCCTCTAATCTTTTATTAGCTCTGTAGCTTTAAAATTTGATTGGAGGAATTATTTTAAAGTTGTTTGGAGGAGAATGTTAGGGCAGTTAAATAGCATCCTGGCTCATACTCAGCTATTATGGTTCCCAATGTTAAGTTGTTAAATGGACCTGGGTGTTAGTCACAGACCCTCTAAAATGGGAAGGTCTACACAATGAAGGCATACTTTGACTCTTATAGGTTACCCTCTGGAATCCCTAGATGCAGATGTTACAGACATAGCTCACAAAGAAAGCCAGAGTAGATGCTATATCATGTTTCAAATTTTAGCTCAATCTCTTCTTTTTTGTGAAATCTTAACAAAGCACCCCTTTCTATAAGTCACCCTCTAGTCTAAAAGTGTATTGTATTTATTTTTATACTTGTTTTTGACTCCATACTTGAAAGTAGAGTTTTTGATGTCAAGAGAATGTCTTTTAATGAAAGAAAATAACTTGAAGTGCCTGTTAGAATTTGGTGAACATAATGAGGGAGGGAAAGGAAGGGAATAAATATTTATATAGCACCTACTCCATGCCAGACACTATGCTAAATTCTTTTTTACAAATATAATCTCATTTGATCCTCACAACAATCCTGCAAGGTAGATGCTATTTTTCTTCTTCTTATATTTCAGTTGAAGAAACTGAGGCAAACAGATTTTTAGTGACTTCTCCAGTGTGACACAGCTTAAAAATACTTCTGAGGCTGGGTTTGAACTCTAGCCTTTCTCACTCTAAGCCCAGCTCTCTATGCATTGAACTACCCAACTGCTCCTATAATGAATATTCAATAAGTATTTGTTGAGGGAATGAACAAATGAATGAATTTTTGTTTATGTGATTTTTATTTCTCCTCTTAGCTCTGCTTTTTATGGAGTCATAGCTGGAAATGCTAAAGGAATTACTTTTTAAAACTTTAGTTATATATTTTAACCTTTTTTCATTATTATTTACCTTTTTGTGTATTCAACCTATTTCCCCAATAGACAGTTCAATTTTCTGAGGGCAGAGATGCAACTTATTCTTCTCTGTATTGGCACAGCTCCCGACTACAATACAGGAAACTTAGCCAGTATCTGTTGAAGGATTGTATGCTCACCTCTTCAGCGCCACATGCATGGAAATGTGCTGCTGCTTAATTCTTCATCATAATTCAGTCCTCCCAAATAGAAAGGTTTAAGATGGTATTAGGAAGGAGATTATTTTTCAAAGATACTTCCTGCAGTGTCTAACATTCAAATTAAAATTGGTTCATATTCTGACAGAGGGATGCTATTAGAGAATAGGTCCTGAGAAAGTATGCATTACAGACCCATGAGGTCAGACAAGGTTAATGAAAATGTCTTTCAGTCTCTCAGCATAGCTTAGACATCCAGATGAATCTATATTTTGGATTTTTAGAGCAAATCAAATGCGATAAAGCCCAAGGCATCCACTTAATGGCTTTTGACTCTGACTTTATTGGAAGGTAGGACCGAGAGAAGAAATAAAGAGTCAAGGAAACA
The DNA here is from genome assembly GCA_023553655.1 of Myrmecobius fasciatus. Classification (NCBI taxonomy): domain Eukaryota; kingdom Metazoa; phylum Chordata; class Mammalia; order Dasyuromorphia; family Myrmecobiidae; genus Myrmecobius; species Myrmecobius fasciatus. The sequence continues at coordinate 28,245 of JAJPUD010002390.1, read as the reverse complement.
AATTCATTCATTCAATTTTCACTCAACAGATATTTACTAAACATTTAGTATATACCTAGCACAAAGATGCATAAAGTACACAAGGAGTCTAAAGTCTAATGGGGCTGGGGGACATGCCATAAGGACAGGATAGACAAAAAACTAAATGGTTTTGAGGAAGGAGAAATCACTGTTTATGGGAGGGGTAGGAATTTGGAAGATTTAAAACAGAGGATGTAGCTTTTTAGCAGGATCTGGGAGGTTGGATAAGATTTCAGTCATTAAGGGGAAATATTATCAGATATCAGATATCAGGAATAATATAAACAAAGATGGGGAGATGAGAAGGAACAAGATTAGTTTATATTAGTGGTAGGCAGTCATTTTTTTAAAGTAGGAGCATAGAGTATGTATAAGGGAGCAAAAGAAGATAAATCTGGGGAGAGATGTTGGAGTTTGGAAAGACTTGAAGCAATAGAGGATAAATGCCCTGTTTACTTTATACTCTTTCTCTTTTATTGCCAAGATGGAGTTTTAACCAGTCTAGGGGGAAGGTATTAAACCCACCCCCTAAAGATCTAAGGGCACCTCGATGCTGAGTTGCTAGGGAGAAAAGTGCTAGATCAGTACAAGCTTTAAGACTAATTCTCCAGGGCAAGAGAAATTGATCAAAATACCTTAAGTTGAGTACAGGCAATGGTAAAGCAAGGAATTCTAGAGGGGGTTACCTGGAGAAGTGAAAGGAGAAAATGAAGAAGGAGATGATAATAAGCCATTATCCAGGGTGGAAGGTAGTATATCTCTGTCTCCTTTTCTTCATCCCAGTGTAGATCAGTGTGGAAGCATACCAGTTCAGTAGATCTCAATAAAGCAGTGACACATTTGTCTCATAGTTTCATGCTTTGGCTCCATTTACTTGTCAACATAGAACCAAGTAGGCCATCTAACTCTCAGTGTTCTCCAGCAGCAGATTATTCGTATGATACAACATTGCATTTCTGCCTCTAGTCAGAGATAGCATCAGGTAAAACCAATGACAATCTCCAAATCAAAAAAAAGCTTGATTTAAGATCTAAGGATTGTAGAGATCATCAGATCTAGTTCCCACTCTTGCTCCTGTTTCACAGATGAGGAACCTTAGGTAATTTTTCCTCATTGTGTTTTCTATATGATAATGTATGGAGTGAGTATATTCTATATTACTCTAAAAGTTGCTTTTGCTATACAAATTTCTTTTTCTCTTCTTGGCCAGGCCAAATGACTTTATGTTGGGCTCCTTCCAAGATTTTTTCTTTAGGTCCTGAATTAAGTAAATCATTGTTAAAATTATGAAAATGTAGATAGTTGCAAAAGGAAGCCATCAACATTATTCATGTAGGTATCCTTGTAGTTCCTTGAACAAGATATTTCATTTCTCACCTCTGTGCCTTTGAATTTGTATTACTCTCCCCCCTCATTGAAGCCTCTTGGTTTCCTTGGCTTTCTTTAAGACTTGATATCCCAGCTACTCCTAAGGCCTTTCCTAGTCCTTCTATGGGCTAATGCATTTTCCTCTCTGTGTTTTCATCTGCTTTGTAGATATCTTGGATGTACCTGCTTTCCTCCCAACTAGAATGTAAGCTCTTGAGATCAACTACTACCTTTTTGCTTTTCTTTATATCCTTAGTGCTTAGCAAAATGGAAAGTATGGTAAGTGCTTAATTAATATCAATGACTGATTTATGTTAATCAATCAGGATGAGTTGTTGTTGGATTCTTTCTTTGTGGTTCAGAACAACAGTGGAAAATTATATCAAGTACCTGATCTATAAGTAAATGCCATCCTATAATCATAGAGTTATAGAGCTAAAAAGGATCTTAAAGGGTCTCCAACTCTCATTTGAATTACAAATCCCCTTTATGGCATTTTTGACAAATGCTCATTTAGCAGAGAATGGTAGATGATAGCAAAACTGCTCAAAGCTACCCATTCTATTTTTGATTAGTTCTGATTGTTAGGAAGTTTCCCCTTTTCACCCTGGAAGATCATTCTCCTTCCTCCTATGGCTCCTTCCTCTGATTTGTTGGTTCCTTTGGAAACTTCCAGTTTAAAAAAAGTGCCCTGGCCAAATTGACTCTTCAGTCTCTTCAGGCTCTTCTGACTCTCCTGAATTCCCTTCTTTCTCTTCCTCCTTCCCTTTCTCCCCGCCTTTCTCATTCTATTCATTTCAGCTTCCTTTTAGATATTTTAGAAAAGGGGGAAGGATTTTGGAGGCAGGAATTATCTTTTCTTTTTGCTTGCATTTTATATTGCTAGCACTCAGTTCAAGTTTCTGACACCCACCCATCATTTAATAAATGCTTGCTGACCACTGATTAAATTACTTATATTAAACCAAAATATGCCCCTGTAACATTTGCTCATTGGTCCTGTCTACCCTAAGAAATCCAATAGAGCAAATTCAATCCTTCTTCCATATTAAAGAAGATAGCTTATTAAGCACATGCTTATCAAAATTTAATTGAATAAAGAAAAAAAAATCTGAAGAGTGCTCCAAGGATCTTATGAATAGCTAAGAATAGGTTGGAAAAATCCAAGAAGAGAAAAAAGAAGAGAACCATGAAGGACTAGGTTAAACCCAAGGAAATTTAGAGAGCAAAGAATCCCTAAGAACCATGAAACTATTCAAATCAATAACAGGGAAACAAAAGAGAGGGGGAAAATTAGGATCCAAATAGATATGAATGAAGAAAAATAAGGACAATGATAGAACTGGACATGGCCAAAATTTTGTTTAGCCAACCAATCAGGAAATATTTTTGATCCCTTATGTGGAAATATACATAGATTCAAAGAAGTATTACAAACCATTTATGTCCTTGGAAAGTTAACAATCTTTTAAACTTATGCAAGGAAAGAAGAAATCTTCACTACATTAGACAAAAGAAAAAGGAAACATTTTGGATTGAATATTATGGAATATGATGCAAATAGCTCTTTTCTCTGTTCTCAGAGGATCATTATGGCTTGAGCCATAGTCAATGGTGGTCAACTGAATCTTAAGAGCAAAAAATGGATGTAAGGAGCAAGATTTAGCAACTAATTTGATAAGTGAGGTGAGGGAAAATGAGAAGTGAAGAATAGTGCTGAGGTTACAAAATTGAGAGAATAGAAGAATGGTATTGGCTTGGACAGAAATAGGAAAGTTTACATCTGACCTCTTATCTCCACTTTTATTATCCAAATCCTTATCAGTTCTCACCTAGATTATTCCCAAAGCTTCCTAAATGGTCTCCCTGTCTCATCTCTCACTATTCCAATTCATCCTATAAGCTGCTGCTAAAGTCATTTACTGTGAGTATAGATCTATGTGACTCATCTCCTCATTCAACTCCTGTGGCATCCTATTGCCTATAGGATCAAATATGAACTCTTCTCTTTAATTTTTAAAGCCCTTTATAACCTGGCCCCAACCTGCTAGACTTATTGGATATCACTTCCCTTCTTTCATTCTGCACTAAATGGTAGAGTGGATAGACTGCTGAACCTGAAGTCAAGAAAACTTGAGTTCAAATCTAGTCTCAGATATTTAGCTGCTGTGTGACCCTGAGCAAGTCCCTTAACTCCTGCTTGTCCTAGTTTCCTCAATTATAAAATAGAAGTAATAATACCATTTAATCCCAGAGCTATTGGGAGAATCAAATGAGATCATATTTGTAAAGCATTAGCACAATGTCTGGAACATTGTAGACTCTATATAAAACAATAGCTGCTATTAATTAATTAATTAACCAAAATTGTCTCTGTTCTTCATACATGACATCCTCTTTCCCAGCCTTTGTTCCTGGAGTGCCCTACTTCAAAGAGCTCTTCTTTTTAACTTCAGTTCAAGTACCATCTTCTGCATAGAACCTTTCTTGATTTCCCAGAATACTAGTAGCCTCTCTTCCAAACTATGTGCTATTAAATTACTTTCAATATGTTTGTATTTATTCACTATGTTTATGCTTCATATTTATACCTATTTATATTATATTTATACATGTGTATGTGATCTTCCCCATTATAAGCTCTTTTAGAGTAAGTATTGTTTTATTCTGGATACTTGTATCCCAAGGACCTAGCCCAGTATTGTGAGGTACTTGATTGATTGATTGAGAATAACATGAATAAGCATCAACCAGCAAATTTAGAATTAAAAAAAAGAAAACTAGGAAGATTGGGAAGGCCAACTGAATTGTTGGTTTCATCTCATAGGCAATGATTATTATCATTTTTTGAAAATTGCTCCCTGATATGGCAGACCTTTCTAGTGCTTCATTTGAATTGTTTGCTAAGAAGAATTTAGTAGAGGCTGAGACTCATATCAACAGCAAAGGTACAAGTAGAATTTGCAGTTGCTATTTTTGGCCCATTCATGGACTTTGCAAGGGATAAACTAAGCTCAGAATCACAGTCTTTCTTTTTGCTTTCCTTTCTGCCCCAAGGGGATGCCTGTATAGGAAATTCCCAGGGGGCAGATTTCAGGTTTGCTAAATAGTTGTTGGCCCCTTTCTCTTTCTTCTGTTTTAAATTCTCTCTTAGTGATCTCATTTACTACCACAGCTTCAGTGATCACCTCAAGGCAGTCGACTCCAATATCTATCTTCCCAATCCCAATTTTTTCCTAGCTCTATCCTATAAAACATTTCTTCTACAATATTTTGCAAGCATAACAAATTGAACATGTCTCCAGCTGACCTCATTATCTCTACCTCTACCACTCACTCCTCTCAATTTCTTTTTGTTGAAGACATCAGTATCCTCCATACCACCAAGGATCAAAAGACATTGGATTTAAGGGTGGAGTAAGGGAGAGCAAAGATTCCTTCCTAGTCCCTCATTTATCACTTTAGTTCAGGCCCTTATCACCTCTCATCTAAATAATGTTAATTTACTTGCATTTTTGCCTCCACTCTTTTGAAAAATTAATTTTGTTCTCCTTTTTATCCTGAATTAGAAAACACTAATTAATATAAGTTCTGCACACAAAGAAAGAAAACAAAAGAGGATTGTACATAAAACCATGAATTCTATTATGAACAGCTTGTTTTAAAAAAGCATATAATAAATTTAGCATGTTAGTTTAAAGCTTTTCTGCTTGTTTTTGTCTCTCTCTGAATTTCTTTCTGGACTCTTTTGTGCATTTAAAAATGCTTTCATGATCTTTCTTTTCTTTTTGATATTAATATCATTCATATACTTTTCCTTGCAATTAAAAAAAAACAAAAAAACCCCTTTTCTTGTTAAAAATAAGCGTAGTCAAATAAAATAACACATGCCAAAAATGTAAATTTCATTCTGAATTTCAAGTCTATCGTCTCTCTGTCAGGAGGTAGCATGATATATTATTGGTTCTTAAGAGTCAAGATATGTCATATCAATGAATTGCTTTGCATTCCTTTCCCTTCTTATTCCTTCCTTCCCTTTTTCTTCCCTTTTTCTTAGTTTTAAATTTCATTTCATTTTTTTAGTAAACAAAAATATGTTTTTCCTCTTTCTCCTCTCCTTACCTAATTAAAAGGAAAAAGAAAAGCAAACCCTGGTAAGAAAATTCTTGGTATTGCTTTTACAATGTAGTAGTTATTGTATAAATTCTTCTCATTTCACTGTATATAGGTTCAAATGTCTTCATAACTCTCCCAATCTCTATTCCTTTTACCATTTCTCATCATGCAATAATATTTATAACATTTATTTGCCATAATTTGTTAGGCATTCCCCAGTTGATGACCATCCCTTTGTTTTACAATTCTTTGAAAGTATAAAAAGTACTACCACAAATGTTTTTTTCTATCTAGGGATACTTTCCCCTTGACTTTGCTCTTTCGGGGCTGTAATCCTACTTATGATATTGCTGGATCAACAGCGACTCCTGCCTGCCTTCATTCTTTAATATATCTGTTACATGACAGGCAATATAATCTTCCTGAGGTAAATCTGATCTTGTCACTTAAAAACTTGTTGTTGCTGTTTTTAACTGCTTATAGGAACTTCCCTCAGTTCTTCTGTTTAACATTCAAGGCCTTCTTCTATCTGGATGAAGCCTACCTTTCTTAGATTATATTGCATGATTCACATGGTCTATATTCCAGCCAAATGGTACAACTCTATCTTTGTTCTTGGTCAGGGAGGCTGGTCACTTGTCTTTAGGGAAGGTCCTAGGAATGTCCCATTCTTTAAGGGGGCAAAGGAAGGAGGCAGACAAGACCAGACAACGAATAAGTAATAGGCTGGCCTTGGAAACTCCTGACTAGGTTTTAGTCTTGGCCATGGGCTTGTGATTTAAGGGAAGTAAATTAAGTTTTTATCTTGGGTAATCCTTTGATGTCCTTATATATAAAATGGCCTGGCCAAGCCCAGGCTATATTCCAAAGGAAATGAAAAATAAAAGACAGACTCCATAGACTTTCTTGGTTAATGAAATAGATTACAACATTAGTGAATAATAAAGGAGAAAAGAGTTGAGTAGGTAGACTGTGATGAGAGAACCATTAAGTGAGGTATTTCTGATTCTCCCACTCTGCACTGTTCCTTTTATCTGCTTACAGTATCCCTATGCCCTCACCCCCTTACTCTTAGTTTAGAGACATCTTTAATCTTTTTTTCTCCTCTCCCAGATTAATCATATTACCCTTCTAAAGCTCCTCCTGCACCTGTTCCTTCTTCCCTCACACAACCCTCTGGCTTGGGTCCTCAACAGCATTTGCCTAGTCTAGTGAAATCACCTCCTCCCTTCCTAAAGAAGTGACTCCCTTCCTATTGCCCCTGGGACAGACACAAACACTTGTTTAACTTTAAAACTCCTCACAATCTCCTTGCAATTTACTTTTCTAGACATTATACAGCAACTCCCCTTCCAACACTCTACATCACCATAGTGTGGATAGCTCTAGACCAGAAGTGAGGAAGACCTGAGTTCTAGTCCAGTCTCAGACATTAATGAACTATATGACCCTAAGCAAGTCACTTCTTTTTGCCTGTTTTCTTGAGTGGAAAATAAGGATAATATTAGCACTCACCTCACAGGGTTCTTGTAAGGATTAAATGAGATAATATTTGTAAAGCACTTGGCAGTGTTTGACACATAGTAGGCACTTAATAAATACTTCCTCCAACCCTTTCCTTCCCCTCCCTCCACAAGCCAAACTGATCTCTTTGGTTTTTCTTGTACCCACTACTTCATTTCTCATCATTATCTTTGTACAAGTTATCTATTTCCAATGTCTAAAATGTCTGCCTTCTTAACTCTGACTTTTAGAATTCCTACTTTTCTTCCTTTCTTTTTTATTAAAGCTTTTTATTTTTCAAAGCACATGCATGGATAATTCCTCAGCATTCACCCTCAACATTAACAAAACCTTGTGTTCCAATTTCCCCCTCCTCTCCACCCCCTCCCCTAGATGGAAAGTAGTCTAATATATGTTAAACATGGTAGAAATGTGTGTTAAATCCAATATATGCATACATATTTATGCAATTATCTTGCTAAATAAGAAAAATCAGATCAAAAAGGAAAGAAAATGAATAAGAAAACAAAATGCAAGCAAACAACAAAAAGAGTGAAAATGCTATGTTGTGAAACACACTCAGTTCTCACAGCCCTCTCTCTGGGTGTAGATGGCTCTCTTCATCACAAGTATTTAAATTCTTCTAGAACCTGGCTCCAATCTGCATTTTCATCCTTTTTTAAGGTCTTCCTTTCATTCTAGCCAAATTGTTGTTGTTGAATCACTTCAGTAGTGTTTTATTCTTTGTGGCCCCATTTGGGGGTTTTCTTGACAATGGTACTAGAGTGCATTATCATTTCCTTCTCCAACTCATTTGACAGATGAGGAAACTGAGGCAAACAGGGATAAGTCCCCTGCCTTGAGTCACACAGCTAATAAGTTTCTGAAATGAGATTTGAACTTAGGACCTCACAATTCTAGGGCTAGGACCATCCACTGTGCCAAATTGGACTCTTAGCTATATACAAAACTAAATGTGCTATTTCCAGTTTAGGATTATGATATTATAAAATCATAGATTTAGAATTTGAAGGGAAATCAGAGACCATCTAGTTCTCTTTCCTAATTTTACAGATGAGGAAACTGAGTCCCAGGGTTGCCCTTGACTCTTGCATTCATGAAGGTCTGAGGCATCCCCCTTCCTCATCTCTGCCTTTCTTTATTTATGACTCGGCTCAGGGACCACTTTTTCTCTGAAGTCTTTCCTGATTACCCCTTCCTCCCAGTGAAAGGGATCTTTCTGAACTCTTCAAATTTTCCTAGAGCACTTTATGTGAGTCTCCCTTTTCTTCCCCTTACTTTTGAGACTGTGTGATACTTACCTACACGCAGGTTGCACCTCTACGTTAGAATGTGATCCCCTTAAGGGGAAGAAGTGTTTCATCCCTATTCTTGCCTAGCACAAAGCCTTTTACCTGCTAGGCTGGAGATGAATGTTTGTTGGATTGAATTAGTTGGTAACAACGTGCACAAGCTAGTGCTTTTCACAGAGTGAAATGGTTAAAGCAGCTGTGACATTTGCACGGTCCTACTAACTCCCTTCTGGGCCCCCTCTCCCAAGCCTGGCCCACCAGGGGCTCCATCAGGGTCTGCCTCGACTTCTGGGTGGCTGTCCCGCCCACAGAGGTCACTGAGCCCTGGGCTAGATGACACCCACCTGCCCCTGCCTCTGGGGAGAATGGATGTAGACTTTATTACTTGGCAATGTCTCCTTGGTGATTGATAACTGCATGGTGCGGGCTGTGCAGTGAAGCAGCAGGGAGCTTGGATAAACTGAGCCTGAGGACCTCATGCCTTCTCCCTGAGCACCCGTTGCATCTCTCTCTCTCTCTCTCTCTCTCTCTCTCTCTCTCTCTCTCTCTCTCTCTGTCTTTTTCTCTGCTCTCTCTTTCTGTCTTTCTGTGTATTTTTTTCTCTCTTTCTCCCCGCCCCTGTCTATTCCTTCTCTGTCCTTCCATATCTTTCTCTGTCTCTTCCTTCCCTATCTCTTTTCCCCTCCCTTCTCTCTTTGTTTCTTATCTCTCTTTGCCTCTCTTTCTCCCTCTCCTCCTCTGTCTGTTGGTCTCCCTCTCTCCCTTCCTTTTTCTCTTTCTCCATCTCTCTCTCCCCTCTGTTTTTCACTCTCCCCCTCTGTCTGTCTGTCTCTCTGTGTTTCTCTCTTTCGGCCCTTCTTTCTTATTCTCTCTCTCCTCATCTCTCTCTCTCTCTCTCTCTCTCTCTCTCTCTCTCTCTCTCTCTTTCTCTCTCCTCATCTGTTGGTCTCTCTCTCTCTCTGTTTCTAGCTCTCTCTGTCTCTTTCTCTGATTCTCTGTCTCTGTCTTTGTCTCTTTTTCTCCCTCTCCTCCTCTGTCTGTTCTCCCTCTCTCCCTTCCTCTTTCTTTCTCCATTTCTCTCTCTCCCCTTCTCTGTTTTTCTCTTTCTCTTTCTCTCTCCCCACCTGTCTGTCTCTCTGTATCTCTCTCTATTTATCCATGTCTCTCCTCCCTCTGTGTTTTTCTCTTTCTCTCTCTCTCTTCCCGCCCTTCTCTCTCCTTCTCTCTCTCTCTCTCTCTCTCTCTCTCTCTCTCTCTCTCTCTCTCCTCTCCTCTATCACACTCTCTCTCTGCTTCTAGCTCTCTCCTAGCTCTCTTTCTCTGATTCTCTGTCTCTCTTTCTCCCTCTCCTCCTCTGTCTGTTCTCCCTCTCCTCCTCTGCCTGTTCTCCCTCTCTCCCTTCCTCCTTCTTTCTCCATCTCTCTATCTCTCTCTTCCTCTCTGTTTTTCTCTTTCTCTCTCTCCACCTTGTCTGTCTCTCTGCATCTCTCTCTAGCCATCTGTCTCCTCCCTTTGTGTTTTTCTTTCTCTTTCTTTCTCTGTCTCTTTGTCTCTCTCTCTCTTCCCACCCTTCTTTCTTGTTCTCTCCCCTCCATCTGTTGGTCTCTCTGATTCTCTGTCTCTGTCTTTTTCCTTTCTTTCTCTCTGTCTCTCCCCCCCCCCCCAGTGACCCAGCTTCTCCATAATGCAGCCCTCTTAGGACTGTAATTATTGATAATGAGAAGTATTGGTGAGAGTCAAGGTTAGGCAGGAAACATAATACTATCTCATAATCAAGTTCCCATCCTGATTTCTACCCTAGGCTCTTTTCAGGCTTTGTTACAAGCACTTGAAGAGCCAAGAAGATGGTTTTTAACAGCCAGAATAAGGTTTTTTTCTGCCCCACTCTGCTGTTGATTTTCTCTAGAGGATTTAGTATTGAATAAATGGGAGCCTCAAGTTCCAGGTCGAATTTTTCCTCTACAAAGTAATTTGCAGTGATCTTCCTGATAGTCCTGCGTTTTGGCTTGCTTTGGACTAAATGCACAATACCTTCCTTTGCTGGTCCTTTATAGCAATGGGGTGGGGTTGAGCAAATCATCTTGGTTCCAGGATGGAGTGCCTTCCATAATTTGGGAGGGGGAAAGGAGGAGGGCTATGGAGAAGTTCTCTGGAAAATTCTCCCAAAAGCAATTTAAAAGTTTGAGTTTTGTAGGCTGTCAGGTTCTCACCACAGTCATAGGGCTGGCATTTTCCTTGAGCTACATTTTCCCAGGCTTGGAAGGGAAGTCACTGGGGGACTTGTATTTTTCCATTCTCCCAGGAGCTGTTGCAAGTCCACTGTTTTATTTCAGTAGAAAGGAGGAGCTTCAAAATCCTAGTCATAGAGACAATAAAGATATCATGACTGAGACATTTAAGCATGCAAACAGCAGTAAGGTCGCCTACTGGGTTACTTAGAATAGGGTTATAAAAGGTGGGTCTTATTAATTTGAGTTGGGTTACTTAGAATAGGGTTATGGAAGGTGGGATTTGTTAATTTGGGTTGGTTTACTTAGAATAGGGTTATGAAAGATGGGATTTGTTAATTTGGGTTGGTTTACTTAGAATAGGGTTATGAAAGGTGGGATTTGTTAATTTGGGTTGAGTTACTTAGAATAGGGTTATGAAAGGTGGGACTTGTTAATTTTGGTTGGGTTACTCAGAATAGGGTTATGAAAGGAGGGTCTTGTTAATTAAAACAGTCCTGACTGATGAGAGGAAATTCCTTCCATCTTTCCCATCCTTCCATCCAGACTTTGAAGGGAAATAAATGTACACTTGCCACACAAGTGTAATTAGCCACCAACTATCAGGTACCCTGGGTTGAGGAAGCATGAGTTGCAAACTCATGGAAGAAGAGTGATGGCTGAGATAGCAGAGTTAAATTCTGGTTTTATCAGTTTATTTGTCATTACCAGGAAGAGGAACACTTGTTGGGCTAGTCTGCAGAAACCAGCATTAGTAATATTTCTGATGCTAGTGATCTGAATCTGGTTGTTTGTATGAATGTCACTGAGATAAAACTCTCGTAGGAGAAACTCAGCATGGGTTTATCGGTTAGACAGTTTGATCTATGGTATGTTTTACTCATAGTGTTTTACAACTTATTTCTTCTTGTCATTATATAGGTGTTTACATGTCTCTCTCTAGGGATGTATCTTCCTGTGATTGGCCCTGGGGCAGTGGTAGGAGGGTGGGGTTCTCTTATTAGAGCTCCCATTGATTCCTAGGATTTGAGCTGGAAGAGATCCTCTTCTTTAAACTCCTTGGTTCACAGATGAGGTCCCCAAAAGTTAAGACTTTGTCAAGGTTGTTTGTCAATGTCACAGCTGGTACAGTTATAGAGCTGGGATTTGAATGGAGCATCTCTGACTGTAATACAATCTTAAGCTCTCAGCTAAGGTACTCTTGAGAGTGGCACAATGTGCAGGATCGGGGAGATCCTAGTCTGGCTATTCTTTGCTCTAGCCTGGCCACCTTTCAAAGATTGTGTCTGTTTCTGGCATCATCATTTAAGACCAAATTGTGCAGATCTTTAACATTTTTTATTGATGTCTTACATGGAGGTGTACATAGCATTTTCATTGAATCTGAATAAGATGGAAAGGATCTCTGATAACTCCTGAAAGGTCTTGACAGACTAGAACATTTGAATGAATCTATGAAGATGAAATACAGGAAAGATAAATGTAAATTCTTACACTTGGGTTTTAAAAAAATCAACTTCACACATACTAGGTGGAGGAAGCATTATAAAATAGTAGTTTGCTGAAAAAAAGTCCTGGGAGTTTGGAGCTTAACAGAAATCAGTGGTGTTCTGTGGCAATCAAAATAATTAATGTGATTTTGGATTGTGTTAAGAAAAGTGTAACTTCTAGGAATGAGGAGTGATTATCCCATTAATTTGGTCAGAACATAACTGGATTTTTGTGTTCAGTTCTGGATATCATGGTTTAAGAAGGACTTTGAAAAAATGGAAAACTGTCTTATGAAGGACACCACCAGGATGGTGAAAGGTAATCGTTAAAGTAGCTGGAGATGATTATGTTGGGTAGAGGAAACTCATGGAAGATGCCATAATTATTTTCAAGGATTTGAGGAGGTATAGCATGGAGGAGAGATTAAACTTTTCCTGTTTGGTCTTGAAGGACAGAAATTGTAAAGAGGCAAATTTGAACTTAATATTTAATGGAAAACTTCCCAATAATTAAAGCTGCCCAAAGTGGGAATGCACTAGCCTGGGAAGCAAAGAGTTACCTCTCACTGAAAGTATTTGAGCAAAAGGTAGCACAATATAGATGAAATTCTGCTTCATATGTGGATTGGACCACATGAATTCTGAGTCCCCTCTGTGTCTGTGATTCTGGGTTTCCATGACTCCAAAATCTAGTGTTTTTTCTTTGTCATGATACTAACTCATAAAACTAGCTTCTATTTTTAAGACCTAGATAGAAATAAAAAGCTCAGATGAATTCAGTTTATATTTTAGCAACTTCTTACCTTCCAGATCTGTATACTAATGCAGCTTCTGATGAAGGGGAATGTCTTGACCTGCTTTGTCTAAGGTTATAACTTTCCCTTGAATATCTCAGACTAAAGAAGTGGGTATTGGCCATAAATATAATCCAACCTTCTTCTATCTTTTCTCTTGGTCCACACCTGATTACTCTTCGAAAATACCATAATCCTACTATGGGGCTATAGTCTTTCCTACTTATCCATGGAAACCTCTGGAGTCTGAAAGCATTTTTGGGTTAAGTCAGAGCAGGTAAATTTTATAATCTCTAGAGGATGAGTGAGTGAGTGAGTAGGGGTGTTATTATAAGGGCTGTCATCTTCAAAAATGATTTGTGGACTGGGCTCTAGAAATGCTGCAACTTGATGGATGGCACAATTGGGAGTGACTTTTTGTTGGTGTGTCACCTTAAAAAGTTTATTTTACATAAAAGCAAAACAAAACAAGCACCACCACCACTAAAGAGAAAGCAATGATTAGCCTTCATAATAAAACACCATTCACAATGAGATAAACAATAGCCAATCAATAGGCACTTACTAAGCAACTGTTATATGCCAATCCCTCTGCTAAGCACTGGGGATACAGAGACAAATGTCTAAGATCCCCTCCCCAAAGAGCTTTATATATATGTATATGTGTATATATATATATATAACATGTGAATGTGTATATATAGTTCTCTCTCTCATATATATATATATGTTGCCAGACAAGACCAGAAAGATCATTTGTTCATAAGGGTTTGTCATCTCTTTTGGACAAGTCAGTCTGCTGGATTATGTGCTCTCAAAACTAGAATATGTATAAAGTTATTTTATGTTTTCAATTAACAAAGATTAGTTTTTCTCTTCCTTCCCTCAATTGGGTCAGTGGAAACTCTTATCAAATATGCATGATTGAGCAAAATAAATTCTAGCATTGGCCATGCCCAGGTTTTGTCTCATTCTGTATCCTGAATTCATTACCTTTCTGCTAGGAGGTAGGCAGCATGCTTTATAATTGGTGCCCTGGAGTTGTGGTTACTCATTGCACTGATCAGAGATCTTAAGTTTTTCAGTTCTTTGTTATTACACCATTGTTATTGGGAAACTGTTCTGCTGGTTCTAAAGGACTTACGTTCACAGAGGAGAGGAGATGTTCATACATAAGTATATGCAGCATATTGATAACTATGCTGCTGTTATATTTCAGCAGAGTTAAAGGCTGTTTGGAAGAGAACAAGAGACAGACATTGAAAGACTTTGGATGTGAAGAAAACATTCCACACATTAGAAAGAGTCTGAGACTCAAAGAGCTCAAATGCACATGGAGAGACCAGTGATATTTTGTCTAGACTATTGATTATCCGTCTGATAATCATTAACGTTTATAGGACTATCCTAAGGCCAGAAGACTTTAGAATCATTGACAGATTCTTAGAATAATAGCACTCTAAGGTCGGAGGACCTTAGGATCACCACTTTATAAAAAATCTAGGGGATTTAAGGAATATTATTATATTCCTAAGGCCAGAAGATTTTTAGAATCATTGACAGATTGTTAGAACAATGGCACTCTAAGGTCAGGGGACCTCAGGATCCCTGCTGTATTTCCTCTAGAGGCTGTACCCCATCAACAAGATGACTCAAATATTCCAGCCAAAAAGACTGATGTCAAGCCTCATGGAGCCAGAGCTGGAGGGTTAAGGTTGCAGCTGTCTGTTGAAGAAATGATCTCAGAGAATCCAGCGGACTGACTTGTCCAAAAGAGACGACCAACCCTTATGAACAAATGACTTTCTGGCCTTGTCTGGCAGCAACAGCTGGCTCAGTCCAGCAGTCGCTCAGTGACCAAAAGACCTGCTTGGCCCAGCCCAGAAAAGCCACATTCAGACTCCCAATAGCCCATCAGGTGGAAGCTGGTGAGAGTCAGCTCTACAACTGGCCGACCGCTCGATCCAGTCTAGTGTACTGGTCCATCCAGCTGAGATGCTGCGCCATGTGAGGAGTACAGTCTAGCTGAGCACTCCATCTATTGCTGGTATCATACCACTTAGTCAATAAGAGACTCCTCCCTCCCTCCTAGAAAATGAAAATAAACCGAAGCCCTGCATTCTGAAAGGCCTTGGTCATAATAACCACAGTATGATACTGTGTGCGTGGTGCCCCATTTAAGGTGCTAAGCACTTAGAGATAGTGGATCATTTGATTCTCACAACAGTCCTGGGAGGTAGGTATTATTATTATCTCCGTTTTACAGCTGAGAAAACTGAGTGAATGAATGGAGTCCGGAAATGGACGTATATCTTTATATTATTGTCCATTAGGTTTATGGTTACTTCACCCCTTTCCCCTGCACTATGTCTATTTGTTTGCTGAAATTGGGGCAAAATGCTTTTTAACTTCATCTTTGTTATATCATTTAAGTAAATGCCTTTAAAAAGAACTGTATGATTATACTTACTATATGTATATTATACATACTATATGTATTTAAGGTATGTAAGTATATGTATATGTAAGTATATATATATATATGTATATATATAAAGGCATTTAAACAAATGTCTTTATAAAAAACTGTATGATTATACTTACTATATGTATATTATATATACTATATGCATTTAAGGCATTTAAGTATATGTATATATGTATAAAGGGATTTAAGTAAATGCCTTTATAAAAAGTTTATGATTATACATATGTATATTACTACATGAATATTATACATACTATATGCATATTATATATACTATATATATTTAAGATATTTAAGTATATATATGTAAGTATATGTATAAAGGCATTTAAGTAAATGCTTTTATAAAGAACTGTATGATCATACTTACTATATGTATGTTAGCTGATTGTTATGGGAAAACATACAGGTAGGGGCTATGGTATTTGGAGATGAATCACCCATAGTGTTGTTGGAACTCTGAGTAGTAGGCAAATGAGGAATATTTTAGTGAAGAGGGGTATTGCATGCACGAAATAAATACAGGATAGTTTTGGGAGACAAGGCACAAACAGCAGAGGTGTGTACATGTATGGGGAAGGCTCAAGAAAACTTTTTTTAGAAGGTTATGTTTGAATTGAATCTTGAAGGAAACCAAAGGTTTTCAGAGATGGAGGGGAAGAGTGTGTTTCAGATATGGGAAACAATCAATAATTCATTCTGGTGGCAGCTCTAGACTTGGAGTCACAAGAAGAGACTTAGATTCAAATCCCACTTCATATATCTACCAACTATGTGGTTTACTGGCTGTGACCCTTGGTTTTTTTTTTAAACTATAAAATGGGGATAATAAAGCTTACAGAATATCACAGGGCTGTCAGGATAACTAAATGAGATAATGTCTCTAAAGCACTTTTTATACATTAAAAGTACTCTGTAAATGTCAGCTACTATACAGGAAGAATGTCTTGAAGAAATCTGAAAAAAAGAGGCAGGATTATATTTCCAAATGTGCCAGTCTCTGAAAATGAAATTGTCTAAGGACCAGAATGATTCATGCTGGCTTGGAGATCTCAAGCAGTCTCAGGTTCTTGTAAAAGATAATGGGTATTTTTTAAGCTTTTCTTTTCTCTTCTCTTCTCTTCTCTTCTCTTCTCTTCTCTTCTCTTCTCTTCTCTTCTCTTCTCTTCTCTTCTCTTCTCTTCTCTTCTTTCCTTCCTTCTTTCCTTCCTTCCTTCCTTCCTTCCTTCCTTCCTTCCTTCCTTCCTTCCTTCCTTCCTTCCTTCCTTCCTTCCTTCCTTCCTTCCTTCCTTTCTTTCTTTCTTTCTTTCTTTCTTTCTTTCTTTCTTTCTTTCTT